>CAOKZL010001398.1:0-356992 GCA_948472985.1 Iguana delicatissima | reverse complement strand
GAACATGCCGAGATGCCCAACTACAGTGAGAATATTGCCCCCAAATATTCATATCCATTCATTTCATATTCATTTTTCATCCTTTGTGGGGAAAAAAGAACCATAGTGCAGGATTTACATCCCTATAATGGAGGGAATCTGGTTGGCCATTGTGGGAAACTAGACGCTGTTCTTAGTAGATCTTTGGCTTGATGTAGCACGACTATACAGTAGGCCCATGTTTAACGTGAGTTTGTTTTATGCAGTTTCCATTATAAACAAAGAGCTCTGGCAGGGAGACCCAGCAGTGGGAAGGTGTTGATCCGGCTTTCTTGTTTGCAAATGAGAGAGAAGAGCTGCCTACCCGTCTCCCCACTGCTGTGTCTCTGCTGAAGGTGCCATCCACAATCTCAGGCTGGCTGACGGTGTGGTGTTTGTGTGCCGATCCTTGTTTGCGAATGAGGGAGCAGTTTTGGCACATGCACTCACGCTGCCATGGCCCTGCTGAAAGAACTATCAACCATGCCAGGCTGGCTGGTAGTGTGTATAGGGGTGCCAATCCTGCTCTCTTGTTTAGGAGTGAGAGGGCACGGTCCGCACCCACTGCCATTCACTGGCTGAAGGTGCTATCCACAATCACAGGTTAGCTGGCAGTGTGGTGTGTGTGTATTTGTGTGTGCAGATCCTGCTCTCTTGTTCTCAAATGAGAGAACAGGATTAAAATAAAAATCAAAGAAAGAGTTCTACATTATATATGAAAATTGGATAACGTGAAGGGTCCTGAAATGGATCCCTCACGTTATATGTGAGCCTACTGTACTTAACAATGCAAAGACTGGCTGGGAAATCTTGCATGAAAGAAGACAATGCAAAGGCACACACTAATAATTTTCACAAAATTTGAAGCTGAGTTGGGGTCCAGGGGACAGAAGGCAGACTTTATGCTGCCACAGGGGAAGAACTTAACATTAAAATGGAGGTATTAGTAACTTACAAAAACTGGAGGTGATTGGGAGGGTGGGGAGAAAGAGAAACATCCTTGCTCCTTTCTTTTCTGGAGACTGTTCTGGCAACCGTTCTGAAAGCAAAAACGACAACAACCTCCAGTTAGGCTTTATTGTCTACTCAGTTGGCAAGAAGAGTTCCGGAGAAGAATGAAACCTTTCCCCCATATTTGGTGCATTGCCCCAGTTCACCCTCAGGAAGGGAGTTTTGAGGTTGAAGGAAATGGCTGTGTTGGAGTGTTAACAATGGATATCCGTCCAACATGCCCATTTAGCAAAGGCTGGTTTGGGCAGCTGGCCAGTGCGACTCTAATTGAAACAAGTGATGTTTACACCTTCTTGGCAAATCTAACTTTCCTGGATGAATATGAAAGGCCTTTTGAGCAAGGTGCGCGTTCTTCTGGGATTAGTTTTTGGGTGCGCCACATTTTGTCAAAGCTTGGAGCGAGCCTTTCTTTTCTTTTAAGAGATTCTTGACTCTCCCACATGAGCACTTTTGCCAAATGTTTCCACATTCAGAGAGCGGATATTTGGAACATTTTTTTTTGTTTTTGGGTACCAAGAAATTAATATAAGCAACCACGCCTGGGTCTTGGCTTCAATGGGACATTCCTGGTTTGGTTTGGGTAGAGAAACAGATGTGGGAACAGAAACCAAGCTTTGCATCCAAAATAGCCACCTATTTCCTATTCAAGTAGAGCTGAAGCAAACATTTGCAAAAAATCAAAACTGATTGAGTATAAATCAGATGTTGATTGTGAGATCTTGGAATTCAAAATCCATATTTACCTTCTTAAATGTGAAACTGTGCTTTAGAATTTGAGCACAATGGATTTGATAATTTTGGCATGGGTATCTACATGTTGCCTGTGAAATGTTAACATATTTTACAGTGGCATATATTTCTCAAATGTTTGAATCTTTGGGAAGTATTTAAAAGCTTGTTCTAGAAGACTAACTGTATTAATGCATCGCGTTAATAACAAAAGAATCTTGGTATACCTTAACCCATCAGTGGTTCGACCGTGAGGCAAAATAGGGTGGTCTGTTTGGAGTGCTCTTAAGTGTGGAACAAAGGGGAATGAACAGATCAGTGCTATGTGGCTTAATATCAGGTCTATCAATAGTTCTAGTTACCTAGCATTGTCGGGAAAAGTTGTAATATCAGTCTTACTGTGCCTTCCCAGGTGATGCACGGAGCTGGATTGGGTCTTGAATCTGGATAGGAAGGACTTACATGTACACACACACACACATTTTGCATGAACTCTGCTGAGCTGTATAGCAAGGGACTGATCAGATGGACAAACTTTATTTGAAACATCAACATATTTGTAGAACTTTCAGCATGACATGAACAGAGTGGAAATGCACGTGAGTGAAAGTTGTTTAACACCCAAAGAACAGAGTCTTCATGACCATTCTAGTATAAACATCTTTCCAGTTAAAAGCAGGATTATCTCAGAGTAGGACAGCCAGTTACTAAATTGTTCTTGCTGCTTTGTCTTAGGGCGACTCTAGACAGTTTCTTGTAGTTAGCAGTTTGCAAGAAGCCAGTGAGACACGATTCAAAGATCGTTAACCCACAGAATGGCTTGTTTAGGATTGCTTAGGAAGTCAGAAAGAAAAGGCTTAATGCTGGAAAATAGTTTTGCCCCCAGCAGCATGGGGGACGTGAAGGAGAACATCTCAGTGGCTGGTGTTTGATATTAAATTAAGCTTAAATTCACACTACACAGTAATAAGAGTCAGAAGTAAGTAGTCGTTGGAGCAATCAAAGCAGAAATCGAGTGCTTATAAAGTGAATTATAAAGGGCCCTTTAGCACTACATAGTTATAGCACTGTGATTCTACTTTAACTACCATAGCTGTATCCTGGGATTTGTGGTTTGGGGAGATACTAGAGCTCTCTGGTTGCAAGTTCTAAATAATTCATGAAACTGTTAATCCCAGGATTTCATAGCATGATATAAAGTGGTATAAAAATGCTGTAAGTATATACTGTGAAAGAGACTGAGATTTTTCATCTTGGGCACACAGATGTCTGAGTGTGGTCTAAAGAAACACCATCAAAAAGTTTTGGCAAGAAAAACACGAGGTGAGTAATTTGGAGAGGGAGCGTTAAAGTGTGTGTTACCCAAAGAATGTTAGCCATTTGGTAGCCGGAACAAAAATAACAAGTGAAGAAAGATATGCTGTTGCCCAAAATGCCTGTGGCAGGTGAGGCAAATTCATTGTTTTTTCAAGTATTGCTATTTGTTCTGTGTGGATTTTTGGCATTTCCTTGGCAGACAAATGTTGGGAAAGGAAGGCAGAACTTTGCCATCTGCTTGCTGTGTTTTAACACTTCCATACGTGGCTAGAGTAGTTGCACAACAACACAAAGGACAGTCCACTATTCTTTTAATGAATTATGTAGGATCTAAGGAATCAGTTAATTCCCATGACAGATGAGGTACGACCCTGATCTGACCCTGGAAAAAATATTTTTTGGAGTATTTCCGAGAAACTCATACCCAGCGTGATTGGCCAATGGAGGATTTGTGACTTTCAGTCAGTGGCAGTTGGTATCCTCCATATTGATGGGGTAGTGAATCTGCTTCAGGTTTTTCCCCAAAATTTAAAGAATCTCTCCAAGGTGATGGATCTATTTGGGGTGGCAGGGTTCAGCAGTTTGGACAGCTCCTTTAAAATTTGGATTAAAGCCCAGAGTGGATTCACTGTCTTAGTGACATGGGAGCCTCCAGCCACTGCAACTGTATTCCAAAAAGAGTAACTTTTCCAAACTCTAGTGGGGACCAAACTGGAATGGTTGAGAAATTTGCTGTGACATTTTAGAAAAAAAATCTGCAAAAAAGTTGGCATGGAGAAGACTTGGAGGTCACCAAATTAGAAATTGGTGGAAATAGACATATGGATGTCTGCAACTCCCACAATGTCTGGCTGTTCTAGCAGTGGCTAACAGGAATTATAGTTCAAAAAGACCAGACTGCATAGATTTCAAATCGTTTCCAGTTTATGGAAGGTGAACCTATCCTGGGGTTTTCTTGGGGCTGAGAGAACGTGATGTCCCTAAGGTCACCCAGAGGGTTTCCGTGGTTGAGCAGGAAGCTGAACCCTGGAACTCCCAGATCCAAAACTCAAACCACTATACCACTTGATCTAAATCAGCTCTTCTCCTGGATGCTTTTTGAAATAAAAACCATTGATTGTCAGAATTGGGAAGCTCTGGCAGAGAGCTTGGAAAAAATTGCAATTCCCAGACTTCCCCAGCCAACATGACCCAACATGGCTAGGGAATTGAGGAATTGCTGTCCAAAGAAGTATCTCTCCTCTCCATGAGCTCTCTTACGCCTTTTTCATTTGGCTTAGATGCAGCGTTTTGGAACTGTGGCTATAAATACAGTGGCTTGGGGAGCAAGTTACTCCAGAGTAATTCTGCTGCTTCAGCGAGGCTGCTTCCCTGTGAATACGCTGTGGGTTTCTGCCAGATTATTACTGTTGTTTGGCAGGGTCTGGTGGTGATTCTCCTTGTCTTCGGCTCCTAATTGCTCTTGGCCGGGGCCTTTTCCAGACAGCGCTGTTAGGGAATTATTTAGCAATTCTGCTCATTGTTTTCCTTTTGATAGCTTCTATTGATTTTTGGAAAGGAGAAGCAAGAGACCCCCGCTAAGCTGTGCACCAGACAATTGCTCCCCCCTTCCCGCTGTGTTTTTCTCTCTCGTTTTGGCCAGAAGTCATAGCTAGCCTTAACAGCTGCGACTTGCCAAAAACCCAGCATGTGACTACAAATCCGGAAATGCTTGTTTAATTAATTTAAGGTATCTGAACCTGCTAGTTTGTAATCCCGGGGCAGCCTTGCCAGATTCAAGATTGTAAAGTACAGGCATTTAATCTGCAGGTCATAGAGTCTTTTGTTGATGTGTCTCAGACTTCTAGGTTAGAGGGACTTTCCCCCCAGTTTAAAATTGGAAACAAAACTTTCCTTTTAATAGCTGCAAAGGCTTTCTTCTATAGTCTGTAAGATTATTACTTACTCTCCAAGGAGCATAAAGAGATGCAACAGGCAGCCTTCAGCAATTGAGTTGTCGCCATTGCAGCTAACTAAGCAGATGGAAGCAATACCAGCACACTGCACCACACAGAGATACACCTGACATCCTCCCAGGAGTAGTCCATGATATTTTGCTCCCTGAGGCAAACGCTAAGATAGCATTCCCTTTTTCCAGACAGCTTTAGGGATATAAGGAATATTCTTGATGAGACACTGAGACATCTCATCAGAAAATGGTCAACTACCAGGAGACTTTTCTCCTTCAGGAATTGGAGTGAAAAGATCACCACTTTTCATGGAACACATGGTTCTGTCTTCTGTAGGGAAAAATTTACACTTTTAGGATTCAAGAATGGAAGCATTAGTGAACTAAAGATAGTAGTTTTATGTAATAGATTGAGTGCCAGATAGAGTCTGACAACTCGTGGTCTGGCAGACTCAGAGACTGTCCACCAAAGGGGCAGTTAAAACAAGCTTAGGTAGCATTTAGATAGCCTGATTTCTCAGCACCACAAACACTCTCCCAATGCTACCTACAAACCCAAGGAAGGAAATGGATGAGAGGAAGTATAGGGCCGCCATGCGGAGCCTCCTCTTTCCCTTTCCTTTCCTTGACCTAGGTCATTTCCGCACTAGACTTTTATAGCACTGTGATTCCACTTGAAACATCCTATGGAATTCTGGGGTTTGCAGTTTTGGGAGGGGCCAGCTGCAAACCCCAGGATTCCATAGGATGTTTCAAGTGGAATCATAGCGCTATAAAAGTCTAGTGCAGAAATGGCTCTAGTTTGGACCCTGGGTGCCTCTTATTCCCACCATCCCTCGGCCCCTTTCCCACAGATACACAGCACATTTTGATATTTGCAATTTTTCCACTTTTGTGGGGGTCCTGTATCCGTAACCCTAGTGAACGTGGAGGACCAACTGTATTTATTTAAATGGCAATATACCTTGAGTCATATTTTACTGAGCAAGGATATGTCCAATATATTTGGTCATAAGCATGCTTCATCAAATGAGTTTGCTTTTCTCGTGCAGGGGGTATGTAGGTATAGAGAGCCAGGGTGATGTCGTGGTTTGAGCATTAGGACTATGGTCCCGGAGACCAGAGTTTGATTCCTCATCCAGCCATGGAAACCCACTGCGTGACCTTGAGTGTATCACACACTCTCAGTCCCCAGAAAACCCTGTGATAGGTTTGCCTTAGGGTTGCTCTAAGCTGGAAATGACTTGAAGGCACACAACAACAGTGGGAGTATGATGGATGTGTGATTTACAAAGGCTATGTGTTTGCTCAAATTGCAACTTGAGATTACTGTAAACTGTATTTCCAAATGTTCTACTCAAGTTTTAAGTTATTGTAAAGCTCGAAATTGTAAAACCAGGCAAGTTTAGGTTGTTTAGGTGGAGGACAGACTATGTGATAACAATTTCATGGTTCTCTCCTCAGAGATAGATGGATAGGGAGACAGGTTTTGTATGTGTGTGCAAGAGAGAGAGAGAGAGAGAGATTGAGGAGAGATTGAGAGAGAGAGAGGGAGGAGGCTCAGGGAAAATATCTAAGAATTGCCTTATTCTACCAAATGGTAGAGCTGGCACTATAGCGTATGCTGTGAACTGACCAGGGTCTCCACTTGCACTTACAGATTGCCAAGAAAGAAAGATGAAGAATTCTAGTATGCCTTTCGTTCTCCACGTTTAACCTCTCTCTATCCCAGTTTGCACGAGTAACTGGTGTACCCCACTCCCAACTTTGGGAAGCCTGTCCCAAGAAGTCTGGCTAGCTCTTTTGTGCAGTCTTTTTTGAGGTGCTGCCTTCTCTAGTGGGAGTCTTATCGGGCAAAGCCTTACGCTTGGCATGTAACAGAAATTCTAATCTGTTCAGATGCAAAATTCTCATGAATGCCCACCAAGGTAAACATTATGAACCGGCAGGTAACAGTTTCTGGGGAGAAAGCCAGGTCCATACAATGAAAGCTAACATTGTTATGGAGTGAGTGAATGTGTATGTGTTTGCATGTGTGTGTCTGGTTGTCTAAGGTAGTTTTAGTCTCTTTCCTTTGGAATGCAGCTCCAGGAATAAGAGAAGATGGACTTGGCATCTTTTCCTCTGAACCCATCTAGTTTGACCTTACCTTGCACAATAGTTTATATTTGTGAGTTGCAGGAGGAATGGGCCTTTACAGTCTTCTTTGCTTTTTTCTTAGTAAGTGAAGCTTTTGTGGAGAGCCCAGATTAATCTTCAGAATAGCTTTGCCTGCTCCTGGCACCCAGCTACAATTGGGCTGGAAAAGGGCTTAAGATTTCAGGCAGGAAATGAGAACTGTGTGCCTTTTGGAAATGGAAGTGGTGTCCTGTGCCCTTGTAAGACCAGGACTCTGTGCAAATATCAGGTCAGCAGCTGTTTCACTGGAATATGTGATGGCCCTAGATGGGAAGATGCTTAGAAACCTTCCAAATTATCTCTTCTTCTGCATTTATGCTCAGTGGCTGGAATTGTCAGGGAGCCTACTGGAGACAGCCTTAGAACCAAAGATATAGCAGCAACGGAAAGACCAAAGTTACAGCTCTCTCTCATGTACGCTTGCTACCATGTGTAAGAGTCTCCCTGCAGATTACCTGTATGTATTGGATTGCCATACTGTAATCAGACAAGTGGAATGGGACTGGAGAGTAAAAGCTGGGAATGAAGTGTGTTGTGAGAATGAAATATTGTTGACCTAATGGAGAGGACTAGGGGAGAGTCAACAGCAGCTCAAGGTCAGGAAAGTCTAGGAAAAGAGCCAACCTGGGGAAGAAAATGCAATGCTATACTAACCAAGGAAAGTTTAGTTTGTGCACTAATTTGTAATGGCTTGCTTATAAGAAAATGTAATGTTGAGGTGCAGTTCAGTTCTGGCAATTTCTGTGGAAGTGTGCAGTTGGTATCCATGACTATCTTTCAGATAAACTACTGTGAACTTCAGAATGTGGTCTTTGGAGCTGGGGTTATCCTGTACCTGACAACAGGAGGGGGCCTTCTCAGTGGCTGCTCCCAAATTGTGTAATTCCCTCCCATGTTTTCTCCTTTTGGTGACTTACAAAGACTTCTTTGTTTAGGCAGGCCTTTGGCTATTAAGAGTCTTTTAATGGGGTGTGTTTTGTTCCTTTTACTATGTGCTAATGTGTTTTGAAACTGTTTTAATTTAAGGAGATTTAATAGGATTCTTCCTTTATCTTTTTTTAAAAAAAACTTTTGTGTTCAATAGGTTTCAGATGTACTTTGTTTCAATTTGTTGTAAACCAACTTGGGTTTTGTACCAGGAAAATGGCATGATATTAATTTATTAATTAAACAAGGGTGGGATCCTTTGATCCTCATGGCTAAGAACTGAGAAGCCTCTCTAGGCATGGCTGGTGGTTGAGAATTATGGTGCTTGTGATTCAAAAGGTTTTCCAGCCTTCTAATAACAGCCCAGACAGGTGTAGTCATGAGTCTCAGTCTGACCTATAGCCGTGTAGCCTGTTCCCAATTTGATCTGTATCCCTACCAGGTCTGGAAGAGCAAACGACTCTTCCAGCTAGGTGGAGTCAGAGGGGACTTTCAGATCTTGGGGAGTGATGGAGTGCAGAACGCGAGGATGCTTGGCTGCTCTTGGCAATCAGTTCCCTGGACATCTGTGCATGGGACTGGGAGAGTGGGTTATTAGCTGATTTCACATTTCCACTGCAGGTGCATTTTGAAGAGAACAAGGAAACTCTGATGGAGAAAGGACCTCCTAAGAGAAGTGGTGCCAGGGTGGCAGAAGAGAGACTCCTTGTGGCACAGGTAGGGGAGGAGCCATGGAGGAGGGGCAACATAAGGATTTTGCCACCCAAATAAGACTTCTGACCCTCACCCCATTGACATTTTCCTTCAGTCCTCAAGTTTCTAGCATTCCAGAGAGTGAGACCCTGAACATCATTCCCACTTGGAATTCTTGTGTGTGTTTGTATTTCCCTCAGTCCCTTTGTCTATCCCTTTGCTTTGGATGCCTAAACTGTGTTTCTAAAATGCTCATTGAAGTTTTAAGTTAGTGCAATGCTAGAAATTTGGGGACTGATGGAAAATGTCATGAGGGGCCAGGATTCTTATTGGGGGCTCTTCGTTTGGCCCCCATCCCCGTACAGCTACGTTCCTGGCATGGATGTGTGATTTAGAAAGGAGAGGTGTTTGCTGTAACTGGAACTTGAATCAGGTGAGGAACTAGAAGCTGTTTCACCCTCATTTGAGACTAGCAAGAGTTTTGTTACAGCGATAGCCAAACTTCCTCCGGCTTGATGTGGATTGAAGCTTAGCCAGTGGTGTGATGCCTCATTCAGTCCAATGTGACAACAGCTTGTCCTTCATCCCAAGTCAGTTTGGTTTAGCAGCACCGTGACATCCGTATGATTTTCTACCATCCTCTTTCCTTGCACTTGAGCAATCGCTCTGCAGCAACCTCTCTGTGAAACCCCTCTCAGTGACAGTGTGACATGCCTTAGCCTCTGAGGACAATGAGAAATATATATATTTTTTAAGAGAAGGAAGTATGCTTGCTAGGTCCCCTGGAAACTACATTTCCCCCAAATCCCCAGTTCCTGGATTTCTTCTGTTATAATAGTCTGAACACCAGGGCTTGTAGTATGCTGAGTCAGATCTGAGCCAAAGAAAGGATTTCAGGAGAAAGAGCATTTGCTTCATAATGCAGCCAAGTGTTCAGACTTGTGTGCCAAATCAGGTAATTATGAACTTCGATAGCATCACTAGCTTGCTTGTTTGTTTGCGCTGTTCTGTGCTCAGTGTTAATGACTGACAAGAGTCTGCTTGCTTGTTTTCTATTCAGTGGCTCTGAGCTGCTTGGCTCACATGAAGACACAGAAAGAGATAATTCCTTGGCCGCTTTTCAGTAAGGGTTCCGAAGACACGTTGGTTCCTGGAGAGGGAGACCAAAAGGCTCTATCCCTGAGACTAATTCCCATTGGGAAGGTCTCCTGTTCGTCGGGAAGTTTTTCTGCCCAAACCACTGAAAAACACATGAGCAATGCGAAAGCACAGCTGTATTCATGGGTGGCTTTTGTTTATTTCAGTGAAGATTGAAAACAGAGCCTTGGAATGGGACGATCGCTTGCGCCAGAACCCACCAGCCAACCAATCAGTAGCCCTGCTGGCAGTGGGTTTTGGGAACTGTAGTCCAAAAGAGCAGCTTCACGCTCTGATTGAAACAGCCAGTGAGGGTTGCACTTCACAAAACAGAACTACAGTCTCGTGTATGGCCAGTCGAAGGATCTTTGCTGCTCCAAAGTGGGCTCTGCCTCATTTGGAAGCTGGGCTCTCTAAATTTGGTTCCTTCCTACCTGTTGGCACTGACCTACCCTAGACATTTCACTACACAAGGTTAGGTTAGACTGGTTCATACCTCTGAACGTAATACGGAACTGGCCTTAAAGGAAGGTTTTGTTTCAAAGAGATAGGTAGATCTTCCAGCCAGCATGGCCACTGGGTCTTTGAGAGTTGTAGTTTCACCTCTGAGTATTTCTTGCCTTAAAAAAATCCTAGAAATTCGTGGGGCTGCCCTAAGCCGGGAGGTGACTTGAAGACACATATGCCCACACATTTTCGAAAGGTCAGGTTTCCATGACATAATCCACACAGTTACGCTGCTTGGCTTTCTCTTCAGTAAATACAACAATATTTAATTACTTACTTGAGTAATTGGTTAGCAGCCTTTCAAAGTTTGATGTCTTTCCAAACCAGCCTGAAATACTTAGGAAATGCAATTGAAAACATGTAACTTCATTAAAATTAATGACAAACAAGGATGAGCAGAAAAACAATTAAAAACAAGCTGTTTCCTCCTGTTTCAGCCACCCACAATCTGCATAAAATACCATTAATAAAAAGGGCAAATATTTCAAAGCAGGAAAAAGGGGGATCAAATATCTGGGAATTACAATTACAAAGAATAATAAAAGCAATTATGAGAAAATCTGGAAAGAAATGTAAAAAGATTTAGAAAAATGGGAAAAGTTAAATCTATCTTTTATGGGGAGAATTGCAGTAAAAAAAAATGTTTTGCCAAGGCTTTTATTTCATTTTCAAATGACCCCCATAAGAAGAAATGGAAATATCTTTTGTCCTGTGGCAGAAAGATAATTTCCAAATTTATTGGGCAGACGAAGAAACTGAGAATAAAACTTAAAACATTGCATAACCCTAAAGAAAAGGGGTGGTCTAGTATTTCCTAATATTAAACTGTATTATGAAGCCTGTTGTTTTGTGTGGTTGGAAGAATGGATTTTGCTTCGAGATGAGAGACTCTTGGAACTTGATGGTCATGATTTAAGATTTGTTTGGCATGGTTACTTTGGTACAATAAAGTCAAGGCACATGGTGGAGTTAAAAATTATTGCACAGGTAGCCCTCAACTTTTGATGCCCCATTATCTGATGATTTGCTCTTTTCGTGCTTCCAAATTAAGAACAAGACCCATTCGTTCAGTGGGGGTTCATCAGTTCTTCTTGCCCGCAGAGACTCGCTTGGATCTGCTGGCACAAGTATGCTGCTTGCAAAATGAACTGAGAGGGGAGAAAAGACACTAAGGCTCTTTCCACACCTTACCTTCTTCTGGCGCTGGGGCAGGAATCACGCGGGCAGCCTCCGGTGAGAGGCTCTTGCGTCTGGGGTCCTTCGGCCCCGCAAGAGCTGCCTGCTCATGCGAGAGCCCTGCCTCTTCCTTCCACAGCGCAGCCTGGGAATTTCCCAGGCTGCACTGGGGCAGGAAGTGTGACCGGCGCGGCTCTGGAGGCTCCGCATGCCAGGTAGGTGCGCGCGGGGTCCGGGAGCAATGTGCGATCGTGCACCATTTTTGGCTTCTAGCCGAAAATGAAAAGGTGCGCGATTGGTGCCTGCCGGCCCCTGGAGCGTCACACGATTGTGAGTGTGTCGTGCAGATCGCTTCTCACAATCGCACGACGCTCCAGGCGCCCTTTCGCGTGGAAAATGCCGTGCGGAAAGGGCCCAAATCAGCTGAGAGACTTTGCAAGCAGCAGTCGGTCTCAAGTGGTCCTCTGAAAGTCCTTCATTCTCCCTACAACACAGTACATCGGTTCTGCTTTTCAACCAATTCCATTTTCTAACAGTGCTTCAGTCCCTAACCTGTCAGTTAAGTGGGGGAAGCTTGCATTAGAAAAAGTCTTCTGAGAGTTTGGTCCAAATATAAGCAAAGATTTCTCCTAAGATATCACTACTTATCTATTCACTGAGGCTTTTTTTTTTCAAGACAGAATGGTATAAAATTAAAAATCTTTTGTTGATCTTTTGTATATGGAGCAAAATAGTTGGGAACTTAAGTCAAGAGAGATGCTTTCTAAGGGAGGTGGGGATAGACCTTAGTTGGTTTTCTTATTTACAACTTAAAGAGAGATTTAAACAAGATAAGAAGGATCTGGTTAAAGAGGTTGGAGAAAATGATCTTTACATAGAATTGTGTAGGAACGATTATCATGTAATTAAAAAAAAGTATACACATTTTTTGGATTCAAATAAGCCAATAAAAAAGTTTGTGATAAGGTGGGCCCCAAACTTCGGTGGTAATGTACACACGGAGGTATGGGGAAAATGTGGACTAAAGGTATACAATTTACTGTGTGGAGTAACTTAAAATATGTACAAGATGATGTATAGATGGTATTTAACTACAAATAAGTTGTCAAAAATGTCTAAGAATGTTCCAATCAATGTTGAGGCTGTCAGGATAAGGAAGGATCCTTTTTTTATATTTGGTGCACTTACGAGAAAGTGAAAAGTTATTGATGTAATTCAAAAAAGATTTAAAAGGTAGATTTTGTAATGTCACCAGAAATATTTTTTGTTGGGGATAATTGCTAAAGAATTGAATATTAAAGATGGACTGCTTCTTTGATATATGATAACAGCTGCAAGAATGTATTTTGCCCAAACTTCGAAGTGAATTAAAACTTCGATCACAGAAGAGGGGGTTGTGAATTTTGATCAGTTTGCCAAATTGATGCGGATTTTAAAAGATAAGCAAATTGAAAAACTGCTGAAAAACTGGAAACCATTTATGGATTTTTTTCAGCAGGAAGAAATCTAACATCTGTGGTTATGATTATTAGTAATTCTAATAAGCTGAATGTAATAAAATCTACGAGGATGGAAGAAGACAGTTTTGATTAGTGATTTTGTCTTTTTCATTGCAGTTTGTCTGTGGTGGGGGTTAGAGTTCTTTTATGTCTGAATTGGTGTAGTTAGGTTGCATTTGTTGTTTTAGTAATGCGTTTTACTATTACGGCCATTTCCGCACTACACTGTTATAGTGATATTATTCCACTTTCGACATCCTATGGAATCCTGGGGTTTGCAGTTTAGGGAGGGGCATTTAGAATTCTCAACCAGAGAGTTCTTTGGCCCTGGTAAACTATAAACCCCAGAATTCCACAGGAGGTTGAAAGTGGAATAACACCATTCTAACAGTGTAATGTGGAAATCGCCATATGTCTTAAATTTATTTCAGTTCAATATTAATCTAGCTCGGTTTTGGCTTTAATTTTTTATATATACATATATATGTGTTATTTGAGTATAGTTTGGTTCTTTTTCTCCCCTTTTTTTCTGTTGCTGTGAATTTGTTTGTATTAAAATTAATAAATATGAATTAAAAAAGAAAGAAAAAGAACAAATAGAATTTACCCTTTTAATTAAAGTAATCTGAAATAGGAAGGGTTTTTAGGCTCAGTCTAAAGCACAGTTGCAAGGGAGGAGATCATGTCTCCTGGCCGGGAGTTCTAGAACATTTCCTCATGACACTCTTATAGCGCCATGGGTCAAGAGCTGGCTGGCCCCTCCCGAAACTGCAAACCCCAGGATTCCATAGGAGGTTGAAAGTGGAATCATCGCGCTATAAGAATGTCGTGCGGAAATGGCCCTAGTAATGTCGTTGTTGTTGTGTGCTTTCAAGTTGTTCCTGACTTACGGCGATCCTAAACTGTGATCCTCTAACGTAATAATTGTACGCTATTTAAATAACACTTTTAATGTTCCTAAAGTAACAAAGTGACTTTCAATCCATAAAAAGTGATAATATTCTATTTTTTCCCCCAAATTTTCAAAAAAAAAAAAATCCCCCATGGCTTGAACATTTCTGGAAATGTTACCTCTGTATATGGTCCTTGCCCCTTTTTGCTGCATTTATCCATGGGGAATTATTTATGCGGCCTGATCCTTTCTTTTTTGGAGGTAGATGAAACTGACGCGGAAGGAAGTAGCCAAGGGTTTGGCTGCTAATGTTGCCTTCCTCAGCATAGATGTCATCTGAAGATATCACCTCTTTTTCAGTACTGGTTTTGGTCAGTCTTGCAAGACTCTTATCTGTAGCTGGAAAATACTCCATATTTCTCACACCTCATTTACTTGGTCTGTTCCTGCATTTTTCAGAACAAATTCCTTGTACCCCTTGCCTTCCTTGGAGAGAGAAAGAAAGATACCTTTTCATTTTGCTTCTGCCATTCAACTGGATTCTGTGAGATTCTGTCTCACGTTGCAATGGAAACTGAAGTAAAATCAATACACGGTTTTGTTTTCTTGCCCCTCTGACTGGCAGGTCATTGCCTGCAGCCTTCTTGTCTTACATATCTAATGGGTCTTCTGGCAGGTTTCCTTCCCCCCTTTTTTTTCTGGAGAAAGAATAGCAAAGTTTGACTGAGAACCCTTCTTTTTCCCCTCCCCTGCTTCCTCCATTCCGTATGGGTCAAGCAGAGGGTCTCTTGTCTTTTGTGAGAAAGCTGCCTTTAATAAAAGAGTGCCTGTGCCCACAGTTTGGGAAAATTACTACTTTTTTTTAAACTGACACTCTCAGAATTCCCCATACCATCCAAACTAATGCATCTTCAAGTCTATACACTATGCGGTGTGGGGATTCTGGAAGCTGCAGTCCAAAAGCATTATCAGGCTTGGAGAATGCCTATGGTTGGAAAATGACCGCCCGAGAAGTGTGACACACCTGCGGAGTGATAAGTGGCCATGGCCGGATGAGGGGTTCTGGGAGGTGTAGTCCAAAAAAAGTAACTCTGCTTCTTTCCCAGTGGTGGAACATGTGGTTTGCCTGGAAACAGTGCTACAGTCCATCTTTTTGCGTATTAAAAGCAAATCTTTTCTAGGGTAAGGGTTTTAACACAGGAAGACATCCTTTCGGATGTTTTGGAAACTATTCTCCAGTAAGACAGCTTTCTTATTGGAATGGTTACAATGGCTAAGCTGCCCATGGTTTGTGAGACAGGGAAAAGTGAATAGTTTGTGGCCGCTTTGCATTCAAAGGCATTTGGACTGTGCTCTTGCAAAGCACTGGGAACTTCCCCGGGAGGGGTCTAAGCAGAACGTTCAGTACTGGAATAGGCGGTGTTGAAAAATGGCTCCATTTGAAGCAGCTCATGAAGAATGGGAAGCAATTATGTGCTGTTCTTGAGGTGCCAGCCCAGTATAGGGAGGTAATGAATTCCCATTTGTCAAAGTTTGGAGGATGGGGAAGTTCTCTTTTGTGGGACAATGCATACATGTCCGTAAGTCTGGAGACAGTATTCTTTTTTAAATCAAGAGCTGGAGACTAATTGAATGGTGGGAGGTTCCTTGTGTACAGTTCACTCATCCCACATTGATCTCTGGTCAACAGGTTTGGTAGGGTTTTGTACTGTTCCAAAAACTAGCAGACCCTGTTTGATTGTAAGCAATTGTGGAATAAACAAAATATTAACACTGTGTTGAGAAGTGGTGAATTGAGGTGGCCATTTTGATTTTGTTTTCAGGCATAGGGATGTTGACGGTGCAGACGGAGGTGGCTTCCAGCCAGTTTCTTTCAAAAATGTTCCTTTTTAGCATTTAAAAGTCTCATAGAATCATAGAATCATAGAAATGTAGAGTTGGAAGAGACCACACGGGCCATCCAGTCGAACCCCTTGCCATGCAGGAACACCCTCAAAGCACTCCCAACAGATGGCCTTCTAGCCTCTGCTTAAAAACCTCCAAGGAAGGAGACTCCACCACACTCTGAGGCAGCAGATTCCACTGCCGGACAGCCCTGACTGTCAGGAAGTTTTTCCTGAGGTTCAGATGGAATCTTCTTTCCTGCAGCTTGAATCCATTGCTCCTTGTCCTGGTCTCTGGAGCAGCAGAAAACAAGCCCTCTCCCTCCTCTACATGGCATCCCTTCAAATATTTAAACATGGCTATCATGTCCCCTCTTAACCTTCTCTTCTGCAGACTAAACGTACCCAGCTCTCTAAGTCTACCCTCATAGGGCATGGCTTCCAGGCCTCTCACCATTTTGGTCACCCTCCTCTGGACTTGCTCCAGCTTGACCATGTCCTTCTTGAATTGGGGTGCCCAGAACCAGACACAGTATTCAAGATGAGGTCTAACCAAAGCAGAGTAGAGTGGTACCAGTACCTCCCTCGATCTAGACACCATACTCCTATTGATGCAGCCGAGAATTGCATTGGCTTTCTTGGCTGCCACATCACACTGCTGACTCATGTTCAGCTTGTGGTCTATGAAGACTCCTAGATCCCTTTCACATGTACTGCTATCCAGCCACGCGTCCCCCATCTTATACTTTTGTGTTCCATTTTTTCTACCTAAGTGTAGGACCTCACACTTCTCTCTGTTGAATTTCATTTTGCTAGCCTTGGCCCAGCTCCAATCTATCCAGGTCATTTTGAATTTTGATCCTGTCCTCTGGCATGTTAGCAGCCCCTCCCAATTTGGTCTCCGCAAGAACCAGAAAGAGTGGAGCTGAGTGTTGGCTGTATCTACCATGTTAAAGCTCCGGAGTTGCTGCTCCAGAGACTAGAACACAACCCAGTAGCTTCAAATTACAAGAGGTGCCACCTCAATGTTAGGAAGAACTTCTTGCCTGTAAGAACTGTTTGAGAGTAAAATAGACTGCTTTGGGATTGATGGATTCTCCATCTTTTAAACAGAGTTTGGACAGGCATGCTTTAGTTGTGTGTTCCTATGTGACAAGGGGTTGACCTAGATGGCTTCTACTGCCCCCTCCAACTCTGATGCTATGGTTATGTCTCCCCAGCCATTCTCCCTGGAAATTCCTAGGTGTTCCTATCCTCCTGAGCTGATGCCATACTTACTTCAGGCTTGGTCTGGTTGGCTGTGCCAAAGTCCAGGCTTCAAGGTCACACGTCATAGCAGGAATCAGTTGGTTGAATTTGGGCCTGCAGGGCCATTGGAGGAGAAAGCTTCTGAGACTGAACTGGAAGCTAATGGCTGAGAGGCTGCAGAACACAAGCAAGTCTATAGTTTACCACTCACATTTCCATATGCTGTCTCTGTTTTTTTCTTATGCTGACTACATCCATTTGGGAATTTCCTGTACATTCTTTGGCAGGGCTTTAAATTAGCCCCCGTGCAGAGCTTTATTCAGGGTGAATAATGACCTGGATAGTGGGGATGGCCGTGAGGGTTGGAGACAAGTGGAGTGGATAAAAACTCAATGGATTTGGAACAGTTCCGAAGTTCTCAATCATTTATGCTCTTGGGAACCCACACGGAATAGGAGGCTCAAGTGGGTGCCAAACTGATGATAAAGCTGGGGTTCCTGTGAAGGAGGGATATTTGCTTTGGCGGATCCACCAGAGGCTGATAGCCAAGATCCAGTCTGGGTTGATAAGTGGCTGTCATTAAACACCACTCCACCAACTGGGTTATGGGAGGTGGGATGAGAGGTGAAGGCATTTTTCTCAAGGAGAGCGGAGGATTCCAAGCCAGAGTTCTCTTCAGATATCTTGCTTGATGGTCTCTGTGGATGACAGAATAATTACCCATGATGGCCAAATCCTCATTACAGCCAGTTCGGTGTTCAAGAGAGGCTGGAAGAGAGTTGTTCTGCATTTTTTCCCCCTCAGAAGCAGATGGGAGGGACAAGCTAACTATTGATAGGTTGCAGTAGATCAAGAAAAATGATAGTACTACTCTATTCTGCTTTGATCAGACCCCATTGGAATCCCGTGTCCAATTCTGGGCACTACAGTTCAGGAAGGATATTGACAAGCTAAAACGTGTCCGAAGGAGGGTCACCAAAATCGTAGAGGGCCTGGAAGGTAGAAGGGCCTATGAGGAGAGGCTTAGGGAACTGGGTATGTTTTGCTTAGAGAAATCTGAGAGATAACATTATGTTGTTGTTGTGTGACTTCAAATTGTTTCCAGTTTAGGGCAACTCTAAGGTGAGTCTGTCATGGGGTTTTCTGGGGCTTAGAGTGTGTGATGTGATATGTGATGAGGAGTGGCTTAGGAAGCTGGAGATGTTTAGCCTTGAGAAGAGAAGGTTAAGAGGTGACATGATAGCTGTATTTAAATATTTGAATGGATGTCATATAGAGGATGGAGTTAACCTGCTTTCTGCTGCTCCAGAGACTAGGACATAGAGCAATAGCTTCAAATTCAGGAGAAGAGATTCCACCTAAACCTTAGGAAAAACTTCCTGATGGTAAGAGCAGTCTGAAGGGAACGTGCTGCCAGGGAGTTTGCTGGAGTCTCCTTCTTTGGAGTGTTTAAACAGAGGTTGGATGCTCATCTGTTGGGAAAGCTTTCATGGTGTCTAGTGGCAGGGGGTTGGAAATGCAAAGGAGCCATGTAGACAACGGTCAGAGTGGTGGTATATATTAGAAGAAACGATGGGGAATCCTGCTGTTTTCACTTTTCTGTCACATTTGATTTTCTTAAAGCCTCAATTTTTTTCTGTCTTTTTGGAAAATGGATGAATATTAGTAAGTTCTTATCAGGAAAATGAATTCAAATGAACTTTTCCCTCACTTGCACTAGCCAGCTTCAAAGGTGCCTTCAAGTCACTGTTGACGTAAACAACCCATGAATTTCTTAGGGTTTTCTTTGGCAAGGAGCACTCAAAGGTGGTTTGCTATTGCCTTCTTCTGAAAAATAGTCTACAGCATTTGGTATTGTTTGATGGTCCCTTTTCCAAGTACCAACCAGGACGGATCCTGCGTAGCTTCCAAGATCAGATGGAGTCCGGTGCATTCAGGATATTTAGGCTGCTCAGCCATGTTCAATAGCGACACTTATTTCTGGCCTGGAGTGGGTCCTCCTCTACCTGCCTGCCATATAGACCAGGAATATTTCTGGAAAGAAGAGATGACAACCCTAATTCAGCACTAACGTGGCTAAATGCATACTTGAATGGTAAAGTTAAGTACTCAAAATCCTGGTCCTAGATGGATGACTGCATGAGTTTTGGTCTCCTCCATTCTTGAATTTCTCAAGTTCTTCCCATATCAAATATGCAAACATTTGCAGAAATTTAATTTAATTTAATTTAAAGTTATTGTCAAGTTGGAATTTCACACACATCCCTAGTTAGTAGCAGGATTATCGCCCAATTAAAGGCATTTGGTTTGATTATTCCTACAATATTTTTCTCAAAATGGGTTGATCACTTCATTTGCCTATGTTTACTTCGGATGTGGATGGCAACTTCACAGGATCATGAACCAGTTTTTATTCCCATGCTCCCAGTGGGCCACACCAGTTTTATTTAGCTTTACTTTCCTTGCTTCTAGGCTTGATTTAGCTTTCTTTTAACCTGCTTTTCAGTTTGTTGCTGAAAACATTGCATTGCTTGAGTTTGGACATACATTTTCTGTGGTGGCAGCAGTCATTCAAGGGTGGTAGCGTCCAGCGGTGAGATTTAGACAGGTAAATTTGTGAGGAGGAACCTGTGAGGGCATTTATAAGGTCCCACATTTGATGCCAAAGCAGTGGGATGAGAAGAGGACTTCACATTTGGTGGCAGTGCTGGGATAAATAGAGGCCCTTACAGCCCTCTTCTGTGTCTGTGTGCCAGATGTACCTGTGAGGGTGGTGGGATGGAGAGATGGGATTCTTGAGCTTCTTTGTGGGCAGGCTTTTCCTAGCTGGGAAGAACTTGTCTGCAGCAAATCCAGATGCCCAGTCCAGCTGCCAGATGCATATAGCTGCCTGTGGCTTTCTTAGCCCTCATCGGGATGGATGTGGGGCAGGCAAAGCACAACCCCACTGTAACCTCCAGTCAGCTGACAAGAATTACTTTGCATTCTAAAACAACGTGGCACGTAAGCTGGTCTCAAGAGAGGGCTCATCTTAGCTGAAGCTAGAGCAGAACTTTCCAAACTGAGTGTCACGATATCTTAGTGTGTTGGCTGCAGTGTGTAGGTGTGCAAACATAATGGGTGGAGGGGCTGCTACCGTTGGCCCGGGTCAAGGAAGACCCTGACAAAAACCATTTTTGTACTACACTGTTATAGTGCTATTATTCCACTTTCAACATCCTGTGGAATTCTGGGGTTTGTAGTTTACTGCTGCCAAAGAGCTCTCTGGCTGAGAATTCTAAAAGCTCCTTCTTAAACTGCAAACCCCAGGATTCCATAGAACGTTGAAACTGGAAAAATAGCACTGTAACAGTATAATGCAGAAACAGGCAAAGGTGGTGGCAGTGGCAGGGGGCCCGGTCCAGGTGGAGGGGCTGTCTCTCTCACCGTTGCCTCTGCTGCTATGGGCCAGGGAAATGAGGGCAGCAGCAGGCCTGGCTCAGGTGGAGGGGCTGCCTCCACTTACTGGATTACTTGCTGAATTACCGTGTCACAGAATGATGCATGTCTAAAAAGTGTGTCACTAGCATGAAAAGTTTGGAAAGTTCTGAGCTAGAGGACTTTCACAGAAGGGCTGTGGATGTCATTCAGTTTGTCAGCCTGTCACTTGTATTAACTCAGGTTGCTGTGGTGTTCAGTTTATTTAGTCTCTGCCATGAATTAACAAATTTGGCATAAATGTCAGGGTCTCTTTTCCTGCAAATCTATATGTTGCTGCGGTTTATATGGCTCATTCTTCTTTCTTCCACCATTTTAAGTCACCTAAGAGAAGATTAAAAACTGCTTTTGTGTTTGCAAATAAACATGCACAAATAAACTGTGTATCTAAATTACAAACAGAGAACTGAACGCCGAGGACTGGAAGTACAATTTGTAACAAACCTCCTGTCGCACGCAGCTTCACTGGACCAAGATGCAAGACTGCTCAACTTTTCTACCTAATTTTAGCCGCATGCAGGCCTCGGGGATCAGTCTGTGAGTGATGTTCCCCAGGCCATCTGACAAAAGTGGGATTTGGGTCCAAGAAAGCTTATGCAATGATAAAATGTGTTAGTCTTTAAGGTGCCCTCAGACTCAGCGTTGGTCAGGTTTCCCAGGGCTTTGTTTACCGATGCCTGGCAAAGCTGTCACAGGCACGTCCGGTGTGGGCCCGCTCCTTCCTCTCTCACTGCCCTCGGAACAAAGGTGTTTGGAACAGTTTTGTCACTGTCTGCAGCATCCCTCAAGAGTTTGGAAAATTAATCTGATGTGACTTAAACGGAAAATATTCTCAGTGCTTTCTCAGGGTTATTGATTGCAGCTTCGGTCCCCAGTTAATGTTCCCTTGTGGTGACTGTGTGGTGAAATTGAGTTTATAGGGTAGAGATGACGATAATGTGTTGCGCATTAAAAGAGCCCTTTCGCTGCCACTTGGCTCCTTGTTTTGATCAAACACATATGGCCCTCCAGTGCTGACATTTTTTGGCTCCTTGGCCAGCAGACATGCTGTGCTTGAGCCATTGCTCTTGCCTTTTCTTGTTTGCTGTTCATTGTTATTTGTCATCAGATTGGCTTTGTCTTGCGCCGGCCTCACGAATGAGAACCCAAGAACCCTGGCCATCCGCTGCCCTGCTCAGGCCTTGCAGACTCAGGGCTGCGGCTTCCTTAGTTGCATCCATCCACCTGTAGTGGGGTCTCCCTCTTTTCCGACCACCTCCAATTTTACTGAGCATTATTATCTTTTCCAGTGAGTCATGTTGTCTTGTTGTCCAAAGTACGAGAGTCTCAGTTTAGTTCTTTTGGCTTCTAGGAAGAGCTCAGGCTTGATTTGCTCTAGGAACCATTTATTGGTCTTTTGGGAAGTTCATGAAATCCATAGAACTCCACTCCATCGCGTCATTTCAAATGAGATGATCCTCACTCTGCCAGCTTTTTTAACTGTTCAGTTTTCACAACCACAGATAGAAAACTCTAGCATGCGTTATTCTTTCTTTAATATTCAACAATATATCCCTTGCACTTGAGGATCTTATCTGGTTCCTTCGTAGCTCCCCTTCCAAGTCTTCTGATTTCTTGATTGCAGTCTCCACTTTGATTTGTGAATGAGCCAAGGTACAGAAAATCTTTAACTATGATGTTATCTTTATCATCCACTTTTAAAGTCATAAAAATTATCTGTGGTCATTATTTTTGTTTTCATAATATTCAGCTGAAATCCTGCTTTTACGTTTTCCCCCTGGACTTTCATCAGTAATCGTTCCAAGTCTTTGCTGTTTTCTGCTAGCAGTGCTTGAATACATATTGATTTGTTCATGTAGCCCTGTTAATATGCATAGTGTTTTAAACAGTAAAGAGAGCAAAAGCAAAGATGCATTTGCTACCTGAAGAAGTTTGCATATACAAAAGTCAGATTCTTTGGGAACTGTAAGACTTTAACAGACCCCAGTACATTGGTCCCAGACATTAATAAATCACTGCCATTATGTCTCACACATGGAACCACTACTCTGTCTCTCCAGGTGTGCATGAGCTGCTGTCCAACTTTTGGGGCAAGTTATCTTTCAATTGTACCTTCTTTTTCCAAATACCATTGCCTTTTGCAAGGATAAGTCATTTGCAATTTCTGAAATTAAAGGTAGAGGGAAATGATGATTGGAACTACAGTAAAAGGGAAATGAGTGATTAAGCCTTTCCCTCCACACCATGATCAACAGGAATCACATATACATCATTTTGGGCTGGGGAATGTCTGGCTACAAAATACCATTGTGATCCAGAAGCGTGGAAACAGAGTTGCTATATTCTTGCAAGCTGTGAGCAGCAGAGCAAGGAGTGGGCGCTATTAAATCACTTGGAAACATTGTGTGCATCAGAGAGAGGACTGCAAATTTAGTTTAAGAGCTTATGGGCTAAATTCCATGTGAGTCTTGATTAGAATAGCCCCATTGTTATCAAAACTGCTTACATAATAGTGATCAACAAGTCCCATGCATTTTAATAGGCCTCCTCCAGTTAGAACTAATAATAGGGAGCAAAAACCTGCACACATTGGTTTGCATTAAGTTCAGATTTCATTTTAAAACAGATTATTTGTAAGAGATACATAATATTTGATTTTGTTTGGTGTTACTTATCCTTAGTTCTCCATTTTGACTGTCGTACTCTGGGCTGCTGCTGCTGTTTTCCCCAAGGGAGATTAACATGACTGTCCTCTTTGAATTTCTTTTGACTTCCAGCTTTAAAGATGAAAATAAAAGAGGTGAAGAAAGAAAACGGAGACAAGAAGATCATCCCCAAGAAGAAGAAGCCCTTGAAGTTGGGTACCATCAAGAAGAAAGATCTCAAGAAGCTGGTACTGTACTTAAAGAATGGCGCAGACTGTCCTTGCCACCAGCTGGACAACCTCAACAACCAGTTTCTCATCATGGGACGCAAGGTGAAGACCCAGTACCTGCTGACGGCCATCCACAAGTGGGATAAGAAGAACAAGGAGTTCAAGAAGTTCATGAAGAAAATGAAGAGTCCGGAATGCCCAACATTTCAGTCTGTCTTCAAATGATCCTCTGGTGACAGAGCTGGGACTTCGGTTTTGTTGTTGTCGTTTTGTATTCCCCCCCCCGCTGGCCCTGAACTTGCACAAACTCTGACTTGACCTACATTTTTGTCTTCTGTCACAGTGGATGCTATATCTTTTTTTATTTCTTGGTGTTTCTTTCTGGTTGTCTCCTTAGAGCTTCCTGTTTCTTGCCCTTCCTCCTACGCATGTTATATCCCCATGAGGGAGCATTTGATACGTAGGTAGGTTTGGGGTTACGAGCGTAGCGGTATCTGAGGCCATATTGAAAAACAAGCATTTGCAATATGGTT
This sequence comes from Iguana delicatissima, assembly GCA_948472985.1. Classification (NCBI taxonomy): domain Eukaryota; kingdom Metazoa; phylum Chordata; class Lepidosauria; order Squamata; family Iguanidae; genus Iguana; species Iguana delicatissima. The sequence continues at coordinate 332,944 of CAOKZL010001398.1, read as the reverse complement.
GGGCATGACGCTTCTCTGATTTTTGGTTAAAGACCCACATTTCAGTGCTGTTCCATCACCGGCCCTTTCCCAACTCCAGGTTCTGCCTCATCCTCCTTCTCTGACCATCGTGTAAGGGATGATGTCATAATTGCTACATAGCCAATTAAATTTGGTTATGCGATGATGTCACTGAGGGTGAGTGAGCACCATGTAGGAGTAAGTCAGCATACTTTTGATGGAGGGTGTGTCCAAAAATTGACCAAAGGAAGGGCATTGTTTTGGTCACTGCATCAGGTGTTTGCAAAAAGATCTGAGTAGTCCTATGGACTCTGGTAGCTTGTGTGTCACTAGGCTGGTGAAATCACTGTGGGTTTTACCCCAGACTTCAAAGGAGCTATTCAAAGTGTCCCACCATGGTCTCTATGTAAGTTCAGCACCTTGGATAGCGCCTTTAAAGTTCAGACTGAAACCTGAATGGGATTCACCACCCCATTAAAATCAGAGCCACTAACTGTGGGATAATTGAAAGTGGAACTCTGTACATGTGTAACCAGAAATCATCGAGACTGCAAGTGTGTTCATACACACAACGCCAACGTAGTTGCATCACAAGCAAATCCTTCTGAGCAGATAATCTGCCTATGAAAGTAAAGACGCTGTTGGAACAATTTAGAGCGGTGCAAAAGCATGATAGGAGGCAGCGCTTCTCTGTCACAAGGAGCCTCATGAAAGAAGATGAGGGGAGTGTCATTTTGCCTTCATGACCAAAACATCTTGGCCCAGTCCTAATGTTAAGATAATTAATTTCTTTAGATACATTTATACAGTTTTGCATTGTGTGAAGCAGATTCCAGATCACTCATGTGTAGTTGCAGTGGTTTTGAAAGTGAGGAGTGACCTTGTCCTTGGGGGAAAACCTTATGTGGAAGGAGAGGAGGATCAAAGCTTCAGTGAGAGAGATGGCCCCCAGTCAGGTGAGACCTCCTTGGTTGGTTCCACCTGTGTAAGATGAATGTCTTCTAGCAGACGTCCTTCACCAATTCAGACTGAATTGGTAGACATGACTGCTTCCCTGTCAGTCCATCACAGCAGTTGGATTTTGGAAAAGGAAAGTACAGGAACAGGCACTGCTTTGTTCTAACAAAAATCCCTCCAGTGGAAGAGTAGGCTCGAGGAGTTCTGCCATCTTTTAATACCAGAACTGGACTAGTATTCCAGTGCGCAGTTTGGATCACATGCAACAAGAGCAGAAGGCTTGAGGAAAAGAGTTCATGAGAATCTCTGCAAAGTCTCCTTTGGCACAGATTACAGGAGTTATATTGTGATGCCTCCCTCCCTGCAAGGTAGAGGAAGGTGGGGAACTCCAGAAGGTTTGAGAAGAAACACTGGGTTTTGGAGTAATTTTAGATTGTTGGCCCCTTTCCTTAGAAGGACTATCAGATAAGACTGAGAAAAGGGATGGAGTTAGCTGTTTACTTGGCAGAAAAATAAAAATAAAAAATCATTGTTTTGGAATGATCAACAGCTGTATTCTGGGGACAGGGGTGTTCTGCAGACAGTGGTCTGGGTGGGTTGGCAAAGGAAATGAATTTTTCTGCACAAATCTTCCCCCCACAATGTGAGGCTCTATAATGGTGCCACCCAGCACCAACTGTTTCACAGATCGTGCCTGGCACATTATGTATCAGTCTGTACCTTTACAAACTGCATACAGCATCCAACAAGAACAGTGTAACACGAAGGTGTGGAATATTTCTTATGTCTTGAAAACCCTTTTTCCTTTGCTGTATGAATGCAGCTCTTTACTGCCAAAATTCTGATACTAGGACAGCGGGAGTTGAGGGTAGAGGAAATGGCTTCAGGGTTAGATTTGACCCATGACCGCTGACCTTATTCTAGTTATTTACATAAATGTATAATCTAATGAAGAGTTGCTAGTTACATTGTCAAGTTATTTTTACAGTCCTCGGTCCTGGGCCTGCTTCTGTCCCCTCCCTGGGAAGTAGAAGTACTCCTTTTGTGTATATTATTCTTTTTTTCCTTGAATTTTGTTTATTTGGTAGCTTTTCAAGATTCAGAGTAACTATTTGCCTTTTTTCCTGTTTCCCCACCTTTCTTTTATTCAGCTGTTTTGGTGGTGAATGTGGGATTCTGAACCTCTCGAATTTTAGATAGGAATTTGTGTTTTTAAGAAGAGTTTTTTGTTTGCGGTGATATTTTCTGTTACTCCTGTTTTTCCTAAAGCTAACAAAATCTAGAGTGGGGAGGAGAATCACATCTGAACTGACTTTTTTTTTTTAAGGTTGGTCATAGCTGTTTGCCTTATGTTGTAAAGTTACTAATATAGAGGTGGCCTCAAAATCTCAATCAAACACAAAGCATGAACTTCTAATTTCACTTAAAAATACAATAAGATATTTTAATCCTAATGCATCAGTGGGTTACGTGTGACTCTCCAGATGTTATTGGGCGGCAGTTCCCATTGGCCCAAGCCGTTGGTGAAGGATAATGGGGATTTGCAATCCAACATCATCTGGAGGGACATCTTTTCTTGTCCCAGTGGATGCTGGGAAGAAGCAAAAGGCACACCTACGGCTCTTGAGTTTAGAAAGCACACAATATGGTAGGGACTTTTAAGCTCCATACGTCTCTTCTTGCAGGAGATTTGCTATCCAACACCCTCCTGATTTTCTTTTAATGTGCATACTATATGTCCCACCTTCATATCCAACATTGGCCATATTCTCCCACCTACCTTTCCCTCTTCCTTGGGTTATTTCACACTACATAATTATGGCACTGTGATCCTACTTTATTTGCCACAGTAACATCCTGTGGAATTCTGGAATTTATAGCTTGGTGAGGCGCTAGACCTCGGGCTGAAAAATCTAAATGCCCCTCCCTAAACTGCAAATCACAGGATTCAATAGAATGCTGCCATGGCACTTAAACTGGAATAATGGAGCTATAATTATTATGCAGTGAAAGTATTGTGTAGTGAAAGGGTCCCTTGTCTCAGTCCCAAACTGATGCAATAGTTATTCTCATGAAAGCTTCAAACTAGATTTGTAAACTCACTGCATAAATGCAGATGCAGCCCATCTTTTATTGTTGTGGCAGACTGAAATGAACAAAATATATGGAATTTTAGATGCCCTAAATATTGAGAACCAGTTGTTTGAATGCTGGACTACAACCCTGGAGATCATTGTTCAATTCTCTGCCCAGCCATGGAAACCCCTGGGGTGACCTTGGGTGTGTCACATACCCCCAGCCCTAGAAAACCCCATGACAGGTTTGCCTTAAGCTTGCCATTAGTGGGAAACAACTTGAAGACACACAACCACAACAGCAATGGTAAGACTAATTAACAGAAAGTAAGAAGATTTTTTTTTAATTCTAGTAGTAATTCCGAGAAATCAAAAGAAACAACATAATTTTATAGAGGAACATTCTCCACTCTTAGTCTGGGCAGTTGGCCAAAGGGCAGCTGATAAGGATTAGAAGCACACAGCAAGCAGTTCCTTCAACAAAGTGATTCCTTATTTTAATCTAGTAGGGAAATAGAGTTGAAACAAATGTGAAGTATAACAACAGTGTCAGCAATATTCATAAATCGAAGGCAGTCAAGACAATCTTAAATCAGAGGCATGACAAAAAAAAAAAAAACCAGTCAGTTAATCACCGACAAGTTCTGGAGGGGAATGGCTCAGCTTTTATAGGTTCAGAGATCAGTGCAGCTGGCACTTAATTAACTGCTGTCTGTTATACACTCGCTGAGATCTGCGTAGGTGTTCCTTTTGGTGCCTGTGCTCAGTGAAGATGGATATCGGTAAGTTATCTTCCATGTCAGAAGGGCTCTCTGCTGGGGCTGGCACTGCCCCCTGTTTTGTTTTGCTGGTGGTGGTAGTGGTGGTACTGGCTCCTCCTGTTCAGGTTCCACTGTTTCAGTCTCTGAGTCATAGTCTAAGTCTAGGTCCTGAAAGCAGGGCATGATAAACATTTAGAAAAGCACTTTTTTGAATCAGTGGGAAGAGGAGGTAACCTGTAACTTGAAATCTGTGAGGCGTCAGAGTCTGTTACTAGAACTTATCTTGCAAGGTGATAGATTCTCTGCTGACTTTCCATGTGCATTTCTGTTTTCCTTCCTTCAGTGAACCTAGCACTCTCTAGGTTACCAAAGAGGATATCATTTGTCGTTGTCCACAGCAGAAGCCCTAAGTGATGCATGTGGGGATGAGTTTGTGTCGACTGTGTGAGAAAGCGCCTCTTAGGTAGAATGAAACAAACCATCTGGATTTTGTAACAGACTCCCTTGCACATTGCTGGTATGTAGAGGCCACATGTCTCTTTAGGAGTGTAAGGGGAGGTCACTGGATCAGCAGGCTAATGAAGCCAAGGCACTGGAATGTTCTGGAAGGGCCGAGGATGTTCCTCTCGGGAACCCTCACTATGTCTTGGCTATCTTTTTCAGAAATCGGTCCTGTCAGCAGTTTCTTTGAATGTAGCTTTGTCTCCAAGCCAGTCACATTGTGTAGGGGGATGCTTTTGGTCAAAGGCATTTAAACATTTCTTATTTGGCTTTCCTGTTCCAATCTGCTGACTGACAATTTGGTTCCTAAGGAAAAAAAGGGCCATTAGTATTAACCTACTACCACAGTACTAATAAGACCAAGAATGAAAGAACTGGGTTGAACAGTTCAGTGGAAGAGCACTTATACTGGTGCCTCTGATAGACAAGATCTCAAACATACCTTTCAAATTCCCCAGTTTGGTTGGGGACAATTCCAATTGATCCTCCACCATCCCACTTTTTAAGTTGCTTCTAAAAAGTCCTGGTTTCTCTTCTCTGCCCACTCTCCTCTTTTGTTCTCAGCTTACTTCATTTGCTGCAGACAGAATTCAAACTGCAAAGATAGTTTGCATTTAGTTAACTCAGCTGGAGGGGGAGGAGAGGAGAGGAGAGGAGAGGAGAGGAGAGGAGAGGAGAGGAGGAGAAGAATCTCACCCTTCTCAGTAGGCTCAGGCAAAAGCAAACTGTTGGGCTGCTCTTCACTTGTCTGTTCTTCCTCATTAAGAACTTTTGCCATCATGACTGCAGTCTGATGATATTCGGAATCATAGTATCATAGAGCTGGAAGAGATCACAAGGGCTGTCAAGTCCAACCCTCTGCTGTTCAGGAACACACCATCAAATAGTGTCCCAGTTGTCTTCTGTGAAATGTTGGACAGGATGTCCCAAGTAGGGGAACAATGGAGGATTCCTATCTGAATTGTTAGAGCTGTGGAAGACCATGGTTAAGAGCTAGGGGGCCGCATCAACCATACAAGACACCTAACCCCCCCCACAAAAAAATGCCCCTGAATGCCCCATATATGACACATATGTCTTGGTTTTGTCCCTCTACAGCAGTTGTTTTATGTCAAGGAGAAGCCTTTTTCACCAACAGGAAGCAACCCGGAGGTCAACTTCTGGTTTTCTCCCTTGAAGGCCACTTTTCCCAGCTCTGTCTTATGCCCTGACTCAGGGTCAGTCAGCTTCATGGGCCAGCAATACATACAACCTTATGACCCTGTGCAGACATAAGTCCCAGAGCATTCCAGCAGTTCTGACTTCCAAGGATGCACTGCAAAGAGCTGCAGTCTCATATCAGCTGGCCTGATACGTTTAGGAGCTGGCTTTGATAGGAAGTGAGTTCCACTGACAAGAAGAGAGCTATTGCTAGAGTTTTCCTGTATTGTCCTCCTCTTTCTGCACCACCACCTCCTCCTCCTTTTTTTCCAAACAGGGCATAAGTTAAAGATCACAGGGCACTGTAGCCTGTCTGGAAACCATCACTTCTTAAATCCCAGGAGTTGCTGCTAGCTATTCTTAAGGGATGATGGAAGAGAGATCTCATAAACCAGGGCTATTCAAAGTGGTGGTCTATGGACTGGTGCCAGTCTGCAAATTTTCAGGAAGGAAAGCAACAGTTGTAATCAATCGGCACAAATATGGTACCGGTTTCTTGTATATGGTGTGTGTGTGGATGGAACTGCTGGTGGCTCACATCAGAAAGCCTCAAAAGCACTGAAGTAAATTCCAGCACAACCTCCCTCCTTTCCTTTTCAGCAATCTAATCTGCCAGGACAAATTTTCTAGATGCCAGTGGCAACTTGGCCCTCTGAATTTGTTTCTGATTTTTTTTAAAGATGGCATGTTCCTTCACAAAAAGAGTCAGTTTCTTTAGCTCAGTGGTAAACGTGTGCCCTTCAGCCCTGTTTCTGGCCATTTTCCAGAACATAGTTTGCCCATGGAGATTGGCAGCAGTAGGGTTATTTTGAAACAGCACACACCCTAGCAGGGTGCCCGCTCACATTGTAGTGAATGGCATTGACTGGTAAGCTATCTGAGTCCTTGCATTTCCCCCCTCCTTGTTCTTCCATGCAACAGCGCTATGTGTCAGTTGCTAGGATCGAAGAAAAGCTGGCAAGTAGCATGCAGATATTAATGTCTGATTAGTGCCACAAAGATCGCCACACTGATCATGATAAGGTCTGCCAGAGCAAGTTTCTCAGCAAACAGGGCGTTTTAAAGGGGTTGGAAACCATAAGCTGACAAATTGCCGATACACAAAACTTGTCAAAAAAGAAAAAAAAATTGATAATGTTTTTTGAACACCCAAATACCTAGGGCTGGGCCAAATTTTTTTCAGAAAAATCTTCCAGCTACCTCAATTAATCCTCTGTCATACCACTGTTTTGGATGCTTTTAAAATATCCCAGTTTTTTTTTTACTTCCCACTTTCCCCTTTGTCCTCAAGCTCACATCAATTGCTGCAACCTGAGTTCAAAATGCAAAAATTATTTCCCTTCACTTAATTTGGAAGCAGGGAAGGAAGAAGAGGAGGCAAAATTTTCTCCTTCCAAGTAGGCTGAGGCATAAGCAAACTGTTGCAGCATCTCCCAGCTTGTCTGTTCTTCTTCATTAATAACATTTGCCATCTTGACCACCCTCTGATGTTGCATGGCCACATACGTGATTTATGTTTTCCAGTCCCCCACCCCAGAGCATCTCCTGATACGTCCACGAATGTCAGTCCTCTCCTAGAAGGATGTTCAACAAAATGGCTTCACTTTTTGAGAATGAGGTTGAGAACCTCAGGCCTTACTTAATTCACTGGAACAAAGCGATGGGCTCAGCTCTTAGTCTGTTCGTTTCTAAGCCTCCTTTCTTAGCCCTTTAACCACACCTTGTATGAACTAACAATAACGTTTTATTCAGAATTTACTGAATGAAAGAGGCCTTAGAATCCCCCACAAAATGCTCTAAGCAGTTGAAGAACTCCATTTTGTCCCATAGAATATTTGGTGCAGTTTCCTCTCCCCACAGATAGTGTGGTGAAATTCGGGGAAGCCGTTTTTTGGCTTATCCCCCCAGTATACTGTAGTTGTCCCCTTCTTAGCCTTTGATTCTAGAGGTGAAGGGAGGTAGATGGGCAGAGACAGGGAGAGGCTGGGTGTATACCATGGAAAATTTGGCCAGCTCTGTAGTCTTGCTGCAGACATACAAGAGTTCCACATTCCTTCAGTCTTGGGGAGAATTGCTACCAGTTGGACTTCCATGACATTTTTGACTGCCAGCAAAATAACGTAAACACTATTGTTAACTCTCCTTTCTGGAAGAGGGTTGAATGTTGTGTAAACCCCTACAGAGTGCTTTCTTTGCCAAACAAGACTCCACATTTGTATTGGGTTAACAACGTTTATCTGCCTTTTTGAAAGCACAACTTAAATCTTATACACAGTAAAACTGTTAAATTTGTTCTTTTTCTCTCTCCAATGCATTCCCCTGCCATGTATTCACATTCATTTAACTAAACTTGCTGAATTAACCAGTTTCTGTGTGATGTTCCTGTCTTATGTTTTAAGTTTTATAAAGAGATGTTGTTTTCTAACTTTGGTTTGTCATGTTTCGTGTGGCCCCAAGCGGTCTTTTATGAGAGCGTGGATTGAACCACCCATTTGGAAATAAATCCATACAAGGATCCATCTGTATCTAGGATTTCTTTCCCCCTCTCCTTTTAGCCTGACGACAGGGGTTGTGTTTGGGCTGAAAACCAACAATGGTTTTTTCCTCCCTGTAGTGCTGAATGTAGTTTGAAATGGAGGCCATTTCCACACCACACTGTTCTAGTGCTATTATACCACTTTCAACTTTCTATGGAATCCTGGGGTTTGCAGTTTGGGGAGAGACACTGAGGAATTCTCAGCCAGAGAGCAATTTTGCCTCAGTAAACTACAAATCCCAGAATTCCACAGGACTTTGAAAGTGGAATAGTAACACTATAACAGTGTAGTGTGGAAATGGCTGGAGACTACGGCCCTTTTCACATGGCATTCGCCATGCAAAAGGGTCTCTGGAGCATCGTGCAATTGCAAGGAGTGGCCTACATGACATCCTTGCAATTGCGCAATGGTGCCGGGGCCAGCAGGCGCTGATCATGCACTATTTCATTTTCGGCTTGTAGCCAAAAATGGTGCGCGATCGTGCATCACTCCAGGGCCCCGTGTGCACTTACCGTGCATGCAGAGCCTCCGGAGCCACGGCGCTTGTGCTTCCTGCCCCAGTGCAGCCTGGGAAAATCCCAGGCTGTGCTGCGGAAGGAAGAGGACGAGCTCTCACGCTGCCTGCTCGCCAGCAGGCAGTGGCCGGGGAGGCGAAGCAGCGGGGACACGAGAGCCTCTCGCAAAAGGCTGCTCACACGATCCCCATGCCCCAGCACTGCAAAAGGGTAAGGTATGGAAAGGGCCTACATTTGTCCCTCCACATTTAGCAGGGTTAGAGGTGCAAGACCCTCACAGAAGTGGAAAAATCACAAATATCAAAATGTTTTGGGGAAGGAGGCTGAGGCATGGTGGGGAGAACCTGCCATCCAACTGTATTTCAAATGAAAAGGGAAAGCTGTCACTAACTTGAAATGTCTTGAGTGAGTTTTACCTATAATGGAGGTGGGAATCAAGGATCCTGTGAATTTTGTGTAGCTTCCAGGGCTGTTTTGTATTAACATGGTTTCCCTTATATAAAATGGCAAAATCAAGGTTTGCTTTTTTGGATTTTTTAAAAAAATGTTTGTCAAGCCACGGTTGGTTGAATTTGTGGATACAGAAGCCACAGATATGGAGGGCCAACTGTACTTATATTTATGTTAAATTGACATTTAATTTTCTAGCTTAAGTTCAAAATCCCTACTAGAACTTTTATCAGAATAAAGCCATGATTTTACTCGCATTTTTGTCTTCAGCTTGGAAGAGAAGCAAATGGGTCCATGGATTTTTGAAAACCCTGTTTCTCACCCACCCCACTAAAGATCCTCCTCTTGGTTTTCTTTCCTCCTTTGCTGATTCCCACATGGATCTCATCAAAATCCCCAGGGAAAATTTTGTTTCCTGGGATAGACGAGAATCTTTATACAAAGTGTGGCGAAGAATACAGGAGAACCATTTGTATGCCAAGACAACAAACCCCCTCCCAAGCTTTCCTTACTATTCCTTTGTTTAAGTTCTTTTAATCTTTTAATCTTTTAATCTTGGAATGAACTAAACTGTAATGCTCCAATACTGAACAAAATTAACCAAGAGGCTTTTGCATTTATTAAAGAACCAGCTGGGAAGAGTAACATTTGTTGGCTGTTTAGCATAGTCTCTCATTGAATTAAGTGGTAAGATAATAACTTAATTCTGGAATTAAGTTAAGACTGATTTAAGTGAATTAAAACAAGTTTTCTCCTTTCTTTAGAAAATTTCTAACTCAACTGATTTTGAATTGGTTAATTTCTATCACTGGTCATAGTCCGGATGGCCAACGGTGAGGTCTGTTGGCATCTGCCATCCAACATTTCAAGAGCCGCCAACTCCCTGCTTCTGTTGTAGGAATCAACACATATGGTTTTGTTAGCAGATGATGCCCCACATAAAATAAAACTTGTGGGAATGTCTCAAACTGCTTGATAGTATCCTAATATAGAAAAACCATGCTTCACCATCACTGCCTTCCTTCTGAATCTAATAAAATCCGTTTGGTGGGAGCAGAGAAGGGGGTGCACGCATTGGTGAAAGCTGCCATGAGCTTAACCAAATGCTAACACTAAACATTTGCATTGGTCTCTCTTCCAAAATTAACACTACACAGGGGTGCAAAGTTTCAAAGACTGGTGGTATTTCTCCAATTATTAAAGGACAGTTACCGCCTGGCAGATTTTTCTCTCTCCCCCACTTACTTGTGCAAAGTTTACATTCATTTTTCTCCCCTTCCTCTCCCAGCCATTTCTTTAGCTCGCCTTCTCAGCTCGATCTAAATGTTTATTTAATAATTCTGAAAGAGCTATTAAAGCTTCCTGGGTTTAAATGTTTGCTAAACACCCTGTCAGTTCTACTTCAGTTGAGAATGGCCTGGCAGTGGTGGGACAAAGATTTCGGCTCTTTAGAGGAGGGTGAGAAATGGGCTTGTCACTCCGCAGGGCTGCCCTCCTCTTCTGACCCGTCCCTGCCCCCCCGAAATGGGCCTAGCCGCCCCACGGCTCAGTACCCCCAAGTGTTCCCCAAACAGAATTAATGGACGGCGAAGGGATTAGGCCTGTCAGATCAACCTCCAATTAAGAGGGCAGGGTCACTGTGGTGGCGGTGGCTGGGAGCACATATGGCTGCCATTAGCCGGTCCAGGGCTTGGCCTCAGGTGGGGCCACGGTGGCAGCTTTTAGCATCTCTCCCCCTCCCGGTGACTTAAAAGAAACCAATGAACAATTTTAATATTTGACCTATTACTACAAGGTATACTTCAGAGGAAAGAACTGACAAAACCACCTCAGAGTATTGCTCGCCTAAGAAAACCCTATGAAAATTCATGGGGTCGACGTAAGTCAACAGGCAACAGTTCTTAGGTGTGACTTATTTAACAGATAAGTTTGTACCAGAGGCAGACATGTCATGGAAAGAATAGGGAGCGAGTCATATACCCCCTACCCAAAAGAGTTTAATGTTTAATGTGTTTTAACTAAGGCCATTTCTGCACTACACTGTTATAGTGCTATTATTCCACTTTCAACCTCCTGTGGAATTCTGGGGTTTGTAGTTTCCTGAGGCCAAAGAGCTCTCTGGCTGAGAATTCTCAATGCCCCTCCCTAAATTGAAAACACCAGGATTCTATAGGATGCTGAAAGTGGAATAATAGCACTATAACAGTGGAAAGTGGAATAATAGCACTATGACAGTGTGGAAAGGTCCTTAGAGACTGGTAGAATAGTTGAAGCACTCTGATGTGGTGGACCTGCACTTTTCCCACCCCCGTGCCAGTGCACTGGGGACTGGAACCATATTTGTGCCATATTGTTCTTTGCATTTGCTTTCTTTCCTGGAAACTCACTGCGGACTGACAACTGATGGCTCACTGACCATCACTGCCCTGGGGACCACTGCTTTGCATGGCAGGGGACTAGACAAGAGCCCCCCAACCATCGAAACCAACTGGGCAAGTTAGTCTTTGCTCACCTGATCGTGGGCATTAAACATACTTGCTAGACTTGCATCTAGGAGCAGCACATCTCTCCTAGGGATTCTGAAGAACTCAGAAGGGGGACAGTTTCTCTCTTTTTCCCAATCTCTCTCTCCCTCAAAGAGGGAAAATGCCCTCCAGGCACCGGTGGCCACAAAGCCCTTTTGGGTTCAATTCCCCTTGTCACTAACACAGACAATTTCTGTCACAATAAACTGCACAGAATGGTTAATCTCCCTGGGTAACTGTGGGGAGATTAGATTCTGCCCCTGCCGTTTTGCTGGGTGACTGCCTCTGAATGGGTACGGGTGCCCCCGTTTCCTGCTCCCTGGAAAGCTCTTGAAGATCCTTTGTCCCAATGGATTCCTAAGGCTTTTGAGTGTCTTGCTAGAGAGCAGGAGCAGGCCTGGGGTGATACAGGACAAGAGGCCACTGCTGTGCCAAGAGGCTCCCTAGGGCTGGAGCGCACCGTTCAGCTCCTGCACGCTGCTCATTGGGAGGTAGATTTTGCATTAAAAAATGCTAATATAGATATCTGAAAGCCAACATTACTTAGACATTGTGTAGGGCCAGCCGGCTAATGCTCCAAAGATGTCAGCCCAATCACCTAACCCTTTTCTGAGCTTCCCTTCAGCTCCCAAAGGCTGGGAACAGTAAGCTTGGGAAGGGGTTCTTGTTCACAGGCTTGTTTTCTTTCTTTCCTTTTATTTTTGTCACAGAAAAGTTCTTCATTTAGCATGAGATTCAGTGTAGGTTGTTTTAAAGAAGGGGGATGGAACAGTGGCAGGCGGTGGGGGGGGGACAGAGAGGAGAACCTTCCTCCCGAAAAAAACTTCTCTTGTTTTTCTGAGCTGTCTTGTGTTTAGAGAATCCTACTTCTCCTGGAATTTAATCTCCCGAGCTTTGTGCTGCGAAGAAATCTGTTCTTTTGCTTTTCATGTAAATCGATGATTGGAGATAACAGTGAGGGTCTTTGTGCTTTGATTTGGCATTTCAACAAGAAGATACATCTGCTTGTACTTACAAGGGCAGGCACAGTCTGCATGCGATTATGGAGTTTATGGCCTAGCTAAAGGATTGGCAGATTTTATGAACTGATAGGAGACCTTTATCAATTCACAAATCCTCAAGTCACAGGGAAAAGAGAGAGAGAGAGAGAGAGAGAAAGGAAGGAAGGCAAACTGGAAAAAACAAAGAGGAGAAACATTGTAAAAATAAATTAAAAAACTTAAAAATCTGGCTTTCTTTCTCTCATAACTGGGATAACCTCCATGGATGCTCTCCAGAAGAAGATGGAAACACAAATGAGGTAGATTGGAGAGATAACTTTGCAGTTTGATGCCAGCACCATCTTGGCTGAATGTCACATTAGTAGCCTGTTGTTGGTTTGAGTTTCCTGTATCATAGAGAGCTTGTTATCAAAAGCTACAGCAATTTTCTCCCAAACAATTTAGCTGCATTTACAAGAGATGCAGAAAGAACCTGTCTGAGCTATGCGTGCTCCCTGCGCTCCCCTCTGCGGTTAGGGTTGCCAGATCTCCAGGCCTTGCCCCAGCCCTTGAGTTTTTGAAGAAGAGGAGGCATATTACCCGGTTTCCACAGGCTCCGCTCAAGACAAGACAGACTGGGTTGTGTGTGTTCAGATCTCCAACTCAGCCAGTAGAGCAGCAGCTTGTTACAGTTTACAAGGCTTAATTGATATGTTGCTACAGCTGGCAGAAACTCACCGGGAGGTTTATTTATTTACTTAAGTAGCTTCCTCCTTTCCTAGTAGTTCTTGTCAGGCCAGGGCTCACCCTCTGCTCTGCACCCACATTTTGACTCTGATTAAAGGTTCTTTATCTTGTCTCCCCAAGAAAGTGATTAAGAAACGACCCCCTCATTTTTACTTTGATCTGGGAGCAGCCCCTTTCACTAAGGTTTCTGTCATAATTTCAAAACAGGAAATTATGTTTTGTGTGTGTGTATGCGTTTGAATAACAGTAATAACTGCAGTTTGCATTTAATGCATAACAGCTAATGACACCATAGGGAGCTGGCCCTAGGCCTCAGGTTTCGGCCTGGAAACCTCACTGTCTGGGATAATCCTGAACCAGCAACCATATCCATCTGGTTGTACAGTGAAATTCAGTAGCCATCACTCCCATTTTAGACCAATTGCAACTTGTTTTGGCACTTCAACTTGGACAAACAGCATTTCATCTTAACTATGGTTTACTGAAACAATCCAGCTTCAAACCATGGTTTAGGAAGCTTGGCTTTAGCTAAGGTTAGGACTTGAGAATATCCTGGAACACAGAGTGATACCTATGCCATTTTCACATAAATCCCCCCCCCAAAAAATAGTAAATCCCTTTCCTGTGAAAAAAAACTTTAAAAGATTTCTTTTGTTTGCACAGGCTTCTGGCAGAAATTTGGCAAGCTTTGTCCTAATTAGAAAGTGAACTGTATTTTTGAGAAAATAGGTAGAGTTTTGTTGTTCTTACTGCAGCTGGTCCTCCAAATGTGTTCTGAACAATACGTTCTGCAGGAATTGAGCCAAAACGCAGCTCCGTGGGGCAAGAATCTCTTCCATCAATCAAGCCATAGCTGCTATCAGTCAACAACAGACTGTCAGCACAGGCTGAAGGAACAGCGTAATTGCATTAGGCAGCAGAAGCAGTAAAAGGGAGAGCTGAAAGAAAGGAAGTTAATAGTGGGGGGAAACGGTTTATTTCATTACGGAGAAAATATTCCTAAATCTGTGGTTTGTTTTCAACTTTTCAAAACTGGGCTTTTTTCCCCTTTTCTTTTGGTTTCAGTAATATTTTCCACATATTCTCTTTTTGTTTAGCTTCTTTTCTTTCTGCAGCCCAGACAGTTTCTGCTCACGGATGGAAGTTTGTGGCCTCAGAGTTGTTATGGATCTTAAGTGATGTTCGAGAAAGTCGATTGCAAAAGAATATTCAGTTTAGATAAATGCAGTGCATCATCCAAATGGTTGATGAACAGCAGATGGTACAGAATGTTGTTGTTGTTGTAATGTGCCTTCGAGTCAGTTCTCACTTCTGATGGCCCTCTCTGGGGTGTTCTTAGGAAGAGGCAGTCAGAGGAGTGTGATAATGGGGCAAGGAGATCTGCCATTGCTTTCCTTGAATGCTGAGAGAATGCAACTTGCCCAAGGTCACCTGGTGGGTTTCCGCGGCTGTGTCGGGATTCAAATTCGGGTATCCTTGAGTAGCAGTCCAGCGCTCAAACCACTATACGGTAAGGACACACTGACCACTAAAAACTACCAAGGGTCTCAGACTACAAGTCAGGCCTCACACGACAAATTACTAAAGGCCTTTCCACACTACACTGTTGTAGTGCTATTATTCCACTTTCAACATCCTGTGGAATCCTGGGGTTCGCAGTTTAGAGAGGGGCATTGAGAATTCTCAGCCAGAGAGCTCTTTGGCCTCAGTAAACTACAAACCCCAGAATTCCACAGGATGTTGAAAGTGGAATAAGAGCACTATAACAGTGTAGTGCGGAAAGGTCCTAAGAGCTATGCCTCTAATTACAAGCCTGCAGCCTCTCCTCAATTGTGTGATCTTTTCAATTAATAAGTTTGTTATCTGGACCACACTTTGGTGTTATTTGGCTGCACATGTCCTGATATTCATCTATGATATGTTGGAGTGTATGCAGAACCCATGGTACATTCCCTTGTAATGGCATTTGTGGAGCATTTGTGGCTTTTGCATGCAGGGCCAGCTCAAGGAGTTAAGGTGACAGGTTTTCCCCCAGTTGCAAAAATTCCACTTAATGTTGCCCAGAAGCCCCGCCCGCAGCCGCTGATCGGCTGTGGGAATGTGCCCTGATACCTCATGGGAAGGTTGCGCATGTCTCTTTCCACAGCAATAGCAATAGCAATAGCATGTGTATTTCTATGCCGCTTATCATCTAAGTGCTCTCTAAGCAGTTTAAAATGTGTTAGCAAATTGTCCTCAACAAGCTGGGTACTCATTTTACCCAACCTATAGAAAGATGGAAGGCTGAGTCAACCAGGAGCCCAGCAGGATTGAACTCACAACCTTGTGGCTGCAGTACTGGCATTTAACTACTGCGCCACCAGGGCTCACAGCAACCAAGAATTACATATGCCGGTGTAATGGGAAGTTATACCTCCCTATGTTGTCCACAGCTTTCCAGCCAGGGCAAGACCAAAGCCTTTCTTCATTTGGAAAAAGACCACAATGAATTGTTGGTACCAGCTAGAGCAGCCTGCTAAGTAAATGCCAACTTGCAAAGGCAATGCATTTTAAATTGCAAAGGCAATGCATTGTTTCCATGGGTCTATTCTGCTTGGGGCAAACAATGGGATTTATGCCTCTGAGTTCTTGTCGAATGTGTTCCTGTAGCTGCTTAGCGCTCTGTGTTGGCAGCGGCATTTATTTTGAAAAGTACAAGTTCCCTGATTCCAATCTCTGCTTTTTCTGTAGAGTGTGTTCTGGAAAGTGGCTCCTTTCCAATATTTTAAATTAATTTTTTTTTAAAAGATGAGATCCATATGGTTTAATTCAGAACGGCAGGAGAACATTTTCCACCATGTTCCCACCACCATTCAGTTTTTCTTTAAGACAAAATACCCGCCTGGATGGATTCTGAGGAAACCACTGCCCAGAAGAAACCTTGGGGAGCTGCTGGCGGTCGGAACGAACCATGGTGAACTATATGGACCAATGCTCTGGCTCTGTAAAAGGCAAATTTCTTCTTAGGTTAAGCACTTATTTGCTTGCTTTTCTACCATAAACCAATTCCCGAGAATGGTTTACAGGTATGCCAGAATGAAAAAAACTTCAATAAAATGTTTGTGCAACACAAGCAAAGAAAGGACAGTAATGAGACTAAACCCTTTTTCAAAAGCCAATAATGCCATCACTTCCAGAAGATGGAAGTAAGTAGTTATAAATAGTTACCAGAAACTAGTTGCTTACAATTAACAGTTGAGGACTGGGGTTCTTGCAGATCTCTTATTAATTGGGTCGCTATAAGCTGAAGTTGACCTGAAGGGAAATAGCAAGAATAAATAGGGTGCTATACTGCAAAAGTGCCTTTCCATGATGAATTATAGCACTGTATCTTTAAAACAGTGAATCACTGCCTGGGGTACATGTACCCCCCCAGGGGTATGAACAAGGACATTTAGGGGTACACCAAATTTTTTTCATAATACAATATTTTAAAAATAAAATAGTGAAGTCAAATGATAATTTTACCTTAAGAACCAACAGGGAAGAACCAATAAGGAAAATAATTAAAATTTAAAACTTCTAGCTTGGGTGAAGAGGGCAAATTTCATTTCAATTTTTTTTTTTGAAGAATTTACCGACAGTTGCAAATTTCTTCATTTTTGAGACGGAGCCTCAGGCTTGAGGTAAAAAAGAAGTCAAATGCAAAAGAAAGGAAATCTAGTTCTTCCATCCCCTACCTGGAAAGTGATATAGAAATGTTGAACTAATACACATGTGTGCATGACATACACACGCGCGCGCACACACACACACACACACACACACACACAGAGGATTATTTTAGGTAGCCCGAAGTTCCCCTGTTTTTATCCCATGGGAGATGTCAAAGGGCAGCATGCCGCACATGATGAGGCTGCGCATGAGATGGCTCCGGTTTCAGAAACTCTGGCAAGACTCACAAAACCAGCCTTTATTGTGTCTCAGCTCTAGGCAAAATTTATTTTCTGGGATTAATGTTGCTTTTATGCTCTTGAGGGCTGGCCAAGCTCCTTGCGCAGCCCTGAATTCCCATTACTGTCTGGCAGCCTTTTAACACAATCATTCATGACTCTGAGTGCAGCAACCTGAAAGCCAGGGCCAGATCCGGAGGGGTGGCAAGGGGTGAGGTCAGGCTTTGTTTTGTTTTGTTTTGTTTTGAGGCCTCGGGGCTCTTGTCCCATCCTCCCTTTACACTGGGCTTACCAGGAGCTCAGAGATCAGTTGGCACACTAGCCCTTTCCTAAGTTAAACTCACCACACTCAGCCATCTGCATTCCCCAAATTTCTGTGCACCGTTGTCACTAGCTGCCATCAAATCAATTTTAACTTAACAGCAACACTGTGAATGGGAGACCTTGGAGACACCCTGTTCTCAACTGCCCTGCTCAGGTCTTGCAGATTCATGGACGCGGCTTCCTTGATTGAGTCTATCCATCTTTAATGCCATCTTCCTCTTTTCCTACTGCCTTCTACCTTATCAAGCGTTATTGTTTTTCTTTCTAGTGGGTCATATCTTCTCAGGATATGTCCCAAGTACGACAGTCTCAGCTTAGTTATCTTTAGGGAGATTTCTGGCTGAAAGAAAAAGAAACTCCTGCCAGGAGTGTGTGTGTGTGTGTGTGGAGTAAGTTGCCACGGGCATGGCATATTCAAGGAGGGGGTGGTGGTTCTTTCATCAGGACGGATGTCTGGACCTACGTTGAGTTCCAAACCACAGCAGGGGCCCCATTGCCACCCTCAAGTACTCCTCCCCTTCCTGCTCCTCTTCCCTTGACCCAAGGCATTCCGCTGCCTGAGGTACCTCTCTTCCCAAAACGAAGGGGATCATTGTGAGGCGTCCTACCCTGACATGGAATATTCTGCTAAATACCAAGGCTTTGGGCCAGAGACGTATCTAGGGTGGGGCAACTAGGGCACGTGCCCTGGGTGCCAATGCCAGGGTGGGCATTGGCACACAAGAAAAAAAGTGCTGGAAGTGGCGGCAGTGTAGGAGGAGAAAGTGGCCCTGGAGGTAGGGGTGCAACTTCCATGCTTGCCCTAGGCACTATTTATGCTAGATACGCTTCTCCTTTGGGCCAGTCTGAATTAGCCCTTCACCACTTTTTTTAGGCCTTTAGTTCAGTTGACCTCCTCGCCACATCTCGCAGCAGTGACATCTATCCCAGTGCCGGAGGCTGCTGCAAGGAATCATGGGTTGGATGAAGGGATCCGGTAGGGCAGGCCCACCCCTCCTTCTCCCACAGCCATCGACCAAAGAGGTGAGGCAGAGGAGACCACACATGTTCTGATGATGGTTTCCCTCTTCCAGCTTTCCCAGGCAGACCTCATCATCCATCTTCCTTTGAAAGACACTCTCATCTTCATAAATAGATACCACTTATGGGCTGCTGGAGTTTCCCCTTTGTCAGCAGAGTTTACATTTCGTGCACAGTCAGGCTGTAAAAACGTTCCAAGAAGGGGCTCAGGCACTTCCTTCATCTGCTTATATTTCTCTCCCCTTTCCCTCTCCCTCCATTATTATTCTCATAACACATGTCAGGTGTCATTCCAACACGTCCCACAAAGTAAACTTCTGAGAAGACCCATTGAATTAATGGCATTTACGTACCAGTTGACACATCATTCAACAATTGACTGCATGGTTCTACTCTAGTTAGAACAAACCAACAGGACTCCAGCCTTGATGTGAAATAAGGAATGAATCCCAGGAGCTATTTTTTAAATAAATGTTTATCTCACAAATTATCTCACAATGTGTTTTGCTCAGAAAAATCTAAGTAAATATAATAAGAAAAGGATGATAAATCTAAGGCAGTAAAACCTTCAGAAGTTAACAACAACCTGATCTGGGGAGTGGGAAATTTATGATTGCATGTTTGATGAGTTTTTGATTTTTTTTATTTAAATAGATTTTGTATTTTTTTAGATAGATTTAGATAGATTTTGTATCTTTTTTATTTTGTTTCTTATGTTTGTTTTCTGTTAAAAAATGAATGTTCAGTAATGTACTGTTTGTGTTTTCCCCCTTCTTTTGCTATGCTGTTTTATTCTGTATGATATGTATTTTTTTCTTTTGTAGTTAAGAACGACAGCAACAACAACAACATGGGTATGACCTTCTTCTGGTGAAAATAATTTTAAAATCAATCTATAGGGATTTCAGAAGAAAGTCTCTCCAAAGCTTGCATTTGGAAACTGATCCATTCATCTGGACTAATATATGGAACAAGCCCCCTTTTTATGCTTTCTGAATTTCTTCAGGCACTCTTTCCCATTGGAAACTTTAAACTCCACCTGCTTTATACAGAACATCAGTCTGGATTTTTTTAAGGTGTTGGTCACTAGAGATGTGAAAGCCTGGGGTGGGGTGGGGAATGAGAAAAATCAAGGGGAAAAAACGTGGAAAAATGGAAAATTGGGGAAGAATTATTTTAGAGTGAGGACTGAAATGTTGAATACAAGGTGTCATCTATTTACCGCTCACAGGGGAGTTGGACTTGGTGGCTATTGTGGTCTCTTCCAGCTTTATGATTCTATGATTCTAAAAGAAGGGCTTTCATATATCACAATGTGCAGCGTTCAGTCATTGCAATTCTTGGTCATTGCTTAGCTCTTCTTAATTTTCTACACTCTGGCCCTTTTCGCATGGCATTTTCCGTGAGAAAGTGCCCCTGGAGTGTTGCACAATTGTGAGGAGCGATCTGCATGACGCACTCACAATCGCGCGACTCTCCAGGGTAGGGCGGGTGCTGATTGCGCACCTTTTCATTTTCGGCTAGAAGCCGAAAATGGTGCGCGATCACGCGTTGCTCCTGGGCACTGTGCACACTTACCTGGCGTGCGGAGCCTCTGGAGCTGCGCCGGTTGTGCTTCCTGTCCCAGTGCAGCCTGGGAAATTCTGTGCTGCAGAAGGAAGAGGCGGGGCTCTCGTGCAAGCAGGCAGCTCGTGTGGAACTGAAAGACCCCAGATGTGAGAGCCTCTTGCTGGAGGCTGCTTGTGCAGTCCCCGCACCCCAGCACCGGAAGACGGTAAGGTATGGAAAGGGCCTCTGACAAGCAGCTTGCATCTGTGATTGCCTCGCTATTTGTACAATGTCTTCCACAGAATAGGTGCCATCTTGCTTTGGGGGGTCCAGAAAAGTTCCTGCCTCCGATGTTACAGGAACCAGCACCAAGTTGTGCCCATTGACTGCAACTGTTTCTTTCTTTCCTGGAAGTTCACTGTACCAGTAACCCATGGCTTACAGACTGGATCAGTCCACAGACTACCCACCTTTTAAAAAGTTAGCTGTTGGTTAATTGTAACACAAACAATCTAATTCACAATCAGAGTAAAATACATTCAGAAAAAGAAAAAGGAGAAAGGAGAAAAGAAAGAATAGGGAGAAAGGGGTAAAAAGGGGGAAATACCCCTAAAATTAAGCTAAAGCAAAATACTAAAACACTATACGTTGACTAAAACACTAAATGCTAGCTTACTGGAACAGAGAATGAATTTGGCCTGTGCAGATCCGAGACCTTTGATGTGTGATTTTTGAGGAGTGCTTACCCAAACTCTGCCCATTTCTTCTCAGCTTGAGCAATGCGGATCAATGAAAATTAAATTTGGTTCAGTTTCTAAGAAAAAGTTTGACAAAATGTGTTAATTTCCTTATCGATACATGGAAAGAACATGAGATTTTGAAAAGTTGAAATGTGCAAGAGTGCAACTGACAAATTCACAGTGAGTTTATTGTACTAGCCAATGCCCATGACAAATATGTAAAGATATACGAAAGTAGACAAAATATACAGAATATAGCAAGGGACTCTGGACAGCAATTTTTACCCTGAAGCAAGGGTGAGGCACGCTTACCACAAAGAATGTAAAGCTAACACACACACATACACACATGCAAGTCCACAGTGAGGTTACTTGAAGGCCCATGACCCCAAATCCAAAGGGGGATTTTGTAAGGGGACTGGAAGGCAAGGTAATAGCGACAGGTTTCCAGGGGCTAGGAACTGTGAGGTCAGCCTAGAGGGAGATCTACATCACACTGCCCCTGCATTCAGATATCCTAAATATACCATGGGTTCTTCCTTTTTTCTCCATTAGTACGAAGGCTTCCACCGTTTCCTGAACATATGCTGAAGGCGAGAAGAGAACCTTAGAGGGAAAGGGCATGTCTCCATTCATTGTGTCTTCCAAGCTACTGCCCAGATGTTCATGGAAGAACTGAGACAATTGACCCAGATGTGGAAATTAGCACAAATTAGGAAGAGGGAGTGGATTCTTGCACTTTCCTGTAAACTCACGCAAAACCAAACTGGTGCAATCCTTCCGAGCTTGGTTGTTCTCCCTCATAAACAACTTTTGCCATCTTGAGCACATTCTGATATTGCTTGACCCCAGGTGTCTCAGGTTTCATTTGTGAAATGTTGGAGGGGATGACATCCCAAGGTGTTTAGCCCCTAAGATGTCTTGGAGTAAAGGGGAGGGAGAAGGGAGAAGTAGACCAAAAAGAGACATCAGTTTCTCCCAAATACAGCAGGAGTCAGGGAGGAAGTCTAATATTTTCACTCTCCACTAGGAAGATTCCATAGTGCCACTGTTAGATAGCTAAGTGTGCATAAAGTTACACGGTGTAGACCATGATATAGAATGGCGGCTGCTATTCTTTATATTCTTAGGCATAAGAATCCCACAACTGATGGGTTTTTCCCCCTCTCCGGGGTGCCCTAGTTCCATATGCAACCTCATCCCTGCATGCACAGCGGAGTTGTTTTGCTAAGCAATTAAAATACCAGTAGACATATGTCTACAGGAGACTGAAGTATATCTGTAAGTTTTTGTTAAGAAAATGTTGGCGCTTCTGCAAGGTCAAAGGGCTGCAGTGAACGTGGGAAGTGTTTATACTGAATATGGAAACCAGTTTTGCATTAATTGCCCTCCATGTTTGGAAAAACCCACTCGGTATTTACTCAAAGCCATCTGTACCTTCTTTATATTGCCATTGTAATGGATTTGTGGTAACATGCCTCTGATTCTCAAACTTGTTCTTAACTTAACCTTTTAACCTGAACCATGTTGTGTGGGATGAAGAAGTGGAGACGGTATCTAAGTTTTAGCCCTTCCAGAAAGATGGCCTCTAAGCTGAATATTTTCATAATGATACGTGGGAAAATAGATTCATAAATCCACACATGATGTTTTCCAAGTCTAGTGTAATCCTCTGGATTTGGAGTGACCATCACACTCGTTTATAATTTTCATGATGTTGTTATCTTGACACTAAACTCTCTTGGGCCACTAAATATACCAGTCGTTAACTCACAGACTTGACACTCATGGTACACTTTAAAAAAATGACAGGACCATCAGTTCATTTGTTTAGGTGGAAAAAATAGTGTATTTTTAGGGGGGGCAAGAGATGGGAAACACTTATAAATCATAAAAAAACAAGTCTAACAAATGAGGAAATGTGCACACCCACAGATTACCATACCCTCCAACTGTCTCAGGCCATTTCTGCACTGCACTGTTACAGTGCTATTATTATACTTTCAAGCTCCTATGGAATCCTAGGATTTGCAGTTTGGGGGGGGGCATTTGGATTCTCAGCCAGAGAGCTCTTTGGCTTCAGTAAACTAAAAACCCCAAAAACTCCACAGGAGGTTGAAAGTGGAATAATACCACTATAACAGTGTAGTGCAGAAATGGCCTCTGTTTGGCAGGGACAACCCTTCCCCCATCTTCCCACTTTTTCATCAGCTCTGAAAATATCCCAGTTTCTTTCTCTTCCCTCCACTTTTCCCCTTTGTCCTCTGCTTACTGTATATAGTTGCGTATAAGTTGACCTCATGCACAGTCGAAGGCAGGTTTGGGGGCCAAAATGATGGATTTTGATATGACCCTTCGATAAGCAGAGGGTCATTCCGTGGAAAGGGAGAAGTAACAGTGCTGCCCGAGGGGGCCAGCTGTCCTTGGCTGCCGCTGCCACCATTTTCCTGCCTGGGCATTCAGAAAGGCCTTTTGCCACTCTATTCAGAGAAGGGGATGGTTCCTTTTTTGATAAAAGCTAAGGTCCAGTATTATGTCTTCTCAAGAAAAGGAACCATCCCTTTCTCTGAGCAGAATGGTGAAAGGCGAGAGCTTAGTCCATCCCCGTATAACCTAAAAGAAACACCAATCCTTTCTATTCTCTTGCTGCTTCTATGAAGGGGAGCACCAAAGAACCACTGCTGCCATTTCCCACCCAGACATTCAAAAAGGCCAGAAGTGGACCCATGGCAGAGAGAGTAGAGAGGGCTGGTGCTTCTTTTAGGTTCTCCCAGGATGGACAAAGCGCTTGCTTTTTGCCACTCTGCTCAGAGAAGGAAATGGTTCTTTTTTTATATAAGAATGAAGGTACAGTACTTACATTGACCCATGGATAAATTGACCCAGGTTGTTTGCTTCAATTTTTGACTAAAGTTTTTAAACTTATATATGGGTACATATAGCTTTAGTTGCTGCAAATGGTTGCAAAAGAAGTTTGTAGTCCATTAACTCTGCAAGGGATGATTAAAGGGGTGGCATTTTTGCCCTTCCCAGTGGGCTCACAGGCAAAAGCAAACTGTGGCAGTCTCTCCTAGCCTGTGTGTCCCCTTCGTCATGAACAACCGTTGCCATCTTCACCACACTCTGCTCTTGCTTGGCCACACACGTCCTGGTTTTCATCTGTGAAGTGTTGGAAGGTATGCGCTCCTATTTTGGGCCACTAATCCCAGAACCGTTCAGCCAAAAAAGCATTTTTCCCAAGCTTTCAGAAACCAGAGTGTTGGATCAGATGGGGACACAGGTCTGATTCAGCCATCCCACTCAGTTTGGAATTTCGGTTCTCACCAAGAGGAAATTGGGCCTTTCCAGGTGTGGAAACTTTATTTTGTTTGTGCTGACTGAAAGATCCAAACGCTTGCAATCTGTCTTCATCAGTCATCACTCCCTTACCGGGTGCTGGCGGGCGGAGGGGTTTCTCTGAGAACGCGGAGCTGCTACTCTGTATGAGCCCTTTTTATCATGTATATTTATACTAAGGTGCCTGTTAACAAGAGGCCTGGTATGGAACAAAACCATCTGTGAGAGGCTAATGGAAGATCCAGCCGATGCAATTGGTGCAACTCTTTCCATGGCCCCGTCAAAATAACCCTCCAAAAACCAAACACGCTTGAACCAGGGTTGATTAAATCCAGACAGTGGGGAAAAAAAATCTCTCACTGACAGGTTAAAACAAATATTACAAAGAGGGAACAATCTTCTTGAAGGTCCTAGTGACAGAGCCTGAAGAGAGCTTCGTCTTCCAGGCAGAACAAAGTCCTGGAGGGTTTTTCTTCACATTAGGAAAACTGTCTGAAATAAGGCTCCCAAATCTCAGGGCATTATCCGCTTTTCTCTGGGCCTCAGGGGAAGAGAGAGAAATCTCAGGGCAAGACTACTGTCTTGAAATGTGTGTGTGTATGTGTGTGCATTTCCCCACTTTTTGGGCTTGGTGTTTTTTATTGGAATGGCATACAGTGCACAAAGGTAGTTGATGCCCAAGATATTGTGCTTAGCAATATCGCCGGGGCCTTCCTCTTGTAGCATTGTGAGGGGTCATCCCTAGGCAGAAAGAAAGGGACGTGTCAGCTGTCTGCATACAAAAAAGGCAGATGGCCACAATCTGGGGTGGACTGAGAAAATTTATTTCATTTTATTTGTTTAATGTATGCCCTGCCTTTCTCCCAGGATGGGATTCAAGGTAGCCACCACCATTTGAAAACACAGTACAACTAAAAACACTGTTAATATGAGAGTTAAAACACAATTAGACCAAACTACTATTTTTTAAAAAAGCCCTCATGTTAAAAGCTTTTTTAATACTTTTAAAGCATGATACAGGTTTCTCCCACTGGGGAGCAGAGCACTGTCAGAAAAGAGAATTGGTTGAAAAGTGGAATCCGTGTGCTGTACCATAGGGAGCACGAAGGACTTAAGGGGGCTTGCTTATCACTGACCGTGTGCGTGTTGCTTGCAAAGTCTCTCAGCTGCCATTCCCCCTAGCTCGCCTTGCCAGCAGTCTGTGCACGTGAGCAGTTCCAAGGAAACTTCCACAGGCAAGAAGAACTGACGTAAGAGCAGAACCCCGGGCAAATTAAGGGAACTTGTCTCTAATTTGGAAGCGTCGAAAGAGCAAGTGATCAGATAACGAGATGTCAAAAGGTGGGGACTTCCAGTAAAATAGAAACACACTACCACCTCCTATTAAAAGCTCCATCCACCACAACATATTAAAAAGCAAACGCCTCCCTTTCGACTGCTAGCAGAAACACAGTAGAAAGGGAGCCAGCTGGATCTCCCAAGTAAGGAAATGCTGCAACTTGGCAGAGACAAATGACACTTTTGTCCTTGAGGGTATGGAGTTGGCGGGTACAGGCCCATGGTCAGAGCTAGCTTAGGTTCCCCCTTCCACTGAGAAAAACAGACACACTCTTCCACCCCCCACGATTTCACAAGGCTGCAAGTGTGACTTTATGTGAGAAAAACTCTATGTGATCGTGCATATTTCTGTATTTATACCCCGCTCTGCAGCTAGAAAGGCACAAAAGGCAGAGGGAATGAGGAGGGAAGAGGAAAAGCAGAAAATTCAGGAACACATTCTTAGAGTTCTGCAGTTCCTCAGCCTTGGCTGAATAGCTGAGGGGATGATAGTTGTGGAGAAGCTGAGCAAGAAGGAAAGCCAGACCACCCTAGAAGTTGGCTTCAAGACAGGCTTTGTTTCACAGCAGGATAACTGTGTAGAGAAGGAGACCCATACCATCCTTTCCACCACAATCACACTCTCCAAGCATGTCAGCTGAGGGTGCAGCAGTTGGTGAGGCCATGCTGAAGGCTCCTGGAGGTCTGGGTAGCCTCCAGGTGCTGCAAGCAAGCAGGAATTTGGGGTGCTGTTTCCTAAATGTATGAGGCATGGGAACAGCAACCTCTAGTGGATGACTGGAGTCTTCAACCTGTGTGCCTTCACAACACAAATTCACAGATTAGCCACCTAGTATATTTGCAAAGAAAAGAATGAAGACCTGGGGATCAATTCTTCTGAATGGCCTTGGGAGCATCACACACTCTCAGCTCCCCTAAAAAACCATGATAAATTCATCGTAGGGTCACCATAATTTGGAATGACCTGAAGGCACACAACAACAATTTCTTTTGAAAAGATTTCTCCTTCCATTCTCCCTGTCCAGTTTCTGAAACAGCAAGTAGATTTATAAAATATGACATTGTGTTATGTCTTCACACTGATTATACAGCCTCTAATTGCAGTGAAACCTCTAATTTGTGCATTGTGGTGTCAGGAAGGTGTGTTTTGGGCTTTGTCTGTCTGTTATTCTCATTGGAAAAGGATATAAGGCTGGGATTTCTTTGCCTGCAGGGGCCAATCTGCATAGCTAGACTGTCCAAATTCAACCCCAGCCCCAGCCCTCGCATCAATCCTGGCCTTTTGGCTCAGCCTTCCTTAAAAATTTGTCGTCTGGGGGGAAAAAGTGGTAGGTAACAATTGGCAACGTTAGATCTGGCCTCCGGACTTGGTTTTCACAGCCAACCTTTCACAATGATTTGCAGACAGGAAAATGTTTTCCTGTCTGTATGGCAGCCAAAGATGGAAGAATCAAAGCACTGTAGACCACTAAATAAAGCTGGATGTGCAGAGAACATGTGTCCCTATATATTTCTGTTTGCACATTTTATTTGTTGATTTTATTTTATTTTTTACTTTGATCTTTCATGATTTGGTTCTTGTTTTGCCTTCGCTTTTCTTTGCTGTGGTAGTTTTAGGATTGGCTTGTCAAGATGCAATGAAATATTTGAAAATTTGTGATTGGAGATACACACATCTAGAAACGCTGGCCAGAATTTAATAAGGTAGTTAGGAATGGCCTAGAGTTATGCATTCATGAGTCAATTTCCTAGTAAGACAATCAGAAGAACCTTACTAAGTCAGATAGGAAAGTCTTAGAGACTTTGATGCTCTGTTTGCAGCCATATAAATCACTCAGCATACAAACCAACCATTAGCACACATTTTCATACATGGATTATATAGTAAAATGAGGAAGAATTCTCCAGTCCCATCGATTAAGAGGGCTCCTATTCTGATTGCAGTGAGAAAGAAGTCAGCAACTCAGATGGTAATATATGGGATCTGGTTCACAACTAGTCTCTTGTCAGGATGTACCTGACAGTTATGCATGAAGGGGCAAACTTTATGGTCTTGACTGTTCATCAAAATTATAGTGGAAAAGAACATATGTTAAAGAATCAAGAGGCCAAACCATGCGTGGATAATAACTTTGTTGGCAAGGCATTCCCAAAAATCTACCATGGAGGATTGCTCAAGGTAAAATATTTAGCCTAGCAAGGATAAATGTTCTGCGAGCTTATGATGATCTAAGAGGTGATGGACAAAGTGATGTCTGGTGGTCCACATGCAGCCCCTGGACCTCACATTTGTGCCCCCCCACTAGTCCCATTTTAAAAACTTGATGCAATTTTTGCCCCCAAAACTCATAGAAAGCACCCCCCAAACATGTGAAAACATGTGGAAATACTCCCCCATTCCCACAAGAAACTTGCATTGCTACCAAAAACCTCTGTTTTCCTTTGCCGTCCCTCTCAAAATGGTGACAGGAAGTAGACACAACCTAACTTCCTCTCACCATTTTGTGAGGAACTGCAGAGGGAAACAGAGGTATTTGGACTTGTTGTGTGCGGGAGTATGGCCTATGGGATGGTGTTGGCCCCATGCAGTTACCCACCCCTGTTCTAAGAGTTGTTAAAAATAATAGAAGGTGCTCCATATATCAGCAGTACATCTGGAATTCATGAAATTTACAGCCAGTAAATTTGCATCACTACACATGGTGTAGAGCTAAGACTCTGGGAGATCATAGTTCAAATCACTGCTCAGCAAATGAAAACCCACTAGACGACTTTGGGCAGGTCACCCTCTCTCAGCCTAGGAAGAAGGCAATGGCAAACCTTCCCTGAGTCCCTCTTGCTAAGAAAAATCCATGATAGGTTCACCTCAGGGTCACTTAAGTCAGAAATGACTTGAAGGTTCCCAAGAAGAATAAAAATTTGTATCACAGTGGGTTGAAAAAGCTGCCAATAGATGTTTTAGACCAGTGGTTCTCAACCTGTGGATCCCCAGATGTTTGTGGACTTCAGCTCCCAAAAACCCTGAGCATTGACCACAGTGGCTGGGGCTTCTGGGAGCTGAAGTCCACAAACATCTGGGGACCCACAGGTTGAGAACCACTATTTTAGACCCAATGGAGTTAAGACACAATGTTTGGTACAATCTGCTCTACCATCCCCAAAGCGGAGGCCAGGTGCTATCCAAGGTGCTGAAGCCTATTCCCAAAACAGGGTTGTTGCTGCTGTTGTTGTTGTTGTGAGCCTTGAAATTGTTTTGGACATATGGAGACTTAAAGGTGAACTTATCACATGATTTTCTGGAGGCTGAGAGTATGTGATGTGCCCAAGGTCACCTAGTGAGTTTTCATGGCTGAGCAAGGAATTGAACCCTGGTCTCCAGATTCATAGTCCAATGCTCAAACCACTGCACTGTGCTGGCTGTCCAGTATCTAAGGTAGCTCCTATAAAACCCAGCATAGTTTTACCACCCCAGCGCAAGGGCATCATTGGCTTTCTCTGATGTACCACAACCAGGTGCCAGCAGACTCCTTGCAAAAGTTGGTCTTCCCTGCCCAACACCTGCTCCTTCTAAATCCCCATGGAAGTTTTTGCTCCCTTCAGACCAACTAATATTTAGCTGAGTAGATCATCTGGCTTAGGGCCTTTCCACACTTCACTGTTACAGTGTTATTATTCCACTTTCAACATCCTGTGGAATCTCGGGGTTTGCAGTTGAGGGAGAGGCCTTTAGAATGCTCAGCCAGAGAACTCTTTGGTCTCAGGAAACTACAAACCCCAGAATTCCACAAGATGTTGAAAGTGGAATAATAGCACTATAACAGTGTAGGGCGGAAATGGCCCTAGACTCTAATCAAGGACCTGTAATGCCTGTGGTAAGCAGGTAAAAAGGAGCTTCATGACCCTTTGCTCTCCATGGGTTTTCCTCTTCCAAACTCTTGTCTTCCAGGGATTCAAGCACCTATGTGTTTTCTTTCCTGGGGTGAAGCTCCCTTCTTTCAAGACATCTGGCTGCATCTTCATCTTTTCGGTGCCAGTCTATTTGGAAAAATCCACAAGTGCTTTGTTTCTCTTTGGTGGTGGGTTGTGTCACTGATACTGTAATTTCCCCCCCCCCCCCCAGAGATCTGTAGTTTCCAACTTTAGGTATTTGCAAATTTAGAGAGTGCAATTCATGACTTTAGATGTTTGTGATCTCAACTGTAGTGTTTTCATGTAGGACAAGGAGCAATGGATTCAAGCTGCAGGAAAGGAGATTCCACCTGAACCTCAGGAAGAACTTCCTGATGGTCAGAGCTGTCCGGCAGTGGAATATGATGCCTGGGAGTGTGGTAGAATCTCTTTCTTTGGAAGTTTTGAAGCAGAGGCTGGATGGCCGTCTGTTGGGAGTACTTTGATGGGTGTTCCTGCATGACAGGGGGTTGGACTTGATGGCCCCTGGGGTCTCTTCCAACTCTATGATTCTATGATTCAATGATTCTATGTGGATAAGTCAGCTACCCTGTACTCTTGGCAGGGCGTAGGGTGGGGTATAAATTGAAGTATTAATATTAACATGGGGGATGATGGCAGTGATGATGATGATGATAGAAGGTCTAGAGGTGGGAAACTGGTAGGGAGGGAATAGTCGTGGTGCCCGCTTTCCCTAAAAATCCACAAGCTTTAGCTAAGGAAAGAAAGAAAGAAAGAAAGAAAGAAAGAAAGAAAGAAAGAAAGAAAGAAAGAATAATACCGGGGGAAAAAACTTAATGTGATTGATGGCATGTGAAGCTCAAGCCTCCAGCTGGGTAGTTTTAATCGATTCTCCATCAGCGTTTCGTACTGATGCTCTTTAGTTACCCAGCGGGGAACTGAAATGAAGAATTTTAAAGAAGTATAAATAAGAGAAGGGAAACATCCATTTGCTTGGCCTAAGCAACATTTGTGATCGTTTGGAACTCCCAGTCCCCTGAAGTCATAAATCATTAGTCATTATAGTTATGTTACAATCGGACAGCACAGTCCGGTATGTGAGCTGCTCTCCTCTTTCTATGGGTCTGGAAAAACAGCTGGGATTTGGCTTTTGGGAAGTGCTTGGCTTTTAACAGCTCCTGTCTCAACAACTCTGAATGGTCTTGTTTTCTTTTGTATATAATCTCCCACATCAGCTTCTTGCTACATCATGGTACCTCCCTGTTAACACCCATCATCCCCAGAAAGTATATCTGGTTGCCCTTGGGTGATGAGAGTTGTAGTACAACAAATGTGATGGGCATCGAGTTTCCTCTTGGCTAGCCGTGCAGAGTTATGTTTGCAGAAAAGAGGGGGACAGGAGTCTGAATTTGTTAAAAGCACACGTTGAAGAGCTGGAGCTGGCCGAATGCTTATTCCATCAGATGTGAGGCTGGTGCCTGAAGAGGCATCCTCTGGTCTCATTTGGCCCATTTTAACAATGGCTTGTTTGATGGCCTTTCTTTCATTCCTCCAGCCCTGACCTACTTGGAATTCACTCACAGAATCCCTCTACTACAAACTAAAACTGGTGATTAAAAAGACGCCAATGGATGCAGGACAGTGGAAGATTGTGCAAAGACAAACTAGACTGTGTCCAGAGGGAGATGAGTAGGAGGTGCCTGAAACTGATGCCCTCTGAGGAAAACTTGGAAGAGCTGGATACATCTAGGATGGAGAAGAGCAGATGGAAGGGAGACGTAATGGCAGCCTTCAGAGATTTCAAGAGCTATCATGTAAAAGAAAGAATATGTATTTCATGCTCTCCAGCTGTCCCAGTTTGGCATGGACAGGCCTCCTTAGTCCTCTATTGTCCTGCTTTTTCAGCTGCTTTTAAAATATCCCAGTTTCGCTCTCTTCCTCCCATTTCTCCCCTTCACCTTTGCTTTACTTCAGTTGCTGCAAACTGAATCCAAAGTGTGAAAGTCGTTTGCACTCAGTTAACACAGAAGGGAGGAGAGGATGGAATCTTAGCTCTGGAAAACCCCTTGACAGGGTCGCCTTAGAGTCGCTAGAAGTCCAAAACAACTTGCAGATCCCAAGAACTTGCTTAGAAAGTGGATGCAGTGCAGAGTGGAGAGAGAATCCTGGCACCATAGTGATGGGAATGGAAAGAGGAAGCTAATTTTGTAAGTAAATACATAGATCCCCTGGTGAATCTCTGCAAGTTGCAGCAGCTGATCCATTAAGCCTTGCAAACTGTAGCAAGCTCCTAAAGCTAAGTCTCCCAAAACTGGAGAACATGTGTCCTTGTCTCCTACTTGGAGATGACTCATGAAACCTGAATACTCTGGGCCTGGGCCTGAGATCTGGCACCACTAATCTCCACAATCTGCCACCCAAAGCATAGATGGCTAACCTTGACCTTTGGCAGAGTTGCCATCCTGGCTAAAACCTCCAGGCCCATTTCAGACACCAAACACCAAAGAGGCAGCAAGCATCATTCCCTCTCTAAGGAGCAGGCTCCTCTCCTTGTGCCAAAGTCAGCAGGCAGGTTACAGCCAAAGCCAAGGAAGTATCTACTTGGAGCTTTATTTTCATTTCCTGAAAAATAGTTCTCCACAAAGCCTGGGAATCAACTTGCAGGCTTGGCAGATGGAGGAGGGCAATCCTCCCACCTACTCCTTGCAGCCAAAGAACACTGGAGAGTTGGCCCAAGGCCACGACCTTCCCATTGGGCTGAAGTTACCAAAGCCATCCTTCCTGAAGGGAAAGCTGAATTTTGGAAGAGACTTCTCAGTTTGCCTTGTTTTCCCCCACCCCACCTATCCACTCCACTCACGACTCCTGATTAGAATCTGGGCACCTGGCCCAACCTATGGGAGGCAGAAAGACATCCTCTTAAAGGGTGGAAGCAGAGAAGCCAGCAGTAAGAGAGAGATGCATACAATGAGAATGAAAACAGCAGGATGGTAAGTCTGGAAACTGCCCTGGCAGCATCGTTGGGTAATAGATCACCCTCGATCAAAATTAGGAGAACACATTGCTTTTTGTGCTTCTCTTTGCCCTGCTCTTTCCTGAGCAGCAGGGAATTCATGGCGGCCGTGAAGGCCAATGTCTTTTGGAGGAGAAAACACTCAAAACCAAGGGCACTTTTTGCGGCCATCTGTAATGCACACAGCTGTGGCCCTCCGGGATGGTGATGTACTTGCACTCCATTTCCCGTCCACCCTAGCTAACCTTGCCAATGTGGGACATACGGTTGCCACATCTCAGGGCCTGGCCCTGAGTTTCCAGTTTTTATGGTTTATCTCCAGGTGGGAGACGGGGTGAAAATTCTCCCATTTGGGGAGGGGGCTCAGCTCTGGGGAATCGGAAAGGACTATACGGAAATCTCCAGCTCTGCTAGGAGAGCAACAGCACGTTACAATTTGCAAGGGCGCACTGGTTTGTTGCTGCAACTTGCAAAGATTCTCTGTGAGTATTTCATAGAATCATTGAGCTGGAAAAACCACAAAGATCATCCGGTCCAACCCCATTCTTCCATGCAGGAACACACCATCAAAGCATTCCTAACAGACAGTAATCCAGCCTCTCTTTAAAAACCTCCAAAGAAGGAGAATCTACCGCACTCCCAGGCAGTAGCCTATTCCACTGTCAAACTGCTCTTACAGTCAGGAAGTTCTTCCTAATGTTCAGGTGGAATCTCTTTTCCCAAAGTTTGAATCCATTGCTCCATGTCCTCATCTCTGGAGCAACAGAAACAAGCTAACTCCATCATCTTTATTTAGTTAGTTAGTTAGTTTCTCCTTCTCCTCTCAATCACCGTAATGCCAGGGCTCACCTCTGCTCTGCGTTCGCTTTCTGAACTGGGGTTGGAAAGAGTATTCACAATTATTTGTTCCTAGGATGGAAAATAGGAAGAAAAATAGATCATCAAGAATTTTGTGCAATTTCTCGTGGTACTCAGCATCCAAGGGTTGCACTGTATTCTACAGTGAAAAAACATCCCTTTCTGCACAGAAAACAGTTTTCTTTGCACACAAAAAAGGGTTTTTTCTCTGCAGCCTAATTCTTCCACATTAGGA
Organism: Iguana delicatissima; assembly: GCA_948472985.1. Classification (NCBI taxonomy): domain Eukaryota; kingdom Metazoa; phylum Chordata; class Lepidosauria; order Squamata; family Iguanidae; genus Iguana; species Iguana delicatissima. The sequence goes on along the minus strand of CAOKZL010001398.1, from coordinate 299,443 downwards.
CATTTGAATATAGAATGAAGACCGCAGATGAATGTTAGTTTTCTCCTACAGTGAGGAAAAAAAAACTAATTATTCATCCTCACATGTGAGGACAAAATAGCCAATGATTTACACCCCTAGTTTGACCTTTAAAGAAATGAGCTGAGCTATTGAACTGAACTGTCCTTTTTTTCTTTCTTGTAGCATTGTGTGATAAAAAAGAGAATAAAATGCATGGAATAAGATGTGTACAGTATATCTGAAAGCTACATACAAAGAAAAATGTGCACAATTCTAACAAGAATATGGACATGCATCAGCTGCAGGTGCATGTGTACCGAAACCGATATTTTAGGAGAAGTGCACAAAGTACATGGAAAAATACATTCACACTCCTAGATATGAAGTAAGAAAAAGCTCATATAGAACCTGGACAGGGCATGCTTCAAGGTGGAAACTGAAACATCTTTGCAAGCCTGAGGTTTAAAGATGCACATTCCCTTTTCCTAAGCACAGTTTCCCTTAATCTGAAGATGTTAAAAACAGATACACTTGGAAAGCATACATTACATCTTAATGAAATCCAGCCACTGCTCAGCAAACAGCAGCAGTTGGAGAGAGAAGGGGGCAAAATAGCCTCATTCTACAAGGCAAGCCTCTGTAATAATAATAATTGCAGTGATGAATTACAGTAATGAACTCCTCTGGGCGTTAGATAAAAACAAGCCAGATTGATACCGAAGCCGTGGGAGGGACATGTTCCTTAATTAAAAATCTATCTGGGGGTATTTAGAGACAGGGAGTGAGAGCAAAGGGCCAGACGATACAAAACACTTTCTGTGAAGGACACTAATATGGGAGCATGCTTCAAAGGGGGATTTTCCAGCTATTTTGACCTACAAAAACCTGGGGAAGAGAAACTTAGGCTGAATATTTCAGCCAGCTCTAGTTGTTCTATCTTTGATTTCTTCCCTAATTTTTTGCTCTGCTTTTGCTTACTTTGTGGTTGCTGTGTACCTTCAAGTTGCTTCCAACTTATGGTGACCTTAAGGCGAACCTATCAAGGGGGGTTTCTGGGGGCTGAGAGTGTGTGACATACCCAAGGTCATCCAGTGGGTTTCCATGGCTGAGCAGGGAATGAAACGCTGGTCTGTAGGGTTGCAGTCCAATGCTCAAACCACTATTGCACTCTGTGCAGTCCTTAGCATGCTGATATACCCCCGTCCTGTTTGTCAGGGCCGTGGTTTGGCTACAACCCCATTGATACTCATCACTTTGCTATTAGAGGGAGTAATGTTGGTTTAATTCAGGGTAAATCTCCCTTCTGTCATCAGCGTCTGTTTGAAGCCATTTTCAACCCTTTGTTGAAAAGATGTCATTCTTATTAGTGGCAACATAAGCTCCAAATGCATGAAGTAAGTAATGGTAATGGGGAATAGACAGAGAGAACATCAGCTGGCCCTATGCTTTGGGCTCCCTCTTGACTTTTCTGAGCAACCACTCATTTGACAAATGAATTGCTACCTTCAGGTCTGTTTCCTCTTTCTTCTGAGAAGCCAGTCAGTCTCTGCATTCCTGTTTTTAGAGAGGAATAGTCACAAGCCAGGGCTTCTTTCCATGAAGGCTGCTAGCATACTGGCAAGCACAGAACATACATATAGACTCTAAATCTAGATTTAGGGGCTGCAGTAACTAACTCTTACTTATTTTTTGTTTTCCTGCCCCTATCCTTGAATGGATTTCCAGAAACTATATACACATATATCTTTTTCCCTTACTGCAAGCATCTTGGGCAAGTCATACTCTTTCAGCCTTAGAGGAAGATAATGGCAAAATCCCTGAGAAGAAACCTTGCCAAGAAAACTATATAATAGAGGCTGCGTTCCTGTTGAAGAATTAGGATACCTTTAAGCCTAATTTATGCTATTGTAACAGTTTCTGTAGCTGAACATATCATACATAAAGCAGGATTAGATTCAGACAAAGGAGGTGTGAAAACTGGAGGAAGGGACATCAACAATTTAAGATACATAGATGACACCATACTACTAGCAGAAATAAAGCAAAGACTTGGAACGATTACTGGAGAAAGCCAAGGCAGAAAGTGCAAAGGCAGGTTTACAGCTGAACATTAAGAAAACAAAAATAATGACCACAGATGATTCACATAACCTAAAAATAGACAATGAAGACATTGAAACAGTTCAAGATTTTCCATACCTTGGCTCAGTTCTTAATCAGAATGGAGAGTGCAGTCAAGAAATCAGAAGAAGACTAGGGCTTGGAGGGGCAGCTATGAAAGAACCAAACAAGATCATCAAATGAAAAGATATATCACTGACTACCAAAGTTAGGATTGTCCATGCCATTATACTTCCCATTTCTATGTATGGTTGTGAAAGGTGGACAGTCAAGAAAGCTGATAGGAAGAAAATCAACTCATTCGAAATGTGGTGCTGGATGAGAGTTTTATGGATATCCTGAACTATTAAAAAGACATATGAATGGGTCCTAGAGCAAATCAAGAGCAAATCCCTTGAGGCTAAGATAACTTAGCTGAGGCCGCTGTACTTTGGACATAACATGAGAAGACATGACTCACTAGAAAAACCAATAATGCTTGGTGAGGTGGAAGGCAGTAGGAAAAGAGAAAGACTGCGTTACTGATGGATAGACTCAATCAAGGGAGACACGTCCCAGAATCTGCAAGACCTGAGCAGGGCAGTTGATGATAGAGTGGCTTGGAAATTTCTCGTCCATAGGGTAGCCGTAAATCAAATTTTTGAGAGTTCAGATGGTGCAGTGGGGAATAGGCACTACCTATTCAACTTTTAGTATCTAAATGAAACTTGCATCTCTCCCAAACCTCAGCATGTGCTACCAATTGGTGTGTGTATGTGATGGATACATTCCACAAGGGGATCATTGAGCACCTTATAAGGCCAGCCATGAGTCTTCTCCTTGAAGGCCTTGCTGAGTGGCAGGAGGCCCATGTTAGCTTGAAGCAAGGATTCAGTTGCAACACTGGAGCCAGTTCCTCTGCTGCTATGAACTGGGGCTAAGGAAGAGGGACTGGGCAGGTGGTGGTGAAATAGGGCAGGCAGTGTGGGAGACAGCCAAAGGTTGAGGACGTCTGAAGAAGAACCATTGTCTGATTGCAAGATATTAAAGATGCTGAAATCCTTATCCAGGTGCGTGTGGAGGGGAAGAGCACTGACGTGTCTTCCAAAGCTGTAGGAAAAGTTAATCCAGTCCTTGTTCTCCCTCTGGGATGAGGTCCAAGGCCCTTTTTCTCCATATCATTTCCTTCATGAATAGTGTTAGTGATTTCAGCAACAACATTTGGAGCACAGCCCTGAAGGAACCTAGGGCAGGGGTTTCATATCATTCCCCCCTACACTGCTGGAACAGAATAATCACCTTTCTTCTGAAAAATGACTTCGTCTTTATCTCCTTTCCTGAAATGGAGGCCTCCCAAAGTTCATTTACTTCAGTCAGCCAAGAGCTACAACGCACCTGCCTTTCGCCTCGCTGTATGGTGAGTGCTTGGTCGGACGATGCTGACTCACAAAATGAGATGGCAGGATCCCAACCTGGCTCAGTAATGAATAGAGCTAAGGTGAATTTTTGTAGAAGACTTTTTTTAAAAAAAAAAAAATCTCCTTTTTTTCCCCTCCTCACGAAGATTTTTTTTTTCCCCTTCTCACTCCTCCAAGCAGGCGGGGGGAGACCGTTTTGTGGAGTTTTATCCCAATGCTGTCTCCACCGTTGGTTGTGGTTTTAGCCTGAATTGTCCGCTGGGTGGGAGGCACTGTGGAGAATACAAAATGGTGGCGCTCCAGCCTACACAGTTGGTGGGTGGCAGTTTCTTACAAAATTTCCAGTAGTGGGAAGGATTTCTGCGCTCCTGAAATGACAAAACAAAAGCAAGCAAGCAAACAAACCCACAACCAATTTTAAAAACAAACACGCACCCTGGCCAGTTGGAGTAAATAAATGCAGTAAATCTGCCAAAACCCAGGGCTTTTCTGTTGTGACATATATATGTTCCGACATCTCACAGATGAAAATCAGGACACAACATGGCTAAGGCCCTTTCCGCAGTCGCCTATTGTAGCGCGATGATTCCACTTTCAAGATCCTCTGGAATCCTGGGGTTTGCAGTTTCGGGAGGGGCCGGCTGGCCCCTCCCGAAACTGCAAACCCCAGGATTCCAGAGGATCTTGAAAGTGGAATCATCGCGCTACAATAGGCGACTGCGGAAAGGGCCTAAGTGACATCACAGTGTGGACAGAAGGGTACGGACAGGTAATAAGCAGGCAAAAATTCCCTGAGGAAGAACACACAGAAGCTACTATTTGTAACAGCCCTAGGATCTATGTACAGATATATGTCCATTAACAAAGCACTTCTGTTCCTGGGCATTACTTCTTTATCAGAAAACTTGGTACTGGAGGCAGAGATAACATGGAAGGAATAGGAGGGGGTTCTTGGTCTACAAAAAAGAAGAGCACCTCAGCATGTTTCAGTGACTTTTTTATTCGACATTAGCAATTTGCGCTTGTGAAACAAAACCACCAAGTCAGGAAGGCCTTGCATTAGTAAACAAGAACATTTTGAATCTTCTGCAGACTACCTGACGGCTTCTTCCAAAATGCATCCGTGGATGATTTCCCCCCATTTTCTTCAGCTCCACTTGTGTTATGATTTCCATTTTGGTGGTCAGATCTATGTCTTTGTAAAACATGGTGGGGGGTAGATGGTGAGGCAGGCTTATCTAATTTCCCCATTTCTCACTATTTAGCTCTTCATGCATGCTCAGTAAGGGAAGCAGTGGCTGTTTACCTTGCCTGTTGTAGGCCAGCAAGCGCAGCTAAAGTAGGATCAACTACAATAAATCCCATTCTTTCCCAGCTTAAGCTTCGTTGCATTGTTTACTGTGGACGCACTGCTACAACCTGACTCCTAGTATCTCTCAGCCCTCTTTCAAAATTATCCCAGTGTCAATGGTGCTAAAAATCTCCCACTGAGGAAAAGGAGGCTTGTCTGGTATAAAAAGACTTTGTGAAAAGAAGCTTCTTTGCCAGAGGCTTTGTTAAGAGAGGCATGCCAGTAATACGTTTATGAGAGCCTGAAAAAGGAAAACAAACAAACGAGTCTATGGGGAAGGGCAAAACTCCACTCCATCCTCTCCTTTCTTTCATGCTGAGTTAACTGAATGCAAGCTACTTTTGCATTTTGAACTCAGTTTTCTGCAATTGAAGTAAGTCGAGGATAAAAGGGGAAAGTTGGGGGAGGAGGAGAAAGAAACCACGGCATTTTAAAAGTAGCGGAGACAATGGGACAAGAGATGTTTAATTGTGCCCATTCTTGCCAAATTGGGATAGTTAGAGGATATGATCTGGTGTAGTGGTTTGAGCATTGGTCTACAACTCTGGAGGCAAGGGTTCAAACTCCACGCAACCGTGGAAACCTACTGTGTGACCTTGGACAAATCACACTCTCTTAGCCACAGAGGAAGGCAATGGCAAGGCTCCTCTGAATAAAACATGCCAAGAAAATTCAAAGATAGGGTCACCATAGATTGGATTCAGCTTGAAAGGATGTCATATGACGATGGAGGAAGCTTGTTTTCTGCTGCTCCAGAAGCTCGGACATGGAGCAATTGCTTCAAACCTCAGGAAAAGAGATTCCATCTAGAGAACTTCCTGACAGTAAGAGCAGTTTGACAGTGGAATATGCTGCTGTCTGGGAGTGTGGTGGAGTCTCTTCCTTTTTTAAGGAGTTTTTTAAACAAAGGTTGGATGGGCATCTGTTGGGAATGCTTTGATTGATTATTCCTGCATGACAAAATGGGGTTGGACTGGATGGCCTTGGGGTCTCTTCCAATGCTATGATTCTAGATATAGAATCTTATTCTGTTTTTCTTTTCTTTTCTTTTTTTCAGGCTTTGAAGCAACTTTTTTTTAGTTAAAACATCACTGGAATATAGATAATAACATGGCAGGGTGTGTGATTCGATGGCCCTTGGGTTGCTCCCCACTATGAGTCCATGAAGGGGAATAATAGCACTAATAACAGAAGTATATTAAAAAGTGTGCTTTGGGGTTTTCCAGAACTCATTATCAGAGTAGGCATTACAGAACTTGGAACTGGAGTAGAAACAGAAAGTTCAAAGAGGGGAAAGTAAAAAATAAATCACTGTGGCTGGATATTAAAGCCCTAGGGCCAATAGTAAGATGAAAGTCCTAAGAGGAAGATGGCAGCCTTGGGGCAGTTATACCACAATCACCCCCTTGACTTCTCCAAAGGCCTCTAAACCAGCTGTTCATCAATCAAAATCTGAACACAAAGTGATGTCACTTCCACTTTGAGTTGCAAACAAACACCCTTCCTGGGGTGAATCCTGTAGTACATCCTTCACTATGCTTTCCTCACGCTTTTCCTAGAGCCGCATTTGGAAACGTGCAAAGCACAGCGACCAGACAGTTGTCAGGCGTTATGTCTTCCAGACTGTATAACTCCAGCCTTGGACCAACTCCACTGGCTTCCCGTTGGTTTCCGAGCAAAACTTATGGCACTAGTTCTTATTGACAAAGCCAAAGATTTAGAGTCAGGAGAGATTATTTTATTAGTTAATTGCCTGCCCTCCAGGGCCCCTGAAGTGCGAGAGATACAAAAACATTTTAGAACAAGTGAAAACATGAGGCCAGTTTTAAAACCAGACAACGCAAGTCCAGTTTGTTCCTATCATCCTGCCAACATAACAACAACCACTGGATGGCACGCTTTCCTCAAAAACCAGTTTTGCAACAGAGGCAGCCCATGAAGGTCACATATAAGAAACGGGTGTAATAACATTGCTTGACACAAGTTATTTGCATTAACCATTTTGCTAACTTTCTTTGAGTGGAGAATACACCTGTAAAAAATGAGAACTTCTCTACACAGAAGTTTGTGTACATACGTTTTCTACTCTTCTCTCCAGCTCATGCTATATTGGATGTTGCTGTTGTCGTTATATGTTGTCAAGTTGATTTAGCTTATGAATGAGAACTCTCCAAGAGCCCCAACATGAACGGCACAAATTCAGGGCCATGTCTTTTTCCACTGAATCAACCCACTTGTAGTGCAAGCGTCCCCTTATTCTACTGCCTTCCACTTTACCAAGCCTTCTTGTATTTCCCAGTGAGTCACATCATCTCACGATATGGCCAAAGTATGACAGCCTCAGTTTAGTCATCTTGGCTTCTAGGGAGAGTTCAGGTCTAATTTGCTTTATATCCACAGAACTCTTTCTGACAGCACATTTCAAATGGGTTCATTTTCTTCCTGACAGTTTTCTTCACTGTCCAGCTTTCACATATATGTAGAAACTCAAAATTGGAACTTCAAGTATTATAGAATAAGCGCATAAGAAGAAAAAGTGATCTAGCTCTGTCCTTTCTTTGTGTATTTCTGTCATTATCTCCACATGAAGAGCTTCTACAACCCATAGAAGAGCACCATGACATCTAGAATGCTGGAAAGCCAGGGTTAATCCTAATCATGTGGAGGGCCTCCAAGCACAGAGAAGGTTCCTCTCTTCAGAAAAAAAAAATAACTCTGTTGCATCTTAAAAACTAATGGTTTTTATTTGAAACAAGCTTTTGTAGATGTAGTTTTCACTCTATTAATTCAGCACTAGAGAATCCAGGTATGCAATGACTTAAAAAGTACCTCCACTTGCACCATGGTTATACCAACAGAACTCTACCTGTCCAACCAAAACAGGATGTGACAGGATGTGATTATTGCAAGCCAGTCACGGGTGTGAGGATATCACCACTGAGAGCCATGATGGTGTAATGGTTTGAGTGATGGACTAGAAGTCGGGGAGATCTGAGTTTGAATCCTGCTCAGCCCTGGAGACTCTTTGTGTGGCTTTGGACCTCTCAGCTGTAGAGAAAGGCAATGGGGAACCTCCTCAAAATAATACATCTTGCCGAGAAAACCCTAGTTGCCTTGTTGGTGTGAACTTGCAGAACAATGATAACAACATCACCATGAGGATTCTCTTCAACACTTAAGCCCTTCCTTCTTAAGCCAGACTTGGAAAAGGCAAGTCCTTGAACAGATCAGGATGGGGAATGCATGTCACCTGCAAATATTGCTGGACTACAAGTCCCATCAGGCCTAGCCAGCATAGGAAATGTTAGCAGCTGCCGTTCTATTGTATCTGTAGAGCCACACTAGAACATGCCTTCCAACACAAGTCTGTCCTCTCTAAGGCAGAACCTGTTGTTCACCTTAGTGGCCTTGATGACGATGATGAGAGACCTTAATGTCCGAGTGCTGGGAGGTGTCCTGGTTTTTGCATGTCAGAACTTCTGAGTGGTCCCCAGTATGGCCATGCCTCTGAAATGACCTTGGCTTTATTCTTCCCCCTCAACATCACTGTGGAAAACAAAATCCCATTTCTCTTGGCAGTGTTTGTCTGAATTGATGGCTTTAAATATTGCATTGTTTTAAATAAATCAGAAGGCCTGAAGTGGCTTTTGTATTTCAATGTGCCAAGGTAATAAAGTGCAAAGGAGACCCTTTTCTCCATAAAACAAGTACACAGCTGTTATGTCAGGCTGAAGTTGGAAATCTTTGAGCCCCGAGGGCACAGTTCTCCTTCTGCACTTAACCTGCAAAGTAGCATTTAGGCAGGGACTCGGGACAAGGGAAAGTTGAAGTCTCCGAGATACAGCTAGGGGTAGGGTGAGGCCCCCACTCTAAAGTGGTCAGGCAAAATTGGAACAAGGCTTCTGTGAAGCTGAGCTCCCCTTCACCAAATGATCTGTCCAGAGTGTAATAAAAAAGATCAGGCAGATACACTTCTGGCCCATCAGCTATGGCCCTTCCTGGACAGGGATAACTCAACCACAATAGTCCTCATGCTGGTAACTTCCAGTTAGATTATATGGAGTCTAAGGCCATTTCCGCACTACACTATCATAATGCTATTGTTCCACTTTCAATATTCTGTAAAATCCTGGGTCCACTCTATAATGCTATTATTCCACCTTCAACATCCTGTAAAATCCTGGAGTTTGCAGTTTAGGGAAGGGCATTTGGAATTCTCAGCCAGAGAGCAATTTGACCTTGGTAAACTACAAATCCCAGAATTCCACAGGATGTCAAAAGTGGAATAATAGCACTATAAGAGTGTAGGGCGGAAAGGCCCTAACTGAAGACAACACAGAGGAAAATGAAGCATCTAGACTGTTGACTGGAACATGTCACAGGAGCTTTATGACACCAAAAAATTGCACTGAGTGCCAATAGACTACTGGTCTGAATTCAAGGTTCTAGTAATTCAAACACATCAGGAAAAAAAGGGAAATATGCAGTGGTTTGAGCTTTGGACCAGGGCTTAATTGGCCACTCAGCCATGGAAGCCCGGTGGGTGACCTTGGGCGCATCACACACTCTCAGCCCCCAGAAAACCCTATGAGAGGTTTGCCTTAGGTTCACCATAACTCAAAAACAACATTGAGACACAACAACTACAGCCCCATGGAAAGTGACCAACAAAATTTAGGATAAAGAAGTTGATACATATCAATATATGGATTTCTAAAATCATTAGACAATTGTAAAAGATACAAAAATAATCTACTTCTAAATAAATAATGTCACTGAAAATGTAAGTCACGCTCTTCAAGGGAGTCAGCTCTGAAGCCCACAGATGAAGGACTGAAATATAACGGAAGCCACTCGTTTGTCTTTTTCTCTTTCCAAGGAGTTTAGCCTAACTGACTCTTTTGTCGAATTTGGAGGAAGGAGATCACGATCCACTAAAAAAAGGGGGGAAACTTATCACTAAAATAAATCTGTCAAATCTTCAAAAGAGCCAAAAGGCTCTTTTGTGGACTTGCTGTATCCCTGTGACACAGCACTCGGTACAGAAATCATTTTGATGCAATTAGCAGCCTGCCTTTTTTTTTTTTTTTTTTCCATGAGAATGGAGGCTTCTGCATTTGTTTCACTAATTGCTCCTTGCTTTTGAGCATCTTCTTGTTTGCTTTTTCAAGATGAAAAGGTTAAAAAGAAAAAGAAAAAGAAAAAGAGTCCCCAGAACATTCCAAAATTGACACTCTGTAGTGCTGCAAGGAAATTGAAACAAGAACCCTCTTTCTCTCTTTCTGATTCATAATTTGCCAATTAATCACCTCATTAGGAAGACACACCACGAATAAATGGGAGAGCTTCTTCAACGGAGGAGAACACTTTGCGCAGCATGGTGTCATCACAGAAGAAGAAGGCTTTTTATTCTACATAGCCTCTAATACTGTCTCTCTCCCACCAACACACCCCTGATAAAGCTTTTCACTTTCACTTTGGGAGGTGCAATTGCTTCTGTTTGATTAATGTTATTTTTAGAAGAATTTTAGATGTATATTTTAGTTTTGACGTATATTAATTCTTAATAGATTATGGTTAGTTTACTGGTAGGGTGGATGGACGTATATTTTAATACAAACCGGTTTTTTAAAAAAAAACATATTTTTTTTTTAATTGTAAGAATGGCAATGGCAGTGGGCATCAGCTCTTGCAAACTGCCTTCTGCCATCAGGAAGGACATGGAACTATATGGTTGGAGCATCACACCTACTTGGCATGGTGCAAATTCCATCTAATGCAGTGGTTCTCAACCTGTGGGTCCCCAGATGTTCGTGGACTTCAGCTCCCAGAAGCCCTGAGCATTGACCATAGTGGCTGGGGCTTCTGGGAGCTGAAGTCCACGAACATCTGGGGACCCACAGGTTGAGAACCACTGATCTAATGGCTTCTGAGAAATTTCAGCTGAGCTCCTCTTGGAAAGCTATGTATTCCTAGCAGCAACACAGAAAGGGAAACCATCTGCGAATAAATGAAGGAAAGATGGCAGTGGGTTAGATGGGGCTTGGGCAGCCACTTGCTTCTTTAGATGCCAGCATCAGCCACTTTGGGGACCTTTCCTACATTGACTGGGTACAGTCAGAGCTCTCGAATATCCTTCACTTTGTACACCAGTCCTTGACTCGCCTTCAGTACAGCAGCTGTTTGCTCAGGCGGCAAGCTCTGACAGCTGATAGCTGCAGCGGAGTGGCTTTCCTGAGCCTGGCATAAAGATTGTTAGGTTGGATAAGCTGGCAGCTCCCCATAGTGGTTAGCATAAGGTAATATTTCCCTAATTGTTTCAGACAGGGCTGCATCACTCGTGAGCCGCCAAGACAAATGAAGATTGCAGATCAGCCACACAAGGCAGAAATGAAGGAAAAATCCATCCATTTCATTGTCGTCTGCATTTGTTTTTTTAAAACCTCATGTTGTTTCCATTCTGCGAAGAAATGCACATCTTTTTAAAAAATCCTCAAAAATGACCCAAATTAAATTCTGCCTATCTGCACTGGCTAAATTCAACAAATTCAGGATACAGACAGAGAAGCCCTTCCATTCTTTGTTTGTCCTTCCTTCCTTGATTCATATCAGAGCAAAATAGGATACATACTGGCTAGCAGTTTAAGCAAATAACTTAAACAAGGGCGGTTTCTGCACTACACTGTTACAGTGCTATTATTTCACTTTCAACATCCTGTGGAATCCTGGGGTTTGTAGTCGACGGAGGCCAAAGCGCTTTCTGGCTGAGAATTGTAAAGGGCTCTTCTTAAACTGCAAACCCTAGGATTCCATAGGATGTTGAAATTGGAATAATAGCACTATAACAGTGTAGAGCAGAAATGGCCAAGATGTGATACGAAAGTTCAAAAAGCATTAAACTATTAATTCTATTAAAACCTTATGTGTACACCATTGATTTAAAACAATTAAAAATGCATAACACACATCTTACATAACCAGCACACTCATTCCATTTCCTTCAGTCTGAACTGGTTAAAGCTGAAGGGCTGTATAAATAGGAAAACCTTTGTTTGCTAGTGAAAAGATGGCAGAGAGGGGGCCAACCAAGCCTCCCTTGGGAGGGAGTTAGTTCCCCACCAAGAAGGCTCTTCCTTCTGTCCTCACAAGATGAACCTGGGAAGGGGCTTGGACAGAGAGAAGACCCCCTGCCAAGATCATACAACATAGGCAAGCTGACGTGGGGAGGTACAGACTTTCAGAAAATGGCTGAGCACACAGACTTTTAAGAGTTTAGCATTCATAGGGTGGGCCTGTGAATGGTTTAATCCAGACCTGGGCATTGTACGGCCCCCGGGCCACATACGGCCCTTTGATTGGCTCTGACCGGCCCTTGTAAGGCTAATTGGAAATTACAAAATAAACATACTTTCTAAGGTCCTTTCCTCACGGGGGGGGGGCGAAACGGGGCCGCGCACACAGGGGCAGAACTTACTTGCGACCGGGTTGCTCCGTCCCTGAGGAGAGCGTGGATCCGCCGTTCCAAACGCCGCCGAATTTCGGCGGCGCTCGGAGGCGCTTGGCAGAACCCAAAATGGCGGCCGGCGGCTTCCGGCAGCACTCCGCTAATCAGGACAGCGCGCCAGCCGGAAACCTGCCCCCGAGCAGATCTGCAGGGACGCGCTACTGCGTCTCTGCAGTTCTTCACCGGGGGCTGCTACGGGGCAGCGCGGGTGTTTATAAAAACCACTTGCGAAGGTGGTTTTTATAAAACTCACAGCGCCACCCCCACGGCTGCGCTAGGTCTAGAACCTCACTTTTTTTAACTGCTCTAGCACACCCCCTGGTGAAGAAGACCTTCAGAAGAGGTCGCTCTAGCATGGGCGATATGCCCAGCCCTCCACAATATTTTTAGTTTCTCATGTGGCCCCATGGAAAAAATAATTGCCCACCCCTGGTTTAATCTGTCAGTTCTGGCTTGTAATCTCATTTTTTTCTTGTAAATTAAACTAATTCAAAACAATTTAGTACCGTAAAAATACTTTCATCAGACTAAAAGGATATCAAGGAACTGGACAAAGTTCAAAAAGATAGTTTAAAACCTGTTAAAAGAGAGTCTGAGACAAATTTAAACCATGCAAATGCCCAGATCTGGTTGAAATCATTTGGACCACAGAGTCTTTCATTAAACAACAATACACAACTTGCAGCTGCCACACACCACATTGCTTTATGCGCACCTCTGCTTCTACCGCTGTCGGTGGAGTAAGTCTATCTTGCTACGGTGAATTAATTGGCATACTATGACTAATGCATGCATAAGTTGCTAACAGGATGCCAGCTCACAAAATCACTAGGAATACTGAGTGAGTTTTAACAAAAATAACAATAAACTCCCCACTTCCTTCCATTTCTCTCCTAGAAATAAATCCTTAATTTTATCTTCTCTGGAGTGCCAGTGCTCACACATCCTCTTCATTAAGATTTGGGGCCTCCAGCAACATCTTCTAATGACAATGGGAAATTAGCAACCTTCTTCAGGGCTGATGTGAAGATGATAATTAGGCAGTTAGTAAATTCTCCTTGGCACCTGAAGTCCTACACGCTAATGGTGTTCTCAACACAGGGGGACCTGTTTTCCCAAGCATAGTCCTTTCTAAATCCCTTCTTTTTAATAGGGGTCACATCATTATAGCTCACTGGCAACAACAGACAGCACCTGAGGTTGGCTTTTCACAGCGGGAAAGAGCATCTTTGAAATGTGGATTCAAAACCAAGCCCTGGAGCCCAGTCAAAAAGATTCAGAGAGATTTCTTGAAAACAAGAAAGAAGTGTTCTTATTGGGAAACAATTCGGGGGGGGGGTCTGTCTTCATGTGTTTCTCTTTGCTGTTTTGTGAGGAGGCAGTGTATGTATATAAAGCAATACATAAAGTTGAGGCACCTTGGCAACCAAGACAGGTACTCCTACACCACTGCCCATATTTCTCCACAGGAGAGGATATGAGGACAGCTATGTCTTTAGAGCAGTCTTCAAATTATTTGGGAGTTCTCCGGATGTGTCAGTCAACAGTTCTCATCTTGAAGGGACCTGACTCAAGGTAGGCTAGTTTAGAGGGTTAACTCCTTATAATTTCTATCATCACTCCTTGTGTTCAGGATGGCTTACGTTGGACTCTTTCAGACTGATCTAGAGAAGTGGTGAGTTCTTGTGATATACCTCCTTGGATTTTGCCAGTTGTTGTTGCTTCTAGGAATTTGTTCCACCCTTTTGGGAGGATATTTGTGATAGTTTCTTAGATCTGCACTTGGGCTTTTCCAAAGTTTCTTTTTTTTAAAAAAAAAAAGTTGGGAGTGTCATAACTCATCCCTTGGCAGACTGAGACGAAGAAGAGGAGGCAAATTGCTAAGAAGCTGCAGCTCCCTCTGAGGAGATGGGGGCCGAGGCAGAAGAGGATTCTGTTCTCCAGCAGGGCCTGGCAGAAGCTACAGATACTGAAGACAACATGCCCCATCCTTTATTGAGAGACAGAGGGGAAAATGCCACACTTGGTACCATTTAAGTAACAAGGGTTACTTCATTAGCACTAATGAGATACTTGTGGCCTTGAAGGAGCTGCTCATAAATATTGGGGCAGTTCCTTCCCAGCCTTAGTGCTGACAACTATCTTATCTCGTTGCCTAGCAGTACCCTCTCCAGTTCCTGTTTTGTCTTGACCTTGGACCGACTACATTTTGGACTATTCTGCTTATTCTTTGCTGGCACATGCACTTGGGCTTACGGTACAACTTTTGGACTATCCAACCTGGCAACTCTAGTCTTAGCACAATTTACATGGCACTATATAAGAACTAGGGATGTTGGCAAAATCCCCTGGTACCAAATGTAGTGGTTTGAGCATTGGACTATGAACCAAGAGGGCAGGGCTTGATTCCCAACTCAGCCATGAATCATAGAGTTGGAAGAGACCTCAAGGGCCATTGAGTCCAACCCCATTTTGCCATGCAGGAATACACCATCAAAGCATTCCCAACAGATGACCACCCAACCTCTATTTAAAAATATCCAAAGGAGACTCCACCACACTCCATGGAAGCAACATATTCCACTGTTGAACTGTTCTCACTGTCAGGAAGTTCTTCCTAATGTTTAGATGGAAACCCATTGAATGACCTGGGGTGCGTCACACATTCTCAGCCCCAGAAAATCCCACAATAGGTTTGCCTTAGGATATCTATAAGTCAGAAATAACTTGAGGTCACACAACAACAACTAAATTTTCCCCGTTCTGGCAGGGAAGAATTCTTACAATGTTGGACTGCCTTCTCTCTACAGCATCCCTGGCTGAGTGGAAAGGATACTTTGCCTTAAAATGTATGGTGATATCTGCATATCTCCCTGTGGGAAATACTGCATTATTTTTGGAAGTGGTGGCTGATGATGAGAAAAGAAATCATACAAAAAGGAAGAAAGTGGAAAACCTTTTTTTTTTCCAGACATGAATGCCGATTAAGTGGTTTCACGCTAGTCTTCTTTGTCAAAAAATGCACAGTCCTTAGCATATTATTTTGTATCCTAAATCTGCCAGTAGGGGAAAAAAACAGAAAAAAGAAAGAAAGAAACCCAGAAACAGCACTCTGCAAACAATGAGGATGCATTATGTTTGATCCATGCATCATGACTGGTAACACATTAGAGGGCCAAAGATATTTTTCTAGGATCTCTTTCATCAAAAGAACATTAAAAGAGAGACATCCAACAAAGAACAGACACTCAACAAAACAACAGTGGAAGATTAAATGAGCGCTGTTGACAATGTATAACTGGGGGGAAGGAAAGCTCATGCAGCAATCCTTGATGTGATGGTTAATATGAAGCAGAGATATGCTTGATTTTTGTGATGTCCTATCTTCTGTGGAAGGATTGTCATTCTGGAGCAGACGGGGTGGGTACAGGGATGTAGCTATGAGGGAGGCAAAATGAGGGCATTGCCCCCCTCAAACAATTCCTGCTGTCCCATAACATTTTCCTACAGTCTCCAAATTTCTGGCGTTGCAATAACTTAAAACATCTACTGAACATTTAGAAACACAGTCTGGGCATCCAAAGGAAAGGGGCAGGCAAAGGTCTCAGATGAACATAAACAGAGCAGATAAATTCTAGGGATTAATGGTTTTCAATGTCTTACTCTTTGCAGAGACAGAAATTTGATGGGAAATTTAATTGGGAACTTGGAATTCTTATGGGAGGGGCAGCAGTGGTGGAGCTTAGAGTATGCGGAGGAGGTGGGAGGGGGTGTGGCCGCTGTGTGTGTGTGTGTGTGTGTGTGGCCACTGTGGGGGGGCATGGCCAGGACATGCAGGGGTGTGGCCAGAGTGCAGGGGGTGTGGCTACAGTCTGGGACACCCCCCAAACATTGCTGCCTGGGACAAATTGCCCCCCCCGCTCCCATGTCCCTATGCGACTGAGGGGTAGTGCCCTAATTATATACCCCTCTGTAGCTACATGCTGGAGTAGATATAACATTGCTTCTCAAAGCATGGAATTAGTGAATTAAACTAATACAGTTGCCTGTAATGAATGGCTCTCTCCCCCGTACTCTCCCCCGCTCTTTGGTATCAAGGGCACTTCCTATTGTTGTGTGCCTCCAAATCATTGCCAGCTAAGCACCCTATTTCTCAAATTGTTTGTTTCCTTTGTAGCTGCTGTGCCCTGGCTCTTTTTCTCCTGACACCACCCTCTATGCCAGAGTAGCAATGTCAGCACACTGCACCAACAGGACTCTGGCCATAGGAAAATGCCTTGCTAGTCCACATAGCTCAGTATAGTCTACAGCAGGGATGATCAACTGTGTGAGACAAGGAGTTGGGTTTTCTGGTGCTGAAAGTGTGTGACATGCTCAAGATTACCCAGTGGGTTTCCATGGCTAAGCAGGAAATCAAACTCTGGTCTTCAGGGTTTTCATCCAGTGGTCAAATTACTGCATCACGCTGGTTTCTACACAGCTATTAAAGAACCTTCTCCAGTTTTCATTCTGGCAACCCTACTTGCCGTTCACACAATATCTCTGAGAAGTGCAACCTTTGTCACCTTCTGAATGTCCTTCTGAAAACTGTAGTCCCCAAAGTAACTTTTCTAAACTCTGATCCACATTAGTCACAGGCCATGCTGTGGACTAAAAATGAGTGATAAGGCTACACCAAATTCCATTTTAAAAAGTGCATTTTATAATAGAACCACATTAAGAGAGGGACACATTTAAATAAAATCCATTTAGAAATTTTGTCGGAACATGCATTCAAAATTTTGTATTGTTATGCAAATTTTCATGCAGATTTTTCAGCTTCAAATGGCCTATTAATGTAGAAATGGAAGAGAATGGGCTCAGAAACGAGCACACTCAAAAAGTGCCGCTCTTAATAGTCTCATCTGTCCCAGTTCCTGGCCTGTCCCACTTCTGACTGCCAATGGGAGGCTGTTATCATGCCAGAGAGATAGCTGAGCTGGTGCTCTTTGCTATCAAGAGAAAAAGAAGGGGCCCTTTTAGACTATACGACAACAGTGGTATGATTCTGCATCAACTGCCATGGCAACATCCTATGAAATCTTGAGGCTTGCAGTTTAGCGAGGGAATTTGTTGGGGTATCAGCATAGTGTAGTGGTTTGAACTTTGGACCAGGACCATGGGGACCTGCGTTCAATTTTCTGCTCAGCCATGGAAACTCACTGGGTGATCTTGGGTGTGCCACACAGTCTCAGCCCCCAGGAAACCCTGTGATAGGTTCACCTTAGGGTTGCAATAAGTTGGAAATGACTTGAAGGCACATAACAACAACAACAACTTGTGGGGGGGGGCTTCACTGCTTAAAAGTAGATTTTATTGGGACTATGGTTCATTGCCCAGTTAGAAGACTTCAGACTTGTGAAACAATTGTAACAGTGAGTTGTCATTGCTTGAGTTAGTTGTCGTAATTCATGCACAGGATGCCAGCCAATAAAGACAATCTTCATGAACAAACAGCTCAAAATAGGATGGTGAAAACAATAGAAGGACCAACATAACAAAGTGTGTACAGTCTTCCCTCAACTTTTATGGCTTTGACCTTCGCTAATTTGATTGTTTGTGTGTGCCCTCCCCTACATTCTCCTCCTCCCCTTCCCTTGCCTTTTGCCTTGGTTGTGCATGCCTTCCTTCTCTGGGCCTGGGCAAAAGGCAAGGGAATGGGAGGGGAAAGGCCTGTGTGCCCCTTCCTTCTCCATGTGTGGTGCTCCCCCTCCCATTCCATTTTCTTTTGCCCAGGCATGGAGAACGCACACTGAGGCAAAAGACAAGGCAATTGGGGGAAGACATGTGTACACCTCAGGCAAAAGTTTAAGGACTGGGAACTGTGGCTGGCTTTCTAAACAAGACAGTAACTACAATGCAACTTCCATCCAATTCCTCCTTTTCTTTGCTGCTTCATCCCCCTCCACATAGCTGTTGCCTGGCTTATGGAGCACAGAGGGAGCACCAGAACATCTTCAGTGTTCTCAGGGGGACCCCCTGGTGCATGTCTGCTATTGCCAGCCTTCCAGCCCTGGCCCAGATCCTGGAGGAATTGCAGCTGCTTATTATGGCAACTGTGGTGCTACTTACCTCTCTAGTGCCAGCCATCAACATTAACTTTATGAAGAGGCTCTGCTTTTATTAACAGCCTAAAACACAGTGGGAAGCAGATGAGAAATGGGGCTTGCAGCTTCCTCTTACTATTCACTCCAGAAGCTGTGCAGGAATTCACTTCTCTGTATTTATTAAACATATTTTTAAGACTGACCTAATAGTGTATTTTTTTTTAAAAAAAAAGAATTGATGAGGAGCAGAAAATTCTTCCATGCACCATGAGCAAGAAAAACAGGTGCAGGCACACAAGGAAGAACAATTCTGCCTTATGATTCTTTGGATGTGTAAGGGAAGGGTGAGCCAAAGCACTGGTGTAGGGCAGGACTAGGGCAATAATGCATGAGTGGTTGGAGCAAAATGCATATATCTCTTCCTTTCTGCATGCCGGCAAATTGAAATGAATGGCTCGTAGGTCACGAGGAATAAATACCCAGCAAACTCATTCAAACCGTTCAGC
Organism: Iguana delicatissima; assembly: GCA_948472985.1. Classification (NCBI taxonomy): domain Eukaryota; kingdom Metazoa; phylum Chordata; class Lepidosauria; order Squamata; family Iguanidae; genus Iguana; species Iguana delicatissima. Next base: position 280,478 of record CAOKZL010001398.1, on the reverse strand, counting down.
AGAGAACAACAATTGACAGTTGATAGGGAATGCGCCCTTTACTGCTTTTACTAAGGGAAATAAATTTTGCCCAAGCAAATGCGAAGCACAGATGATATTTACACAGAACAGGAATGCTCTTTCAGCATCTATCTTTCAGGGGCTGCTGCCAGCTCTCTCAATATCTATGCAAACCCTCCCTGTAGCTGTATAAAAAACTAGTTCTCCGTTTTTGTCTCTTGGTCACACTGGGCTTCATAGCAAGATGATCCCTTGTACTCTGAGTGATTTCTCTCTCTCTAGGCATTCATACTGGGAGCTCGGTGAGATGTGGAAGGCAATGCATTTCTGTCTCTATTGTGCAAAGTTAAATTTTTGTAGCTAGGCATAGTGGCAGAAAGAACATTTGAAAATATTCCAAAAAAAAAAAGGGTTCATGGGTGAAGCTACTGCCTGAAATACATACCCTCCAACTGTCTTGATTAGGCAGGAACAGTCTTGATTAATCCTCTGCCATCCCAATTTTTCAGCTGCTCCTAAAATGTCTGAGCTTCTTTCTCTCCTCCCAGTGTCCCCCTTTGTCCTCAGCCAATTCCAATTGCTTCAAGCTGACTTTAAGTGCAAAAGTAGTTTACACTCAGATAACTCATTAGGGGGAAAAGGAAAGAGAGCATGGAGTCTTACCCTTCCCAGAAGCTCAGGCGAAAGCAAACTGCTGCATCTCTCCTAGCCGATGTGTTTTTGCTTTGCCATCTTAACCACACTCAGATGTTGCTCAGCCACACACGTCCCAATTTTCATCTGTGAAATGTTGGAGGGTACAGAAATTGTAGTTTCGTCCCTCCTCGCCTTCCTTGTAAGTTTTGGCCTATTTTCCTTAACTTTGTTGTTTCTGACGGATAGCGGAAAAAATTATCCTGGTTCTCCTTTTAATACAGACTGACCTAATTCTCACTATTAAAGCAAAAATGGGAACACAATTATTCTTTGATTTTCAAACATGCCTGAATTTCATGAGGAAGCAATTCAGTCATACATTTTCTCTCTAAACATACATTCAAAAGCGCATCCTGGGCAGGGGGAGGGTAAAAAATGTATGCATTTAAGGAAATTTCTTATAAAAAATGCTAGGGGAAATGATCTAAAAAAAAAATCTATGCAAATGTTCATGCGTATAAAGAGAATTGAGATTCATTGATGGATTTAGCTAACTACCCCTATTCCACACAGGGATTCTTGTTATGGATTAATATATGAAACCTTAACCAAGAACTGGTAGAACAGGTTGTGGCCCCAGCAGAATGCGTGTGGCCCCTGGACCCCAATTTTGGACACCCAGCAGGTCCTAACCAGTCCCCTAAAGCACCCAACTCAATGAAAAAATCATTTTTAAAATATTGGTATGCTTTTTGGGCAATTTTGCTGCCCCTAAACATGCAGAAAGTCCCCCACACGTGAAAAAAATGTGAAAATACACCTAACATTTAGAAAGAACCTCCTTTCTTGTCATCTGAATCTATTGCTTTGAGTTTTCTCCCCTGGCGCAACAGGAAAAAGGTCTCTCCATCTTCCATGTGATGTGTGTGTGTGTGTCTCTGTGTATACAGTATGTGTGCATGTGCATCATCCCCTCTTCCACCTGCCCTTTCAGTAAAAGGCCAGTTTGAGATCAAGTGAGAATAGACAAAGCATTGCTCCCTTGATTCTTGTTACAGTTAAAGGCTTCATCCGCAAAGAAGCAGCTCCCAGAACTTAAAGCTTTTCAGAAGGTCATGGTACCCAACCCAGAAACCTCCTCTCCTAGTCCCAGATGCCTCAAGGCTACTTATGGCTATCTGCAAGAGAAAGCCAAAGGCCCATTTTTTTCAGCTCTGACAGACCAGGCCTAAAGACTAGGGCATACCTTCCAACATTTCATAGATGACAACCAGGACACATAAGGTCAAGCAGCGTCAGAGTGTGGTGGTGATGGCAGAAGTTATTAATGAGGAAGAACGCACAAACTAGGAGAGCCTGTAGCAGTTTGGTTTTTCCTGAGTCTACTGGGAAGGGCAAGATGCTTCCCCCTCCTCTATTTTTCCCTCACCGAAGGGGAAAGGCAATCACCCAGACCCTCATCCAAAGACCACTTGTCTTATTTCAAACAAATCAGCCCTCAGATTCTCTTTGTACTACTTTGACATATTCTCCCTTGCTTTCCAACAGGGAAGGAGGGGCTGTTTGTGCAATGGTTGCTGGGTGAAAACACACACACACACACAGGATGGGGATGGAACAGGGAAAGGACTGATCTGTTCCTGCAATCAATCAATGGCACATTGCTAAGGGCAGAGTTGGAAATGAAAGTGGTGAGTTTCCCCATGCTTTGCAACTGGGCTGAAACAGTGGAGACAAGGATGAGAGAACAGAGCTACTAAAGGCTGAGTTGGAAGATCTGGATGGGTTGCAGATCTCTATGCTTCAGGGTCACCTGGATCTCTAAAAGCTTGACATCTCTGGTGGTGGTGGTCTGATTGCCACCCCAAAGCTTGTTCTGTTCTGGTTGTATATCAGGGTTTAAGTGGGTTGAGTGTTAGATTAGGACTCTGAGACCAGGGTTCAAATCCCTGCTCAGCCATGGAAACCTACTGGATGACCTCAGCAAAGCCACACTTTCTTAGCCTAAGAGGCAAATGTGCTTGAGTAAATCTTGTCAAGAAAACTCTATGAAGGGGCTGGCATAGGCCAGAGTTGATTTGAAGACACATAACAACCAAGTTGATAGTATGAAGTCTGGTTTGTTGTCTTAGAAAGACTTAAAATTGCCTCTGACTAAGCATGAAAGCAAACTAAAGGGGTGGTAATTTCTCCTATTGCTGTCACCGCTATCAGAGAAATCCTTGGCCAGGGCAATGGGCAGTCTCATTAGTATGATGAAGGCATCCCTTATTGGCCCTGTCCTTGGCTTTACACATTGAGATGAAGGTAAGAATAAGACTTTTACATGTGTGCGTGTGCTGATTGTCCACAGGTTTGGCTAGGATTCCTAAATGTCTGGGATGGTCTCTGTGTGACTTCACTATTTGTGCCCCCAGTTCCCATTTCCAGTTTAAAGTAGTAGGTTAGGGGGAAGTGTCAGCTATTGTGAGCCTCCCCTCACATCTTAGAGGGAATGCCTGTTCAGCCCTGTGGTGCATCGTACTCCAAACTTGGAAGGGTTACTTTATTGCAGTATAACTTCTAGCATTCCCAAGCTGCCATGGTCCCTGACCATTCTAGCTTGAGATTCTGGCAGCTGTAATTATATAATTTCCCTTAGTTTCTGTTTATGCCACTAGCTAGGGAATTAGAATGAGTTCCTAACACCAAGGCCATTTCCGCACTAGACTGCTATAGTGCTATTATTCCACTTTCAACCTCCTATGGAATCCTGGGCCCCTCCCTAAACTGCAAACCCCAAGATTCCATAGGAGGTTGAAAGTGGAATAATAGCATTATAACAGTCTAGTGTGGAAATGGCTCAAATCAAAGGACCTAGTGGCCAGGAAATGGTAGAATCCATGCTCCACAGCTCTGAAGAGATTGCAGCTTGGGAAGCTTGCTTTTCTGGATGGCAGCTCCCTGTCATCGCTGCTGCATTACAGCACTACTGTTCCGTGATTCTGGAGATCATCAAAGTAACCTTTCCAAGCTATGGCCCAAAGCAGCATGTTTGCAAGGTCCTTGTGGAGAACTCACTCCGACAAAGCAGAGGGAGAAATGTTAAGGGGAAGGCCAGGGGAGAAGCAAGACTTGTTGACTCACATTGCTGAAGCTTGTGCTGATGTCAGGAGAGGTCTCTTTTCTCTCCTGCTGCAGAAGGAGACCAGGCTGGGTATAAATTATTCCGAGGGATCCCTGTTAGACTGTGCTGCTAATTATAATGGTGGATCCTGAAGCTTCTAATGGATTCAATAGCTCAGAGTCTCCTTGACTACCACCAGCCCAGCGTGACTCTTCACACACTTATTAAATACGTCTCTGTACAAAACAAGCATTATGTCCTTCCCGTGCCACATAATGCGCACAGCCTGAATACTCTGACTTTTCTCTTGTAAAATCTAGAGAGAGACGAAATCTATTTCTAGCCCAAGTTGCTATTGCAAGTATTCATTCATAAGTCTCATTTTTCCATTTTTGCACTGCACTCATTTGGGGGAAAAAAATGTTTGCAGAAAGATCCTTTTCAAAAAGATACAACAAAATCCAACATCCACAAAGCAGCAATCCCATTATTGGGCCAATTAAAATGCACAAAATGCATCATGCCAGCTTTCAAAGTTTCACTGGTTTCTTCATCAGGCAAAGATGTTTAAAATAATACAGAAGTGAAATGTTAGACTCACAGGCCAACATTTTTAAAAGATGGATTTTAATTTTTGAAAAACATTTTCTCATAAAATACTCAGAAAAGAAATGTGAGGCTGGCATCCTGTGAGTGACATACTTGCAGTTACACCTCTGTATGTAACTGTTTTGGTTGTGGCAGGTGGAGGAATTCAGTACCTCCATCTGCTATAATTCTTTTCCCCAAATACCTGTCTGCTTTCTGACTGGATGCACCCCCATGGTTATTCAGCAGCCCAGCAAGGATGGGAGGCAGCTGGTCAGAAAGCCAATACTGTTTCTTCAGGTACCTGCAGGGGAAAAAGGAAAAAGAAAGGGGAAAAGATTGGGATAAAACCGTTGCAGACAACTCGTGTTACCAGTGGAAGCAATGCATCGTAAAAACGTAGGGACTGGAAAAATGTACACAAGGATGCTTCAGTCAGTGGAAAACATGCATTCAGAAGCACAACACAGAAATAAATGTCCAATTTTCAATGTGAGAAGGAAAAAGTCTTGCAAATTGTTCTGGGACAGCATGTAGGTTCAGGCTTCTCCAAGACTTTATTTGGTATCCAAAACTGATGCACATGACTGCTATTGGATAAGATTTATGTAGCATCAGGGGTGCTGTAGCAAAGAAACATCACAGTCCTTTAGCCGATGGGTCCCAGCATCCCCTCACAACCAATGGTAGCATACCCTCCAACACTGCACAGTTGGAAACTGAGACATATGGGGCCAGGTGACATCAGACTGTGGTCAAGATGGCAAAATTATTAATGAGGAAGAACACACAAGCTAGGAGAGGCTACAGCAGTCTGCTTTTGCCTAAGCCTACTGGGAAGGATAAGATTCTTCACTCTCCTTTCCCACTGAATTAATAGAGTGCAAACTCCTTTTTCATTTTGAGCTCAGTTTGCAACAATTGAAGTAAGCTGAGGGACAAAGGGGGAAAGTGGGAGGAAAAGAGGGAAACTGAGGCATTTAAAAAGCAGCTGAGAAAGTAGGAAGGCGGAGGATTAATCAGGACTGTCTGTGCCAAGCAGGGACAGTGGGAGGGTATGTGGTAGAGTTAGGCCTCTAAAGAACTAATTCTACCCAGACTATCCACAGCTGGTGTGACAGCATATAAGGGACTGTTACCCAATCAGGATGCCCTCCTGCTGAATCTGCCAAATGGGGATGTTACTGTGCTGAGCAGTGATGAGGAGAATGTGGGCAGCTGTGCAGGTGATGATCAGCCACCTGGCTGCTGTGCAGGTGATGAGCCACCTGGCGGCAGGGAGATGCTGCAGACTCAGAAATGGGAGGAGAGGGATGCACAGGTATAAAAGCTGAGGGAATTGAAGCATGGGGAGAGGGTGGGGTTTTTCTTAGCTATGCTGCTGAAAGCAGTGGTGGAGTTGGGAGGGAGGCTATGGTCATAGTGTGGAGTGTGTGGCTAGAAGATGTGGGGGTGTGGCTACAGACTGGGATGCCCCAGAAACATTACTGCCCAGGGCACATTGTCCTCCCCACCCCCATGTCCCTATGTGACTGGCTGAAAGTGGCAAAAACAGAAGAATACAGGAGAACCAGCAATCTACCCAAGAAGTACTGTCTCTGTTGGGGAGAAGATGAGGATGTTGTGGAAGAGCTTTTCAGCCAGGTTCTCTCTTGTTCCTCATGAGCCCTGGCTTGCCTAGTTCCTTCACCCTCCTCAACAGTTCTAAGGAACTGGGGAGCTTCTGTGCTCTGACTTGCCAGCTGTAGCTGTAAAGACTGTGCGGCCCACTCAGGAAGGATGTTTGTGCTACCAACCATGGAAAAGAAGTAGATGCCCCTGCTGGCTACTCTGGCTGTAGAGGAGTGTTCTCCAGGGCCTGATTCTGCATTGATGCTCCTTTCTTCTCAGTAGGCTTGCCAGTTCAAGGGTCATCCCAGCCCCAGAGATTCTCAGACCCAGGGACAACCCCTGGTGATGTCATTATGCATGAAGTTTCAACCATGATTGCTCGCAGCATGTCATTCAAATATGTGTGCATATGCAACATATTCTCCTGTTTGGAAAGAAATCTTATACAAAGAGGCTGTGCCCAGATCAAGGTGAAGTGAGGGGATGAGTCCTTCTTATCTACTTAGAGAGGTGGGATAAGGAACATTTATTCAAGCCTGCCTGCCACTTGCTGGAAAGTAGGTGCAGAGAAGAACAGAGAGTAAGCCAGCGGTGGCTCACAAACTTTGGTCCTACTGGTTTTTTTGATTTCAACTCCCAGAAGCTCCAGCTGGCTTGGCCAATAGTCAGGAATTCTGAGAGCTAAAATACAAAACATCTCAGGGACTGAAGATTGGGAAACACAAGGATAAGCCCTGGTGAAACAACAACTGGGAGGGAAGGAGGAAGCTCATTATGCAGATGCACAGACCTCCTGGAAAACCATTGCAAGTTACAACAACAGATTGAAGAATCACTGCAAATTGTAGCAAAGTGCTGGTCTCCTGAGTTCTTTATTCTTGTCCAGAGCTGAGCTCACCAAAATTGAAATTTGTACCTTTGTGAACTGCCTGGAGAGAATGAATTATGAAAATTAAAGACTCAGGAGCAGGCCCTGAGATCTGGCAACATGTGGAGAATCTGATCCTGCCCTCACTTGCCCTCTACCTGGAAGCTAATCCTGCCACAACCTAAAGACTGCTGGTCTTAAGCTTGGAAGCCCTCTTTGGTTTCCTGAGTGAATGAATGAAAGGGTTGGAAGCCTGGACTCTTAGAGCTGTGAAATTCGGGACTAAGAAATGCAATTCACCATTGTGCCTCATTGGTAAACCACAGAGATGGACAGCTGTGATGAACCACTTGGAGGGGGCACATGGAGGGGGCAGAGGACATAACAGCTGGCAATCCTGGCTATGGATTCTCTGAACTGGGGTGCGTCTCCTTTTGGGGATACTGATGGGAAATGGACTCCCCAGCATGATATCATGTAGAAGTGAAGGCAAAAATTCAGAATGTGTAAGCATGACCCATTACTTCTTTCATAGTTAGAACTGTATGAGCAGGTTAGCATTTCATATCTTTTCTCAGCCTCAATGGACCAAGCTAATGTGAAAAAAAGCATTTATATAAATGCACCCTTTCTGTACCACTGGCTAACTGTTAACATTTGGCTATGATGCTGACAGGGACTCTAAACCCCATCTGCCTGGTGTCAGGGGCCCAAACTCAGTACACAAACCGATACAGAACTTGATGAGGGTGCTGGTTGGATTCTGGAAGACACAGTGAGAAGAAGCTGGACGAATTTTGATGTACGTACTCTCAGCTTTACTGCATCGCTACCTTTGCAGATGGCCAGAGGGTTAGATTGCAACTACTAACTCAGCATGGATCAGGTGAGCCAAGGGACCAAGAGGGCTCCAGATGGTCCCAGAAAACTGCTGACTTTGGCATTGCTCCTCAGTCTGAACTTGAATCTGGCTTGAGGCCAGGCGTCAAGGGCTAAAGTAGCAGAATCGTCAGTGGTGATTCATGTCCCTCTCTTTGCATGAACTTTCGGGGAACAGGCAAGTATTTGATTTGTCTTCTTCTTCTTCTGTTTTCTTGTATTGCTTTTAGTACATTCAGTAGAGATGTAAAATCTTTATAAAGATGACTTTTTTTTTTATTCTGGTAGGCTTTTAAGAACTGAATGTTTTTAAAGGAAGGGCTTTTAAGAAGATGCTGCACTATTTTTAACAGTATGATTTTTTTCATTTTTTAAAATTTTAATGCATTAAAACACAAAAGTTAAACAAATAGACATTCATACCTCATTTATACATCCATTCAATACATCAAGATCGTACATTCCATAACATAAGCTAATTTCTTATCAGGTTTCCATTATATTATACTTTCCATTATCAGGTTTACCAGATCTCATCTTTATATACAAGTGAATCTCACAGTTCCATTTCCTTGTTGTTTGAGCATTAAATCACTATATGATTCATCCATATTCAATAACAAAAATCAAAACTTACAAATTAATATTATTTAAACTTCTCTATTTATCCAGTTACATGCTCAAATTTTAACAGTATGATTTTTCAGCTACTTTTTATGATTTAAATTGTATTTAGTGTTATTGATGGTGCTAGCTCAACCTTAAAAGTTGATTTTAAAAATGTTTTAGCTGCACTGCATTTGTTTTAATTTGCAAGTCGTTTAAGTCCTGATTTGAGGGAAAAGATGGGTATAAACAAAGGTGTTGTTGCTGATAGTAATTCGTGATTTGTGATTTTGTAAGAGCGAGTGTTGTGTAGTGGTCTGGACATTGACTATGCTCCTAGAGACCACAGTTCAGTTCCCCACCTGGCTGTGGAAACCCACTGGGCGACCTTGGGCACGTCACACACTCTCAGCCCAGAAAACCCTGTGAAAGGTTAATCTTAAGATTGCCGTAAGCTGGAAATAACTAAAGACACACACCAATAATTTGTGATTTTAGGCAGCAATATGTGATATTAACCATGTTTTGATTCAGAGTGTTCTTCTGAGCTTCTCTGGCTGATGTATAAATAGATGATGAAAAATGTGTGTTGAAAATTTACAATATTGTATGAATGAAAGAGTTATTATCATACTAGTAAGAGGGTAGAGAACTTGGCTACCTTCACGGTGCTGTCAAAACATTTTGCCATGCCTTGGAGAGAATCAGAAGCATGGCTGGGAAGGGGCAAAGTAACATCATTGCCCCTCCAAATGAGTGTTCTGCTGCATTTCCAAATTATAGCAAGGCAGACAACAAGACACTGAAAATTGTTCAGACCTGTAATATTTGGATTTGGTGTTTTGTATTTCCTTTCTTTTGGATGCTTAAATTCTATTTCTGCTCCAATGAAGTTTGAAGTTACCATAGAGCTAGAAATTTGGGGGCTGAAGGAAAATTTCATTTGGAGACAGTGCCCTCATTCTGTCTCTCCATCCATTTTTAAACATCCCTGAAAACAATACTGGTCCAGGCTTCCCCCACTTATCTGAGAAGTTAGGGATTGGAAGGTTGTCAGAAAACAGAATTGGCTGAGAAGCAGCGTCCATTTACTCTACTGCAGGGAGCATGAGGGACTTACAAAGGCTCAGCTGGGACCGATCATGTGCATGCTGCTTGCAAAGTCTTTCAGCCAGCTTGTTGTCATCCCCCACCATGAGCTAACTTTGCAAGTAGCACATGCAAGTTCCATTAATTTGACCAGGGGATCCATTCTTTCTGTAGGCAAGACTTGAGACTGCACACACGTGTGTGAGCAGTCCCAAGCAAACCACTGTAGGGAAGAAGAGCCCATGAAAAACAGACTCCATATTGAATTGATGGAATTTCTCCTCAATTTGGAAATGTCAAGAGAGTGGGTCATCAGATAATGGGGCATCAAGAGGCAGGAGCTTCTTGTATCTGATATGATGAGATGAGCTAGGCAGCACTGTTTTATGCTTGCAAATTTTGCACCCGGGGAGTTTTTGAGCAGAGAAAGGGGCTTTGACAGAGAATGTGAAGGCTGCCATTTCAGATATCAGTGGTGAATCTCTCCTTGAAAAACACTCTTCAGAGACAGAGCAAAAGAAACCAGTTCTCTTGCTTCCCAGCTTTTCAGTTTTCTACTGAAAAGCAAGCTTATAAAAGCAAGCTGTTGTGGAGGGAGTGGGGAGCTCTAAGCGATGGGAGAGTTTCTTGCTGTTCTTCTAATGATCCATTGATTGGTTGCCGCTCAGTGGCAAAGCTGATAACCTAATAAGATTAAATGTTTGCGCCAACAGTGGGTGGGCAGTCACGATTATACGCTCAGCCCTCCAAGGGGTTTATTGATGTCCAAGATTCACTGCTAGCATTTCCAGGTGAAAATGTAACACTTTGCCTGCAGAGGCAAAACTGTCTACTTTCCTCCAGATTAACCAAGTTCGGTGTGTGTTAAAAAGGAGGAAAGAAAGGTAAGGAATGGAATGTAGTTGCTTTCACTCTGACCTCTTATGTGGCTTCTCAGGAGTTGTCTCCAGGTTGTGGAACTCCTTGGTCTCCTTTCCCTGTTGTAGCGGGCTTTTGATGACTGGCTGCCTGGTGAGGAGGTAGGCCATTTCTGCACCAGCCTGTTATAGTGCTATTATTCCACTTTCAACATCCTACGGGCCATTCCAACGGCCCCTCCCGAAACTGTAAACCCCAGGATTCCATAGGATGTTGAAAGTGGAATAATACCACTGTAACAGGCTAGTGCGGAAATGGACAAAGATTTCAATGGTGATGGAAGCTAAACTTCATTGTCTCCTCCCTTATTCCTTTCATGAATTCGACATTTGTTTCCATTTGAAAATCTCTTTATTTGTATTTCAATGTTATCACTTACTGGTCAGAATCCTGTTAATGTCTAATGCAGAGTTTTTACCCCTCTGACCCCCTTTACATCCACATGAAGATCTTATGCCCCCTGTTTGATGCTGCGCCCCTGCCCCATGTCCTATCCCCTCTCTCACAGACCCCTTGAGCCACATGCACTCTCCTTCTTAATGCTTAGCTCTCATGCCATCTGCGTCCTCTCTTCCCTCTCCACCACCCGAGGAACTGTCTAAGGGGCATGTGCCCAGTGCACCAATAATTGAACGTTCAGAGAAGTTGAGTGGGAAAAGCAATAAAAATGGTAGCCGATTTTTGCTATGTCTCAGTTGGAGGAAGGCACAACAGTGGAAGATGCTTTGCATTGCTCTTTTGCAGAGACAGCCAATTCTCTTGCCCCCCCAACACTGAGCAACACTCTCTCTCTCTCTCTCTCTCTCTCTCTCTCTCACACACACACACACACACACACACACACACACACATTAGGGTCCCACCCCACATTTTGAGGCACATCTGAGCACTTCTGCAGGGGAACATAGACATCGTGTCCAGTGTTCAGCATCTGCATTCAGTTCAAGTGGATCTGAGCATGCAGTGCTGTAATGCATGAAGATGTGTCTTCTCAACCGCTGGGTGTCCGTCTACCCCTGCTCAGATTTGTGATGCAAACAAAGATGTACTCTCATGTAATGCAGAGATCTTTCCCGACATCGCTGTCCCACAAGGCCTGGTGTCCATCAGGGAATATCGGCACTAACTACCCCACTGTCTGCCTGCGCGGGGCACCATTGTTATCTCCCTCCATTCTTTAGATGTCTACATAACTGTCACAGAGAAGAAGGGGCAGATTTGTTCTCCTGACCCAGACAGTAAGACTAGCTCCAACGGTTCTAAGTTAAAGACCTGCCTTACTTGTGGGCTTCCCACAGACATCCAGTGGGCCTCTGTGGTGAGCAGGAGGTAATAATTTTATGGGTCTTGGATCTCTAACCAAGCAGGGCATTTCTTAGATTTTTCTTAGATTTTTCATCTGTCAAGTCTCTCACTACCTTTTCCAATCGCCTTTTTGTTCATCATCTTGAATGAGCACGGTCGTGGGCTCTGTCCGTAGCATACATCCCATGCTCTCAAGTATTTAAGCAGATTAATTGCTCCCTTGAAGAAGGTGCCTGGCTATAATTGGAAGTTGAAAAATATTTAACTAAAAGGACTCTATGGGCGGGGGAGAGGGATGTTGAGGTGGAGGGAGTGATGGATGAAACTTCAAATGAGTCTGTTTCTCTCGACTCACACTTCCTGCCTTTGGAAACTGTCCAGGGCAGAGAGTAAAATTCAGATTAATCAATGTGATTGGGAATTGCTAGAGAGTCAGCTTGCATAAAATCAGATGTTTCTCCTTCTATCTATACCTTTATAAATTAGAATTATAAATCAGAATATTCTCATTAAGATACCAAGTATCTGAAATATTTAACAACCATAATGTGCCAGCTTCCTTCACTATGTTGAAACAGCATCAAAAACTCAATAGTTCGTTGGTCTGCCTGGATTCTGTGTCTCCACCACACCCTGGGCCCAAAGGTGTTTAAAAAGATGACTAAACCACTGATATCCATGGTGGTTTGAGCATGAAGACCTATGGACCTGTGTTCAAGTGCTTTCTTTTACCTGATGCATGACTCTGATGTGCTTTAGTATAACTCATCAACAGAAATGACAAAACCTGTCAGTTTCACATTCACCTGTATTTGAGACCTCAATTCTGTTGTGTCTTTATTATGGGGAATTGTATGAATGTTGATTGAGCTTTCAAAACTGAATTGAAACACAATGTTCTCCATTTCCCCTGGCCAAATTCAAAAGGTGCACTTGTTTTCAGTATGGAGAAGATTACACTGAACTTGCCTAACATGTATGGTTTGAGATAAGGAGCCTCCCATGAAAAAAGCTTGCAAACTTCATTCAGCACTGCTATTGTTGTACGTCTTTAAGTCATTTCCAGCTTATAGCAACCCTAAGGTGAATTTATCATGGGGTTTTCAGGGGCTGAGGGTGTGTGATTTCCCACTCATCCTTGGAAACCTACTGGGTGACCTTGGGGCAAATCACACACTCTCAGCCCCAGAAAACCTCAGGATAGGTTCATCTTAGAGTCACCATAAATTGGAAATGACTTGTAGGCACACAGCAACAACAAACAGAAGTTGGATGGCCATCTCTCTGGAGTGCTTTGATGGTGTATTCCTGCGTGGCTGGGGACAGGATTAGATAGACAGCTCTTAGTGATTCTATCAAGAGTTTATCTCTCTTCACTCTCAGCTACTGTCATTCAGTGGGGTGGGGAGAAAGAAAGAAAAGTCCAGTCATAGGAATTAAAGTCATGCATAGGGTTATGCAACATTTCATCTTCAGTCCATAACACTCTTGAGCTATTCAACTTACCATATTCCTGTTGTTGCACAAGTTACCCATACTGGGATGGAATGACAGATTATGCGACACTTTCTTGTGGGCAGAGATAAGTGGGAAGGGAACTGTTTGTTTCTGCTGTCAAAATAATTTAGCAGGTTTGTGTTTTAAAAATCCAGACTCTTCCTAAAAGTACTGGAATAGGATGTGTGTCGCTAGTCTTACAAAATGCAAACCCACTTTGAAGTAGATGCTTTATACAATTTAATTAATTGTTCAATTTATTGCTTTATTTACAGAATCAATAGGTTGCTTTATATATAAAAAGTTTTTTTATGGGTAGCCTCTGACATAAAAGCAAACAAGTTAAAATTCTAGTGCTCTACCTGTTAAAATAACAATTGAATGGATGCTGTTTTGGCAGGGAAACAGGACAATGGGATTCAATAGATGATCAGACATATTGGTTTGAACGATAAGGTTGAAATGTTCCCCTGTTCAAGGTTTAGTATTCAAGCTGAAGTTGACATGGAAATCTCAGTTCAGCTTCTGAATTTTTCTTTCTTTCTGTTATTCAAGGGACTATTTTACATATTTTCTGTCAAGGGACTATTTTACATATTATCCGTTTGGATGAATGAAGGCTGTTAATGTTCTCTTGCAAGCCATCAGTTACATATTGACTGTTGCTGCACACCACCTGTTAAAATGAGAGGAAGGAGAGATTCTTGTTTTGTTCATTTTTGAGAATAACTTAACCAGCATTCATAAACTGTCTTCACAAAAATCTGGTGGAGAAAACATGAGATAGCAACAGAACATGGGGAAATGTGGAACTGAGAAGTTGGCCCCTTCTCAGAGTTTCAGAATTTAACTCAGAATCCTTGGTCCAGCTCCTCTTGTTTTGTTCTTACTATGGTGAAAATCAATATAAGACTAAAATTTTGAAAGGCAGCCATGAAGGAACTAACAAGACCCTCAAGTGTAAAGACATATCATTAAATGCCAAAGTCAGACTTAATTCAGACCATAGTATTTCCAGTTTCTATATGTGGTTGTGAAAGCTGGACAGTGATGAAAGGTGATGGGAAGAGAATCAATTCCTTTGAAATGTGGTGCTGGTGGTGAGTTCTACGGATACTCTGGGCTGCTGATAAGACAATTGAAAGGGTCCAAGAGTAAATCCAACATGAATTCTCCCTAGAAGGCAAGATCACTAAACTGAGGCTGTCATATTTTGGACATATAGGAGATGATGTGAGTCGCTGGGAAGTATGATAATGCTTGGTAAAGTGGAAGGCACTAGGAAAAGAGGAAGACCACATTACAAATAGATTGACTCAGTCATGGATGTCGTGGCTGCCCTGAGCTTGCAGGACAGGTGATGGCTGTGGCTCATGGATATCTCTCATTCATAGGGTTGCCATAAGTCAAAGTCGACTTGAAAGCAAATAACAACAAAAGAGTACAGTCATTGAACCAAGTTGACTAACCTATGTGTCAACTCATCACGCGACTATTGATCCATGCCATACCGTAGATAGAAAGCTGGGGAGCCATTATTTCTTTCTGAGAGGTTCCTTATCTTTTACTGGCATATGGCAGACAGGTATCACCCAATCCTTCATGTGCTGGGAATGGCTGAATGTGTTTCAGTTGGCTAGTGCACGTGGCTGAGCGCTAAACCGAGCTAAATTCTTTTTTTTTTGCATTAGAATTTGCTATAAATTGTATTTTTCTTAAATAGGATGAGGAGGAGGGGAATGTGACTTCAACAATTCACAAAAGTCAGAGAAAGTGAAACTGACAAATTCATTCATCCCTTTAAATCCTGATACTTAGCTTATATAAAAATCCCAGTAGCACAAGTAAGGTTCTTTCTGCACCTTACCTTATTCCGGCGCTGGGGTGCGGGGATTGCGCAAGCAGCTTCTGGCGAGAGGCTCTCGCATCCAGAGTCCTTTGGCTCTGCACAAGCTGCCTGCTCGCGTGAGAGCTCTGCCTCTGTTTCCCAGGCTGCACTGGGGCAGGAAGCATGACCAGCGCGGCTCTGGAGGCTCTGCACGCCAGGTAAGTGTGCACAAGGCCTGGGAGCAATGCGTGATCGAGCACCATTTTTGGCTTCTAGCCAAAAATGAAAAGGTGCGTGATCGGCGCCTGCCAGCTCCTGATGTGTCACGCAGTTGTGAGTGTGTCATGCAGATTGCTCCTCACAATTGCGCGAAGCTCCAGTTGCCCTTTCGCATGGAAAATGCCACGCGGAAAGGGCCTAGGACACAAAAAGAGAGTTATCGACAAGTTCAGGAGCATCCAAGAACTAGTAGGAGTACAAAAATATTTAGGAAAAGAAAACCTGTGTGAGGGAGAGAGACCACCCCCAACACAATAAAAGCGAGAGATAAGCATTTGATTTTAACATGAAGAAGAACAGCAGCTGACAGATTTGTCAGTTCCTGGTTAACTTGGTTACTGATTGTTACATGGCCCAAATTGTCTCATGCTAAATGTCTCTGAATTCCACTTGTGTCAGTTGCTGACTTTGCTGCAAACCACTAAATCAGAGGTGGCTGTATATGGCCCTGGGGCCATTTTTGCTCTTCACAAGGGTCTCCCTCTTTTTTAAACATATTTTTTCCATTTCTCACAATGCGCTGCAAGTATATAGAGGTATTTTTGCCATATTTTTGACCTCCTTGTGCCATTTGAGTCACAGAAGAGGCCATTTATAAGAAAAGGAACTAAACTGGTCACTTCCTGTTGTTAAAAAAAATACATCTCCTGAGCTCATGGAGACCCAAAAATGGGGTGGAAATATGCACCATCTAGAGGGCTATTTTAATTTTGGAGGTGTGTAGTGGTGGGGTTCGGGCTTTTAAGATCTCCTGGGAGGCTAATAGGGCCCCCATGGCTTCCACAGGTGTTCACCCCTGCACTAATTGTTAAAAAAGGGGTTGGAACTAAACAGCAAACTTTTTTCCCCTTGATGTTCACCCAGCCAGAATATGTCTGGTGAATGCTCACTGCCAGGATTTAAAGAAGGAAGTTTGGTGGTGGTGAAGAGATTGTTTCATTTTTCAAATGCCCAACTATTTTCTCCAAACCTTCCATCACCTGGCAGCCTCACCCCAGAGCAAGATTACATCCAAGATTCTGTTTTCTGCTAGGAAGTGAGATTGCTAAAAACCCAGTAGGTGTTTGTCTAGAATTGCTGCCCTTAAGAAGACGAGAAAGGAAAGAAAAGGCCAACACTGAAGCTATTAAAAACCAATCAAATGATAGCAGTGGAAGAAAGCACAGATGCCTTTTAAGAATCCTAAGGGAGAACCAAATAGCCAGCAAAGTCTCTCAGTGAACAAATTCAGATGTTTTCTACAATATACCAGGGAAGTCACCTTAGACCTGTGTCAGATTCTTCATCTATCTAGTGCAGTATTTCCTAGACCAGGGCAGGGAACTTGTGGACTGCCATCTGTTGTTGGACTACAACTCCCAGTATCCCAACCACTGGCCTTGCTGGCTATAGCTGATGAGGAAACCAGGTGACATCTGGAGCAGTTGACTCCATGTTAGTGGGCTGGTGAACCTGCTGTAGGCTTTAGTCCACACTTCAAAAGTGCTATTGAAAACTATCTACAAGGCTCCTCTCTAAACTACAAATCCCAGGATTCCATAGGATGTTGAAAGTGGAATAACAGCACTATAACAGTCTAGTGTGGAAATGGCCTGTATGTGTGTGCATGCAGCAGAAATCTTATCCCTGCCTCAGGCAGCAAAAAGGCTTGAGCTGGCTCTCCTGATAATTAGATATGGCATCTGCAAGGCATGTTGCTATATGTGGAGTTCACAGCAAAAAAAATTTCAGGCAGTAGCAGCCCTTACAAATGCTCTAGCCATTGTATGTCGACAGCGAACACCAACTACCTATACATACCAATTAGCTTCCATTAAATGGATGTAATTATTATTATCATTTTTGAAAGGAATCTATATGAGTAGACAACATCACAATTTAGGGCCATGAGTTCTTAGAATATTGTTATTAGGGCCATGAGTTCTCTAATTAAACATTTGCACAAAACAGTCCTTTGCTTCATTTCTCTTCAACCTGCTATCCTGCTGTTTCAATGAGTAGCCCTTGAATCCTGATCAGAGCTTGGGAAAACTGGTTTGTTTGCACTGCAGCTCCCAGAATCCTCCAACCTGTTGGTGGGGGGGTTATGGGAGTTGTAGTCCACCAAAGGTCACTTTAGCCTTCCCTCTTTGATGAATGGTAAGGCCTGACTCTGAAGATGATATGAGAGGTTCAGAGAAGTGTGGATTCCCTACAATTAACTGCTTTTCCCTTCCTCTTCCTCAGAGGTATGTGACTCAGCAGTCAGATGTGTAAACTGAGCCCCTGTCTATCTTCCAATGATCATCAGAAAGGAAAAAGCATGCTAAATACAAGATACATATATGAGGAAAATAATGTTCCCTGACAGATGGATATCTTTCACCCCTTCGGGAGCGTATGTGTCAAAGAGTGACTACATACCACTTTGTGGGGCGGGGAAGGAAGTGTGCCTAAAAGAAGGTTTCTGGCAGTCCCTTCTGATCATGGAAATAAAAAAACCATTTGAATTCACACAGGGCTAAGGATGAGAAAAAACTTCTGTCTCAAGTTTGCTCAGCTCTTTTGAATCTCACCTGCATTTCCTTCCCATCCTTGTTTTAAATTTCAGGTTGCAAAATTGTTTTGTGTTTTCCTCCCACACTGAAACGGGTACATGATTTCAACACAGTTTCCCAAATTTGTACATTCATTTGCACTGTTGACCTAATTGATACAACTTTCTCACACTAACTAAAGTTTCTGCCTATTTTATTCCACTTCCACTCATCTTAAACATGCACCTTGTTTTGGGTACATTTCTGTAGGCCTCGGGAATGTGCAAAGGGGCACATTTTCTCACCAAAAGTCTCAGGAAGGATGGAAATACTGCTCCACTTGTTGTTGTTGGTGTGCCTTCATGTGATTTTTGACTTATGGCAAATCTAAAGTAAACTGTCATGGGGCTTTCTTGGCAGATTTTGTTCAGAGGGGGGTTGCCCTTGCCTTCCTCTGAGGCCAAGAGAGTGTGACCTGCCCAAAGTTACTCAATGGGTTTCTGTAGCTGAGTTAAACCTTGGTCTCCCAGTGTCCTAGTTCAACAGTCAAGCCACTACATCATACTGGCTTTTTTTTTTTAACTTCATACCCTCTGTTATTTCTTAGATAAAAAGAGGTTCACATGTGCAAAGCAACATCACAACTGTTGTTCAAGATGGCAAAAGTTATCAGTGACGAAGAATACATAAGATACTGTAAGCTGCAGCAGTTTGCTTTGCCCGACTCCACTGGGACCGGCTAGGTTCCGCCTCCTTCCTCCCTCTGAGTTAATTGAAGGCAAAGGCTTTCTGCATTTTGAATGGTTTTGCAGCAACTGAAGTAAGCTGAGGACCAAGAGGGGAAAATGCACAAAGGAGAGAAGAGCTGGGATGGTTCAAAAGTACCTGAAAAAGTGGGGGACTTCCAGCAAAACTGTGAGGTTTGGAGGATTTGCTACGTTCCGGTGCTATCTTCAAAACATGTGGCTGTTTTGTTCCGGGCTTATCTTCCCTCAAGGAAGAACTTGCTAATTCACTTGTTGTCAGAGGCAACAGTCTTCAGATACCATTCTTCAGTAGTTTGAATGTCTCTCTAGGAGTTTAAGCATAGCATGTAATCTCTTGCGTGTTGGTCCTAGCCACACCCTCTTTCTCCCTTCATTAGTTAGTCGGAATTTGTCCACTGCCATTAATTAGCTTACATTTTCTCCTCCTCCTACCATGGAATGTTATGATACCTTTAGTGATTGCAAGTAAACCTACTTTAGGTGTTCTCACAAACAAAACGAAACAAACTGTAAGTCTGCTTTATTTCTCCTCTAGGCCCTGCGTGCGTAGGGTGGTAGTAGTGTGGGACTGGTTGTAGCTCATCTTCTTCTTGTGAATTGTAATTATCCTC
Source organism: Iguana delicatissima (assembly GCA_948472985.1). Lineage (NCBI taxonomy): Eukaryota > Metazoa > Chordata > Lepidosauria > Squamata > Iguanidae > Iguana > Iguana delicatissima. The sequence goes on along the minus strand of CAOKZL010001398.1, from coordinate 261,374 downwards.
CAACACTTGTTAGCAATTATGAAAACTCTTCTGGATTTCTTTAGCAACCACTAAAGAGAATTATAAATCCTTTATTACTTAGAGTGCCTGTGGATGGATTGGCTCATCTGCAATGCATTATGAAGGGCAGATCTCCACTTCCATGCCTATCACTAGTTTATGAGGTTTTTTAAAAAAATAATTATTCACTAATGTAAATGCTATTATTTCCTCCAATCCTAAGCAAAAGCATTAGGAAGTAATTGATAGGGGATTAAAGGATTGCCTGATTTGCAAGTTATTTCTAACCCATCTTGCCTCCATGGGAGAAACATCCGTCAGGGCTGCAAGTTATATAACCTCAGGGAAAAAAAATAGTTAAAAAGTTGGGACTGAATTCCCTCAGAACTCTCTTTCTCTCTCCTCTGCTCTTTTCTCCTATTTATGTAGTGTTTAAGTATGCCAGGCTCCGGACTCCTGCTTTAAGCAGCTCGTGTCAATTTCAAAGGCTTAGAGGCTGGGCTTAGCTACTCTTTAGCAGTTATTCAACAGCTAAGGAAGCAAGCTGGATCATGGGACTATCGGAGCTCTAACAGTTCGTAAAAACTCCTGTCAAGCAGATTAAGTCAGAATTTGGAAGCCGGAAGCTTTCCACCGGGTTACAAATGACTCTGTACCAGGGAGGTTCAGAAATGAAGCTTCATATCAGCAGAGGCTCACCAAGGCAGGGAATTTCTGCCCCCGCTTCCTAATATACCTGTTGAGTGCCCTGGAATGTTATCTGAAATCAACAAATATCATGGGAAAAGCTCCTGTAGTTATGGAGAGATCTTTGTGTTTGTTGGTTAGCCCGCGTGTGTGTGTGTGTGTGTGTGTGTGTGTGCGCGCGCCACTGGGCTGGGAACTATGAAATTATAAATCCCTTTCAACAAGCTTTCAAACTTATTAACCACGGGCTCTGGAGCAGAGAGGGCAGAACACCTCCATACACAAAAAAAAATTGGGACCAGCAAGACTTGTTATGTATTTGAGTCCTCTTAGGACTTATCAGTCAGAAGTGTGCTAAATTATAATGCACAATAATTATTAAGACAGTTATTATATTTGAGCCCTCTTAGGAATAATAAAAGCTGCATGCAATCTATCTTCTTCACACTTATTTGGGAGTCAGCTACACTGAACACATGGAGAGGATTTTAAGTACACATTGTGCTTGTAAGAGTCTCCATACTTAAGGGTGATTGGATGATAATGGATGACAGAAGTGATTTGCTCTCTCTTTGACTGCCCTCAAGGATGTGCGGTTGCCGTTGTGACGGCTTGACTGAAGATTAGGAATTACGGCAGGAGGCAAACTGCCCAGCTTTGGGTCCATAAGCAAACATCTCTCGTCCTTAATTGTTTCACTTTTTTTTGAGGGTGTTTTGACTTCTGGCATAGGAAAAGAGGGCAAGGGAACTTGTAGCAGACTTTTTTTTCCTTTGTGTGCTAAATATCTGAAGAAGAATGCCTGCTATAGTACTTTGACTCAGTCACTGTTGAGTGAGTAGCATCTGCAAAGTATTTACTGTCAGCCCTCCACATTCGCTAGGGTTAAGAGTGCAGGACCTTTGCAAAAGTGGAAAAATCACAAATGTCAAAGTGTGTGTGTGGGGGTGGGTGGGAAAGGGACTAAGGCATCGTGGAGAGAATGGGCACCCAGGTTGGGAAAGGAGAGGGAAAGTGGATGCCTAATGCATGGTGGCCGTATACTTCATCTCTCTTGCTATCTCCTCCCTTGGATGAGGGGGCATTGGGAGAGGGTTTGCAGTGCTGAGAAATCAGGCTGCAAGCCGTCCTTAGCTAGCTAGGTAGTGGCTGGTGGTGGAGAAGGAGGACCAGAGATGGGTTTTTTAAAGGGCTGCATGGCCTGATCAGAGATACAGGAGGGAAAGTTCCCCTGGAAAAGAAAGGTCGGGGGCATAGAGAAATTGAAGAAACTTGCAAACAACCAACTCTATGAAAATCAAACCAGCAAATATGGAGTGCCAATTTTTTTTTTCCTGCCGTTTTTGTTAGCTCTCTGCATAGGCTTCACATATACTGGTTTCTGTCAGTTCTTTAGGGCTTTGTGACACTCATGGCTCAGATGATTGATAGCATCATAAAGCTGAGAAGGATTCCAAAGGTCATGCAGTCCAAGCTCCTCCCTTTCTTGTTATGTTTCTTCAAGCTGATTCCTACTTACGGTGAGTCAAGTCGTCTTCGCTTTCCCTGCCACGGCATCCTAATGACATGTAGTGTTTTAAGGTTTGTTTCCACCTTGCACCATCATACCAGGTTATTTGCTGTTAGCTGCTGCCGTGTAATACGTCCAGTGCTTTGCTGCTTGGTGCCATGTAAAAGGGGCTAGAAGGGGATGATGGAAACTGAATGAGAAAACCAATATTTTGTGAATGAAGGTATGTTGATATAATAAACCTTGATAATGAAGAGAACAAAGGTAACACATGGCCAGGACATGGGCTGGAGAGAAGCCAGCCTGGGAAATGGAGATGTTTTAATTAGCTGGCAAATATGGGCCTTGCACACACAAATTTGTAATGTTGCTGCTTATAAGACATTATGATTCCAGTAGAGCTTTTAGTCTTGGCAACAGCCAGAAAGTACAGCTGTTACTCTACTGATCTTGAATAAAGTTTTGCAAATTTTTAAGTCCATTTTTGGGGACTGGAGTTATCCTCTACATGACAGGTGACCTGTCAAAAGGTTTACTTGGCAAGATTTATTCAGATGAGGTTTGCCACTGACTCCCCCTTGGACTGAGAGAGTGTGACTTGATGAAGATCACCCAGTGAGTTTCTATGGCTGAGCAAGGATTTGAATCCTGATCTTTCTGAGTCCTAGTCCAACAACACACCTTCCATCCCTGTAATCTCCTTTTAAAATTTACTTACAATAACTGTACACAAAATTTCAGCTAGAGTCACGCTATGGGTTTGTATAAGAGTGGTATGATATTGGCAGCATTACTTCTAATTCCCTTTTAATTTATGTCTGACATGGAATTCACCTCCCCACCCCCAACAACCACACATTGGGTTGGCATTTTCAGAGAGAAATTAGCAATGACCTCCAGATCCCTTGATCAGTTACTGCCAGCTAATATTCTATTAGTTATAGATGTGAAGATGGGATTTTTGCACTCGTTTGCATTGCTTTTTCATCTACCATTGTAAAGCTGATTTCTCTTGGTTAGAGAGATCCTTTTGCAACTCTTTAGCATCTCTTTTTGTGTTCAGCTCCCTAAATAATTTACTATCTTTAGCAAACATTGCTACCTTAGTAGGAACTGTAACTCCAGATTTTACATCAGGAGATTCTCTGCACCTCAAACTTGGCAGACATGCACGTTTTTGCATTTTTTTGGGGGGGAGTATCTTGTCTGCAGCCCTGCGTCTACTAGCATATCTGTACAGCTTTTGTTTTTAAAGTAGTGTAGTGGCGGGGTGAGTGTCTTAGAAACCCTTATAGATACCTTTGCATCTAATTACTAGGGTCTTGTATTTCCCCAGCTTTGCTTGATATATTGCACAGAAAACAAAATCATGCATATTTCTGTGCAGAATAATTCCCCAGGAGACTTGGCAAACTGTGAATAATCTTGCTTCTGAGCTATTTGTCTTGGCGGGGGTTTCCTGATCATTGGAAAATCCATTATTCTGTGCAAGAATGAATAGCAATGGATTGTTTCTCCATCCTTATGAGATTCTCTTTTCTTCATAGCTGTTCCAGGTGCAGGAGACCTGCCAATTTCTTTACCCAGCCACCAAGTTAAGGGTTGAAGACTGAGTTCCATAACCTCTCAGCCAGAATGCCCAGACTAGTTGGGATTCTGGGTGCTGTAGTCTCCAAAAACCTAATTCTGTCAAACTCTTTGGAGAAGGCAAAGGCACATTTAGAGCTAGCAATGGATGTGTTTGAGAGCTTTCCAAAAGTGTGGAAGAATTAGGCTTCTTTAGGACTACAATGCCCAGAATCCACTCTGGCCAGGGGATTTTGGGAGCTATAGTCTAAAAAGGTAACAATTCCAAATTCTTTCCCATCTTTCATTGTTCTGCTGGAATGATAGGAATGGTGAACAGCAACACAGGCTTGGAATGAAGATAAATATGCAAGAAGGGTTTTGGTATGAGTCTGCCCATGTCCTCCTTTGGAAGCTCTCCATAGGGAGAGAACACACGTTTGGTAACTTCAGCTAATATTGGATTCCTATTAGGCTTGGACATTTCCCTTTAATGTTCTCACCAGTGTTGAATCGATAGCAAACCCATCAGCAAGGCTCTCTCCTCCTCCTCCTTTAGGTATTTGCAGTAATGTCAAATTGCCCTGGGATATCTGGGGAAAAAAATTCCATTTCTGTGTGGGATCTTCTGTGCTGCTTCATTTGTAGGTACATTGAATTATATAGCCAAGTGGTGGAATGGAATTGAGTGTTCCACAGTGCAGATGCAAAGAAGAGTTGTATACAGTCATTCTCTACAGTTGCTAGGGTTAGGGGTGCAGGATCCCCCACAAAAGTGGAAAAATCACAAATATGAAAAAGTGTGTGTGTGTGTGTGTGTATGGGTGTGGGTGAGGAAAGGGGGTGTCAAGGCATGGTGGGCAGAATGGAAACCCAGAGTCTTAACCAGATGAAGTAAAGAAAAGGGAAAGGGAGTGGATTAGCAAGGTGGCCTTATCCTTCCTGTCTCTGCTATCTCCTTCCTTGGATGTGTGTGTGTGAGAGGGGGCATCGGGAGAGGGTTTGTGGTGCAGAGAAATTGGGCTTTGAGCTGTCCTTAGCTGGCCAGGCAGCAACTGGTGAAGGAGGACCAGAAGCAGGTTTTTAATGAGCTGGGTGGCCTGATTGGAGCCACTGGGCGGGGGGAAATGAGTTGGAGAAATTCACTAATAATCAAATCCACGAAAGTCAAACCTGCAAACATGAAGGGCTGACTCTACATTCAAAAATGGCTAAAAAGTAGTCGGGATGTGGTGGATCCCCCACCTCCTAGAGAACATTTTAGTCCAAAATATTTGAAAATTTTTGCAATCTTAACCCCTTGGAGGTGCTTCTATATGTGGTGAAAATGTGCTCCACACATCATTTGGAGCAAATTTTTTTTTTAAATACTTGGCCCCTGAGGGCTACAGAAATGGCCCTGGGATTCACATACAGCCCAGGGCTGCCCTTTGCCCACTCAGCAGCGGAACTAATTGCCCAGAGAAGTGGCTGGGCCTTCTTCTCTGGATGCCATCAAACACTGGCTGGACAGCTACCTGCTGGGGATGCTTTATTTAGCTAGGGATCCTGCCCTGAGCAGGAGATTGGACAGTCAAAGGCCCGTGAGGCCCCCTCCAACTCCAGGAATCTGTGGCCCTTTCCCCACCACACTGTTATCGTGCTATTATTCCACTTCAGCATCCTGTGGAATTCTGGGTCTTACTGAGGCCAAAAGCTCTCTGGCTGAGAATTCCAAGTGCCCCTCTCTAAACTGCAAACCCTAGGATTCCGTAGGATGTTGGAAGTGGAATAATAGCACTATAACATTGTAGTGTAGAAAGGCTCTGTGAATCTAAGAAACCCTGAGGAGAAGGCTCTTGAGACTGACAAACATCTACACAGTCCAGGATTTATTTGATGCAAAATTTGCACGTGGTCCTTTTATGAGGGAAAGAGCATCTTCTCTGCAGAAAATGGCATTTCTTGCCCAGAAAAGCCTGTTTCCTACACAAAACAACTATGTGTTTGGGGCAGAGTTTGTTAAATACAGAAAAACTGCAGGAGGTTGTCATTTGAAGGCCATTTTTGAGTGAAAATTCACCTGGAAAAATAGTTTAAAATGGGAATTGGGATAGGGTCAGGAAAACCCAGGAGCCTTAAAAAGCTCTTAGGGGCCATGTGCATTCCTAGGGCCACGCTTCCTCATGCTTGACTGCAGGATTTGGCCCTAGTGTTTTAAGCATATGCTTATTCACTGGAATACTTGCAAATGAAGCTTTGGAAAGGCATACATTATTCCATGCAAGGAAAATGCTCCAGAACTCTTGAAATAAAGGATAGCATTATTAGTGTTTACTCCTTCCCACGCAAAGAGGCTCTTCAGCTACTCTAAACCAGAAGGTGTCAATCTGAGTCCAAGGACTCATTCCCAGAGAAAGCTGTTTACTCCACTGATAATTTGCCTGATCATAAATGTATTCTTTTTGATGGCACAATACATTTCCTTCTTCTTTTTGCTTCACAGCAGCTGATTGCTTTGGAGAGCTGAAACACATTTGGGCATGCTTCCTTTCTTTTTTTTAAGGATCAGAACTTGAAAGCTGTTTGGTTCTTAATGCTAGAATAAATGTTGATGGGCAATATGATTATTTTAGGTAGCTTTGTCTTGCTTTCATGTGTGCTGGAAAATAGATGTTGTGAAAAGTCATGAACTCAGTGGAATGAAAATATGGCTCCAAAGGTTATCTAGCGATGTTAAGCTTGTTGTGTTGTTGTGTTGCTGTGGTTGTATGCCTTCAAGTCGTTTCTGACTTATGGCAGCCCTAAGGCAAACCTATCATGGGGTTTTCTGGGGGGCTGAGAGTGTGGGATACCCCCAAGGTCACCCAGTGGGTTTCCAGGGCCAAGCGGGGAATTGAACTCTTGTCTCCAGGGTTGTAGCCCAACACTAAAACTAACACTAAAATACTATACCACGCTGGCTGTGAGTGTTATGCTTAGCAATGCCCAGAGCCATCCATTCTGGTGGATTTCATTTTGCCTGCCATTCACATAGTCTGACAGCAGAGTGACCTGTTTCTCGCCTCCAGTATCTGCCACTTGAGGCAGTTTCCTCCCTGTGCCTAGTGGTTGGGTCGGCCCCAAATACACGTCACAGCTTGCCCTGTGGATTGGATCTGTCTTATTTCTCAGTCTGCCTTTCCCCATCCCTGTGAATATCTGACACACGAGGAAAGCCCATCACTGTGTCTCATAAAATAATGTGCTTTGAAAGCCCTTATTTCACAGGAGCTGGGCTGGGCCCTCTACCCCTCCAAGACCACCCTGGGCTGAAATCCTGTTGGTTGGTCCTGAACAAAGCAGACTCATTGAACTGGTTGCTAAATGTGATATGAGTTATCACATAGTTACAAAATCCCATGAACCCAGTGGGTAGCAATAGGATTTTGGCCAGTGCCTGGGAATGCCAGTTTTTGTCCAGCATCCTCTGTGGAATCAGATATTTTTCTTTCATCTTTTGTGATAGACCACGTCTGCTCCCTGTGGCAGCCTCTTTCCTTTTCCTCTCAATACTTCATGTCTGTCTCTTTGCTCTTTCAAAAAAAGGCTTTTACTATGAACTATGAAATTTCATGAGGTTCTCAGAAAGCCCCTTGAGAAGGCCAGGAATCAGTTATTATTCATTAATTTAGTTATTTGTTAGATTTATAACCCACCCTGGCTCCAACAGCCCAAGGCTGCACCTAGAGGAACGAAAAATACCGTTCATCTCATCCAGCATGGGAAAGTATATGTGTTTAGCAGAAAGAGCCCCCCGTGTATATCTTTGGCCACTAAATGCCTGACAAAGTGGGAAAAAAAAGTTGTCAATTTTTAATACTGCTTCTGGGAAGAAGCTGTGGTGCAGGCTTCAGGAAAACCACCAATAGGAATTCTGGAATGATAGCAGAACTACCCATTGTGTCTCATTGCACAAAGGTGACTACCTCTCCTGACTACCTGAGTCCAGGTACAAATGTAGAAGAGTACAGTTTGGAGTTCTGTTTGCTCAATGGTCCATTTTTTTTGGAAAGTGTATTCTACAACTCCAGAAATTTCTGTGTTAAGGTATGTATATACACTTTGGTCCAACCCCTTGCCATGTAGAAATATACCCTCAAAGTATTCCTGACAGATGGCCATCCAACCTCTGTTTAAAAACCTCCAAAGAAAGAAGCTCCACCACACTCCCTGGCAGAGTATTCCACTGTCAAACTGCTCTTACTATTGGGGAGTTCTTGCTAATGTTTACAGGGAATCTCTTTTCCTGATGTTTGAAGCCACTGTTCTGTGTCCTAGTCTCTGAAGCCTCAGAAAACAAGCTTCTTCCATCCTTCATATGACACCTCTTCGGATATGTCAACATAGCTCTCACGTTGCCTCTTAAACTTCTCTTCTGCAGACTAAGCACACCCATTTCCCTAAACTGCTTCTCATAAAGTGTTGTTTCCAGGCTTTCTATCTTTTTGGTTGCCCTCTTCTGGGCATGTTTTATCCTGTCAATATCAAGATAAGAAGGGGAAGCCTGGACTTTAATGCTAAAAATTTGACAACTGAAGGAAAATCTTATGGGGAGAGGCAGAATACTAGTTTGAGGGTGCAGTTGCCCTCCCCATTGCTGCATCCCTGCACAAACAAGGAGAAGGTGATGGAGGGGAGTACCAGGAAGGACTTTCATGAGGTTATGGTTGGATTGCCACCTCTCATAATCTGCTGCCTGAGGCAGTCACCTCATTCTGTCTCATGGAAGGGCCAGCCCTGGCCAGGAATCAAATTCAGTCAGGATATGTGCATGTGTGCAGGAAAAGGTAGGACTCTCAGTGTTGCTTCTGAGCCCTTCTTTTTGAAAGGTCAGCCCAGTTCAGTCATCCATGCATGTTGCTAGATTTGATTACACTTGATTATATACCCTCTAACATCTCGCAGCTGAAAATAGGGATGCTTGTGGACTTGCTAATACCTCCTCTGCTCTCACAACAAACACCACACAATTTGAACTGCTCCTCCTCCTTCCCCTGTTGAAACATATCCTGTCAACATTTTTAATGCTCCAACAGCCCCATAGAAAAGACCAGAGTCGGCAGAAGGACTGTACGGAATTTCTTGGAGGGTTGGCCCGCCTACGGCCACATGCTGGATTTTCAAAGTGAAGCCCTATACAGTGAACTTGTTCTTCAAGCATCGTTCTTTATGTAGCCAAAGGCGCACTTCTCAAGCAATTCTCAGTCCCACCACTTTCTTTGGCACCTGTGGTGGGAACGATGGAGAGGGGTCTCTTGGCAGCTGCTCTCAGGCTAAGGAGCTGAGGATGGCTCCCCCTTTCCTGTCCAGCTGCCAGCAAGTGAAAACTTTTCTGTTTCAACAGGCTTTCAGAATGACCGGTGTGCTGTCAGGTGGATTTTTAATCTTCTGTGTTTAAATGGATTTTTTTTTTTTACCATTATCTTTATTGAGATATAAGTCATAATAAATAATAAATAATAAATATAAATCATGATAAACAATAGCTTGCTTTCTATACTTCAAATACTTCATTTTTAAACACCAGTGTCATTACATTTAGTTGTATGTATATATTTTCCATACTTTTATCTGAATTCTCTCTCCTTTTTTTTTTGATGTTCTAAAACTTGAGGGGAAACAAGAAAAGAAAAGAAAAGAAAAAACAAATACACAAAAAATATAATAATAATAATTACAATTTCCCTAACCCCCCCCCAAAAAGGAAAGAAACTCCCGTAAATCTGAACTCGTACCCTTACTGTCCAATAAAATAAAGGTCTCCGCCTTTTTTCCCTCTGTACTTCCCTTCATTCCAATTTTTTTCCTTTTTTTTTGCATTTCTCCGTATTTTACCACCGTTTCTATTAAATATTATATATACTCAGTATTTGCCAAACCTCATTTTCTACTTAGGTACTTTGTTACCGGATCCCATTCTCGCAAAACATCGTCGGATTGCTCTTTAACTTTTATAGTGAGCCGGTCATTTTCTTTCATTTCTATTATTTTAACCATCCAGTATTCTATGGATGGCGGATTTTATTTTTCCATTCTTTAGCTATAAGAATTCTAGCAGCTGTGATGAGGTATAAAAGAATCCTCCAATATTTCTTAAAAATTTTCATATCGATCATTTGAACCATATTTAATAGATATATTTCCAGTTTTAGAGAAATTTGTGTTTTAAATATTTCCATCAAGTGTTTATTCACCTCTTTCCAAAAGCTACTGATTTTTGCACATTTCCACCACATATGCATAAATGACCCTGCTTTCTCCTGACATCTCCAACATTGATTCTGTGATGTATGATACATTTTTTAGATTTTCGTCGGTGTCAAATACCACTTGTAAGACATCTTTATATAGTTTTCCTTAAGGTCTTGGGCTACTGTAAATTTTTGTGTTAATTTCCATGCTGTCTCCCATTGATCGAGTTCGATCACCTGATTGGTCATCTTTGCCCAAGATATCATGGTATCTTTAACTGTTTGATCCTCCAACTTATGCCCTAACAAATAACCATATAATTTAGCAGTAATATGATCCGATTGATCAAATACGATTTTTTCAAATTCATTTTTCATCTGTCTTATGTCAAATCCTTCAGTCTGACATCTATTTTAAACCTTTCATATAACTGTCTATATGGAAACCAGGCCAACATGTACCCCATCTTTTCCAATTTTTCCCTAGGTTTTATCTGGGGTGTTGAAGATTCCGATATGTTTTCCAGCAGATCTTTATATGTTAACCAATCCGTTTGTGTCCCTACCCATCTTCGCTGAAAAGCTTCCTGCGGTGATATCCATATTGGGATTCTATTGTATAGTTTCTTCTTTATCTGCTTCCAAACCCTCAATAATGATCTTCTTATAAAATGGTCTGTAAATTCTTTATCAATGTTAGCTTTACCATACCAGAGGTAGGCGTGCCAGCCCATCCTGTTGTCTGCCCCTTCTAATGTTAATGTTCTTACATTTTTTAATTTAATCCATTCTATAATCCAATTTAGGCATGCTGCGTGATAATATAATTTAAGGTCAGGAAGGCTGCACCCGCCTCTTTCTTTCCGATCTGTCAGATACTTCCACGCAATTCTCGACTTTTTACCTTGCCATATGTAATTTGCAATCTCCCTCTGCCACAATTTAAATGGTTTGTCATTCTGAATTATAGGTATATTTTGAAATAGGAAGTTCATTTTGGGTAAAACATTCATCTTTACCACTGCTATTCTTCCTAGTAATGATAAATGCAACTTACTCCAATTCTGTAGATCCTTTTTTATCTCTGTCCAAACTTTTTTGTAGTTATTGTTAAACAATTCTGTGTTCTGTTTAGTAATCCATATGCCGAGATAGTTTAAATGGATTTTAAAGATCGTTTTAATTTTATAGCTAGTTCAATTGAATTTCAGAATAATTTTTAGGTAATATTTTTGGATGTGTTTTTAATCTGTATTGGTTTTAATGTTTTGTAAGTATTAACCAGGACTGTCCTTGCTTAGTTTCCCAGATCAGATGGGATCTCGTACCTTCAGGGTATTTGGGCCCTTGACATGTTAATTGCCTACAAACAAACACAGTTTGGAAAAGGTGCTTTTCTAGCTGGGAGATTCTGGGAACTGTAATCCAGGAAAAGCAACTTTTCCAAGTTGTGTTTAGTTGTTTGCCGGTAACTAATATGGCCATGTTTTATTATGTCTGTAGCAGCTGTGAAACCTTCTAGGTCTCAGGATGTGGGTAGTTGCCTGAAATAAGCCAAAAACTGGGCTCTCGAAGCCAGAAGCCAGGACTGAAGAAGAAACCGAGCATACAGGCACGCACTATTGCTCAGGAACAGCTATTTTCTCAAGCAATTCAGCTGCAACAGGAACTGTTCTTATACTACATCCTGTCCAGGAAGTATCCAATGGCCATCCTGATTGGGTGTGGTCTGTTTGGACCTTGAATGTATTTCCACTGTGAGGCTGTCGCTAATGTCCAGTGAGTTGCTTAGGGCCAGCCCAAGATATTTCTCCACATGAGGCAGAACAGCCAACTACCCTCATCTCATCAGGAGCTATCTAAGGTGCTGAATCCCAGACCCTGCATCGTTTCAACAGTTTGGACAGCATCTTTAGAGTTCAGACTGAAAACCTGGAGTGGATTCACCATCTGGGCATCAGAGTCACGATCTGATCTTGGATGCACAGTACTTTCACAAATCAGATTATTGGCACCTGAGGTGGAAAATACCGCAAGCATGTCCCCTTCTTTGTTGCATTTTTTAAAAATCACAGTAAATTAAATGATTGCTGCCCTTTGATGCTCAAAAATTTGCTACTTAAGGTAGCTGCTGCACTCTGATTAATAGCAGAGCCTGCCCTGGGTTTACTCCATTAGGATTTTTCATGAAAAATCCTGACACAAAATGGCCAGAATCTTGTTGGTATCGTACATATGTGGAAGTTATCCTACAGAACTGCCATATCCTTGTCAAGGTTGCAGAGCTTGAGTTGTGCACGTCACTCTGCACTGTTGCACATTATTGATCATGGTGCATGGATGTGGATGTGCATTGGACATGGGCAAGTGTTGTGTACTGAATGTGTACATGCACATTGGGTCGTGCATTTGTCATGCAACATTGCAATTCACTAATAAGGCAGTGTTGGTGCAACTGCCATGTAATTTCTTGAACATAAAGTTAGTCTCCATCTCCTCAGTGGAGTATCTTGGTCAATGCACTGTTATATTGTGTGTGTGCGTGCACGTGTGCCTGTGTGCACGCAGAAACACGGGACCTAGCTTGCTGAATTTCTCAGCTACTTTTAAAAAAAAATAAAACAAGATGATGACAAATGAAACATCAGTGAACAGGATGATGCAGTGGCCAAAAAGGCAATGCAATTTTCGGTTGCATCAATAGAATATAGTATCCATAGCAAGGGAAGAGGTAGTGGTAGGAGAGCCAGCTTGGAGTGTTGGGCTATGACCCTGGGGACCAGATTTCAATTCCCTGCTTGGCCATGGAAACCCACTGGATGACCTTGGGTGCATCACACACTTTCAGCACCAGAAAACCCCATGATAGGTTCAGAAGTCAGACTTAGGGAACTGGGGGTGTTTAGCCTGGAGAAGAGAAGACTGACAGGTGATGTGGTAGCCATCTTTAAGACTCTGAAGGGGTGTCATGCAAAAGATGGAGCCAGCTTGTTTGCTCCTGCTCTAGAGACTAGAACCTGAACCAGTGGATTCAAATTAGAAAGAAAAGAGAATCCACCTAAACATTTGGAAGAAAGTTTTGACTGTAGGAGCTGTTCAACAGAGGAAGAGGTTGCCTCAGAGGGCATCTTAGGAGGTCTTTAAAGAGAGGTTGCATGTGCAACTTTCAGGAGTGCTTTAGCTGTGTATTCCTTCAGGGCAGTGGGTTGGGCTAGATGGCCCTTGTGGCCCCTTTCAACTCTAAGATTCTATAATTCTATGAAAAGCAAGTTGCTAGCTCTTGTTAGTTGGTGCTTGGAAACGTTTTTGAAACCAGAAGGATGGTTAATCTTTCCACCTCTGTTTCCAAAATAAAAATCCAAGGTCCTTAATAATAAGAGCTCCTTGTCCTTGTCATGCAAAACAAAAACCAGGAAGAAAATCCTGGGAACAAATTATGAAAACAAAAACCTCTTCAGTTTGTATAAATTAATGCAAGTTGCAAAATTCGAGCAGAGTAACAGAGAGGATGAAATACTTCTCTGCACAGTCTCTGGGCTCTCCTCCTCCTGCTCCCATACCGGCCTTGGCTGGAGAACTTCCTTTGTTCCCCTTGACACCAGTTGGCACATCCCGAGATCCACAGCCTGTCTAGATTGTGCATAATTAGCCCCTTTCCCTCGATGTTCTTGATAATAACAGCAGAGGCAGCAGCTAAAGAGTGAAGGGAAGGCTGCGCTGGAGCCAGGGCTGGCTGAGTAGCACGGGATCAGCCCACCAATCACAGCGCCCAGGGGGTGGAGCCTGAGAGCCAGCAAATAATTACTAAATGCATTTCCAGCCCAGTTGTTCTGGGCTGCTGAAAGATCTGGATGCAGAGAGTGAGAGGGAAGCAGGCATCCAGCGGAGCACCGGCATCTACGGAACATCACTGTAGCACATCTTCCCTGGGCTGCCTTTGGCTGTTTCCGTTGCATTTTTTCCCAAGCAAAAGGTATTGCCGTCTGGGTTTTATCCTACCATCTGTCTCTGTGTTGCCTGTGCGACCAGGGAAAAGTTTTATTAGGAAGATCGGTGTCATTCCCAAACCTCCCTCTGTGTTTGGAGCATGGTCAGGTGCCGAAGGAGGGAGGGCAAAGTCTTTGGATCACTTTTGGCTGTTCTTTTTTTTTTTTTAATTATTTCCTTTTTAATGATGCCTGCCAGGTGTTGCTCTTTCAAAATGCCTTGCTAACTTTAAGGTTGGGATAACGAGGGGCGGTGGCGTAGGACTGATTGCGTAGGTGCCTTTGAAAACAATGGCAACTCTGGAGCCGAGTGTTTACTCTGTTGTGTGCGAGAGAGCGAGGTCCATCTCTTTGCCAAGTCTGATAATTTCTTCCAAACCTCAAGAGGTAAAAATCTATTTAGACTTGGGATATGCGTATTTATTTATATATTTATTTTTAAAAAGCATACAGCCCTCCTCCATGCATGCTGTGCAGAACACACTCTAGCTGTGCTCAATGAAGCTTATTACTAAATAAGTGTATGGGAGGGAGGGTTTTGCACCCAGGACTTTTGAAAAGGATCTTGCCTGGTTCCAAAACCTAAAGCCCAGCACCAGTCCACCTGAAGTTTGTTCAGGACATTGCAGATATCTGCAGGGGAGTGATGGGAGGAAGCAACAGTGCTGTCTGGTTTGTAAAGCATGTCAGGGAACTTTAAATTCAGGGACTGGTTAGTACCCACCAGAAAAACTAGATGCCATGGGAGACAGGGCTGCTGGTTCTTTCAACAGTTGGGCAGAAGGGGAACGAATGTGGGCAAGCTCGGCTTCTCATGTTCCACTGTTTCTTTTATGCAGTTGTCATGGATCTTCTGTTGCTTGTAGCCAATCTCTCCTCTGCCTGTGTATCCCGTTCTCCTGCGGCCTGGCTGTAAACCATGCTGCTTTTCTTCATGAGTGCACCTCTCCTGTGCGTGAACTATGATCCAGTGCACTTGACTCAAGTGGGCCAAGGAGCCCCGTTCGTTGAAATTGGTTTGCGGTTTTATTGGGATGCTCATGCTACTGTTTCCCCTGGATCTGTGCAGTTAGTCTGGGTATAAAACAGGAACCCGCAGTGGTCCTTAGAGTATGATTGCCACATTTTTACTAGCCCTGCTCCTGTGACTTTCAAAGGGATTGGATGCACAGGAACATAATGGAGTATTTGCTCACTACTTCATCCCATGCTAGGAAAAACATTGCTACCCAATCTGACATAAGGCTGTTTTTAAAGAGGTAGGACAAAGCCAGTCAAAAAAAAAGGGGGGGGAATAGAGAGAGAGAGGGAGGGAGAAGCTGGCAACCTGATCTGTGTGAATTTACAGCTCTTGCTGAGATGAAACCTCAGTTTTAGATAGCCTAGTGTATCTCCGAAACATTAAAAACCAAGACTGGGATGTGGCTTCACAGAAGAGGCTTCAGGTGTATCTGAGCCTCTGTTGTACAGTTTGAGCACATGGGTGTACATCTTTAATATGGGACAAAATTCCCCATTCTAATCAAATGCCCCTTCTAGCCAGTGTAAACCTCAGTTTCAGACTACAGATATGATGTGCAGCTTCACTATAGCTTTAAACCTCATACATTAAAATTATCTGGGAAGGGAAGCATTTAATCTGTGGTTAGAACTGTTGGGATTGGTGCTTTGCCTTTTCCATTAGAACAGTGGTTCTCAACCTGTGAATCCCCAGATGTTTGTGGACTTCAGCTCCCAGAAGCCCCAGCCACTATGGTCAATGCTCAGGGCTTCTGGGAGCTGAAGTCCACAAACATCTGGGGACCCACAGGTTGAGAACCACTGCATTAGAATAAAACAGGCTGCCAACATGTGTCAGAGGTAGATGGCTCATGTCTCCCCAAATTAAGTTTCCTGCTCAGGACATCTGAAACCCAAGCCAAGTTCACAAGTATATCCTGGATAGGGTGGTATATGAAGCTGCTTTGCATTACAAGAGATCTTTGAGCCATCTTTCGCTTCTAGTATTGTCTGTTTAAGCTGGTGGCATCTTTCCACTGGCTTAGGGGTCTTGAGTTGCTAGCTAATTCTTTGAACTGGAAAAGCTAGGAACTGAACCCAGGACCTTGTGCGTGTAAATCATCTGCTGGGTTGTGATGCCTTCCTTCTGTTGTGGTACTAGGTTTATGTGTTAGCGAGGTTCTACAAAACATTGCTCAGAACTGGCTTGCCAATCTTTACAATGCTCAGAACTGGCTTGCTGATCCTCATAAGGAACACAGAGCAATACTGTCTGGCAGGTAGCAGCAATGTACCAAGGGATGGTCTTTTAGACCCAGCTACGATAGAAAATGCCTTCCTAGGATGGAAAAACACAAGTCATTTTAAAGAGAATGGAAGGAGATGTGATGGAAGCATGTATTATTGCCTGCCACATGCATACTTCTCCCTCTTGTCCACCTGTTCTCTCCAGTCAAAAAGGTTTTGCCGGTGTTTTTAGGAAGCATTACAAAACCTGCAAAACCTGTTTGGACAGAGAGGAGGAAAGGATGAGCAGATACCCTGTGGATGATAATGCCAGCTCTCAGAAAGAAACCAAAAAGATGCCCGTGTCCTTTCTGGGATGCTTATTCCTGAAAAAACAGCCGCCTGTTCTTTTGTCACCTCCTTCCCCAATGACTTGAGTGGCACTGATGCTTCTACAAACAGATTCAGTTAAAGAAAATCCTGTCCATTTTTTTTATCCCTACCCCTCTTGTGTGCATTCTTGCACAAACATGTGCTCCAAGAAGCCTCAACAGGCAGCCCCATAAAGCAATTAAGAGAACACAGAGGCTCTGCAAGTGAAAGATGCTTTCCTCCCTAGAACTCTGCCCCTGGACTGGTTTGCAGCGATGATGCTCCTTCTGCCCTTCCTTGGATATGTCGGTGCCCCCACTGGGTGGCCGAGAGCAGCGTGTTTGATGAGGCAGAACAGAGTAGCGGGTTCTGAATGGCAGCAGACGGATTCCTCCTTAAAAGTCCTTGTTTGCTTGCCAGGGACACGTTAAGGTTGCTTTCCTGCAGGCTCTCCTCTTGCTGCCAAGTGAGGAAGGCTTTTGATTTGATACAGAATATTGGGAGAGATGGTTTGGGGAGGAAAAAAAAGAGGGTTGCAGACAAAATGACTCATCTGCTGAAGAAAGAGAACAGCAGGGAAGGGGAGATGAGCGCTTAAAGAAGGAAAAATGGGTATCCTTTCCCTTTGCGTTCTTTCTCCTGGATAAAGAGTGTGGGCATGGGTGAGGGAAGTCAAGAACGAATTGCAGCAGAGCCACCTGCTCATGTGCCGAAAGAGTTGCTGCAGTAAAGGAATAGGTGTGCTGTACACCAGCTCCTTACTTCCTCCAGGTTGAAAGTCACTGCTTGACTTGGGCTCCCTCCCTCCATTGCCCTCCTCATGCCAGCTGCCTCCATATGTGTTTGGATAGCTCCCATCATCCCCAGCTGGGATGATGGGGATAGCAGTAGGGGTGGAAAGAATATTCATTTCCAATTTGGTTCCTGAGCGTTTGTTCCTGTAGGGAAGAACAGAGCAGCTGCAAGATTCTTCACACTTTGGGAATGCTTTTTCATGCTCAAAGTCCATGAAAAATTCTGTACAAGAAAGCACATTTTCCTTACCAATATATAAATAAATCCTGCAGAAAAACCTTGTACCTTTCTGCACAAAATAACTCTCCAAAAGACTTCGTGAAGTGCAAATACCCATCACGAGTTGCGTAGGAATCTTCATGTCTCCCTGCAGCATGGACAACACTAGTAATTTGTCCTTGCCTGTGAGGATGAAATATGTGAAGGCTCACCTCACTAGCCATGGTCTGGACTGGAGGGCGTCAGGTTGGCAGAGCCAGCTCTATGCTTTTGTTTCTGGAGCTGTTGGCATTAGGAGGCAGATGCTGGACTGTGGATGTTGATGGCATCAACACCTCCAGTTCAGGAACCAAGTTCTGGATCCAGTCATATATTTGAAGCACGAGAGAGAGAAAGAGAGAGATGTAAGATAAAGGAAAGGTGGTGGTGTTTTCTTTTTAAATCTTGTTTTAGTTTAGAGTGTGTGTGTGTGTGTGTGTGTGTGTGTATAAAATTTACAAACCCTCTGAAGAACTGCTTAGGGGAACAAAAATCAACAAGACAACCTACATGGAATTTAAGGAAACACACACGCAGAACAAGGCTGCTGTTGGGCCCGATACAGTGGGTTGGCAACACTGTGGTGATGTTATGTAGGATTGTGCAGGACTACTACTGCAGCTGAAAGTTGTGTAGTAGGGATGGAAGAAGCATTCAGAAATATTTGAAAAATGGTCCAAAAAATCCCATCATGTTTATTACATGTGAAGAAGCTCGGATGAGACAAATCCTGGACTGGCAAGAAACTTTGGAGTTTGCGACTTACTTTGCACAATATTCGGTGTGGTTGTTTTGCACATAAAACAGCTTTTTCTATACAGGAAACACCATTTCCTGTCCAGAAAATAATATTTCTTTTTCTATGTAGAAAAAGATATTCCCTACACAGAAAATGCTGTACTGAGGGATTTATTTTCTGTGTAATTCATGTGGTTGGTTTGTACAGAAAGCAGTGCTTATTCTCTACAGAAAATAGAGAAATATTATTTACAGCACAGAAAATGTTGTTTTCTGTGCAGAAATGGCTATGGGTTTTTCCCCCCAGCAAACAGCCACATGTGGATTTTGCACAGGACAAGTTCCTAATTGCAAACAGGCTTGAAAAACTGTGGTTTCCAAAGACTTTTTCACTGTAGAAAAAACATTGCTAACATTATCCATTGCTTTCTTTAGAAAGAAACTTAGCGCAGAGTTCCGTCCCTATTGCTTAGTAATCGTGGATTTGGAAAATTGAAGAAAAAGAGTTCTATTAAGACCAGTGGAATTCCACACAACAGTTCTGGCCTTCTGTAAATCTTTTCCTTGGAGACCGTCTGGCATCTTGCTGGGCATCTGCTGCATGATACTTTTATCCTACAGACTTTAGTTTAGGCTCAGTGACAAACCTCCTTTCCTGCAGGTCTGTGCAGAGTTGCCTTACCTTCGAAAGGATGTTTTTATAAACTGGGGCCATGCCTTCTCAGGGAAAGCATCCAAGATACTGCAGCCTTTTTTAAAGAAGCTTACCTGTTGTGCCTTGAGATTGCTGTGCAAAACAAAGATGCACAAGCAGAATGAATAAACACACATCAAGGTGATAAAAGCACATAAGTAATGTTTATGCATGAATTTTGCATGGAGAGAGAGCAGAACGCTCAGATCCTATTGGGTAAACTTCTTTTAAAACAAGAAAGAAAGAAACCTTTTTTAAAAAAAAAAAATCATTGTTGGATGTTTCCCTTCCTTGCCTTTGGGGAATGTTCTTGTAAAATGAAAGCATCCCTTGAAATGTCAGAGAGAAGTGGATTCAATATGTGAGGGAGGAGAATCGATTAGCCTGGGTCCTGGAGGACCTCCTAGGTGTATTGTTGAAGTTCTGGAATGGCGTTGTTGTTGGAGTGCTATGGAACCAGGGCATTGTGTTTGGTTGGAAGTTACTGGGATTGCAACTGTATTCTAAATTCTAGAGAGGATCAACATATCATGGGTGACATCCCCACCCCAAAAAAGTTACCAGTTTGGGGATTCCCAAGACATGGCCATACAGTAAGCATAGCCAGTGAAATTGCTCTCGAGATAAGCTTTGCCATTTTTGTTGCAAGAGCTCAGCTGGGAGCACCTGTGCTGTGTTCCCAAACAGCTAGTTGTTATACCCAGGGAAGAAGGAAGCAAGAGGAGAATTAAACTGGGAGCGTATTTCTTTCCTTAAAGAGCTCTTATATCCCACCTTTCTTTTAATGAGTTCAAGGTAGTGAAGATGGTTTTCCTCTTCCCCACTTTATCCTCATAGAAACCCTAACAACCAGGTAGGTCAGCCTAAGAGAGAGAGGGGGAGGTTAGCTGAACATCACTGAATGACTTTCTTAGGTCATTTCTACACTAAAAATGGCTTCTCTGTAAATGGCAAACCCCAGGATTCCATAGGAGGTTGGAAGTGGAAGAATAGCACTATAACAGTCTAGTGGGAAATGACCTTAGTGAGGGTGTCATATGTGTATTTACCAAGTCTCAGTCCAGTGCTCTAAACACTACACTGCCTAAGGTGTATAGCTACTGGGGGAGGCAAAATGAAAGAATTATCCCTCCAAATAAAAATTCTCCCCCTCCGTAAATATTTCCTTCAGTTCCCAAATTTCTAACATTGCAAGAAATAAGACATTAAAAATTGTTCACACCACTTATGCTTGCTGTGGTTATACTCCCTTGGTCTGTTTGCCTTCTCCTTTTCTTTGGATGCCTAAACTGTGTTTCTAAAAGCTTGACTCATTTTTTTTTAAGTAATTGCAAGGCTAGAAATTTGGGGAGTGAAGGAAAATTTGACTAAGGAGCAGAATTCTTATTTGGGGATAATGTTTGTTTGTTTTTAATGTGCATACTCAATAGGTTTTAGCAGGTCCTCATTTTATTTTGTTGCAAACTGCCTTGTGTTCTGTACTAGGAGAAAGGAGGGTATAAATCAAAATCTATTGTTGTGTGCCTTCAAGTCATCTCCAGTTTAGGGTGACCCTAAGGCAAACCTATCAAGGGGTTTTCTGGGGCTGAGAGTGTGTAGCCCACTTGAGGTCACTCAGTGGGTTTCCATGGATTCGAACTCCAGTCTCCAGGGTTGTACTCCAAAGCTCAAACCACTACACCATGCTGGTTCTAATAAATACATAGGAGACACATTTTCTCTACTAAACCCCCACATTTTTCATATAAACCAAATGTGTTTCTGTGCTATAAAATTCCCAGAAAGATGTCCCAAGTGTGGATAGTGATAGAAAAGTGCATAAGACTCTTCTTGTCTCATGCAGCAGGGGAGAAATTAGGGGAACTGTTTGATCTAGCTTTTGTTGCTGTTGGTTGCCAACTGGTTGGCTTTGGCTTATGCCATCCCGATGAATCAGAGGCCTCCCTGAGCTCTGGCCATCAACAGCCCTGCTCAGGTCTTGCAGGCCCGGGGCTGCGTCTTCCCTGATTGAATCTGTCTACCCGTAAGGGCGACATTTGCATTGCTGTTTTCTCCCACGGGTGCCTCTTTGTGATGAGTGTTCAGTAGCATCTGCCCTCTGAGCACGGAAGAGGTTCATTCTTCTCCCAAGTCATATTGTCTCTCCTCTGTATGGTTAGCAAAAGCGCATAGGAGAAACTGGACTGTATTGGATGCTAATTTGAAGTCAGAGAGATACAGTTTTTTCTTCTTAATTTATCTCTTCCCATAACCTGGCTTTAAGCATCTTTCTGGCTTATCTCAATGGCAAGGAAAAGCCTAGGAGGAAATTCTGAGTAATTCTTTGCCCAGAAACTTTGGTTGGAGCCACCTGCAGGCTTTTGAAAAGAGGCCAAATGGGCAGCACTAGCAACGTACCTGTGTCGCTTGAATTGGAAATGTGTATATATTTTTTCGACACTCTCCGCTTCCAGAGTGGATGTAAATTTCAGAAGGACAGGGCTTCCTGGAATTCATTTTTTTTTCTTTTTGTGAGGAAGGAGTACTTGGTTATTTATTATGCTGTTGTAATATGTGTTTGCACATCTGTACCCAGACAGGTGAGAACTTGTTGGGTTTAGTGGTTTGAATGCTACACTAGGCATGTGGGAGATGAGGATTTGAATCCCCGCTCAGCCCTGGACACCCACTGGATGAGCTTGGGGAAGTCACTCTCTCTCAGCCTCACAAGAGGGTAGTGGAAAATCTCCTTTGAAGAAATCTTGCTCAGAAAATCCTTTTTTTTAGAGGCAGCATGGTGTAGTGGTTTGCAGTGTAGTGTAGGGATTGAATCCATGCTGCATCCATGGAAATGTGCAATGTGACTTTGGGTAAGTCACAGTCTCTCAGCCTAGGAGGAAAGAACTGGCAAACTGCCTCTGAAAAGAAGCTGCTGACTAGGAAAGTTGGAACTGGCTGGAAGGCACTTAACAAGAACAAGAAATCCAGACAGGTGTCTGAATCCAGACAAAGCATAACAATTTTCATAGCTCAGAAGCCTGAATCACTACTGAATCTCTCTGGGCTCTGGAAAACCATAGTTCAAATCCCCATTCAGCCCTGGGAATCCCCAGGATAACCTTGGGCAAGCACTTTTCTCAGCTGTAGAGGAAGGCAATGGCAACGCCTGTGATGGTGTTGCCATAAGTTGGCAACAACAGTAGCCACAACAATCCCAATATAGAGTAGACCCATTAAATAAATTGTTGAATGGTGATTCAACATGTGGTTAGACTCCACTGAGTCAATGGGTCCACGCTAGTTGGAACTGACAATAGGACCCAAGTCAGTGTTTCGGCACAAAATACACTATTTTCTGTGCAAGAAACACCTCTCTCTCTGGTGCAAGAAACATTTTCTGCACATTCTGAGAAAAAATGACTATTTTACAAAGAAACCCACATGGGTTTATAGAATAATTCTTTTGGAGCTACACAGATTTGTAGAATAATTCTCTGGGAGAGGTGGGAACGTGGGAAAGATCTTTGACACTGCTATATTCTTCTCCCAGGGGATTCTCTAGCTTCGAGGAACCTGGTATTCTGTAAGGCCGAGCTTTCCAAACCGTGTTTCATGACATTAGCATGTCACCTGCAGTGTGTAGATGTGTTGCGCAAATGTAATGGGTGGAGGGGCTGCCTCTCCCACCGATGTCCCAGGCCAAGGAAGACCCTAGCGAGGGTGGCGGTGGGCCAGGCCTGGGTGGAGGGGCTGCCTCTCCTCACACTGCTGCCCCGGGCTGAGAAAGACCGTGTCAAGGGTGGCAGCGGCAGGCCGGGTCCAGCTGGAGGGTCTGCCTCTCCCACCACCACCACCACCCTAGGCTGAAGAAGTCCCGGGCGAGGATAGCAGTAGCAGCAGGCCAGGCTTGGGTAGAGGGGTTGCCTCCACTTACTGAATTACTGTGTTGCAAAATGATGCGTGTCTAAAAAGGGTGTCACCAACACAAAAAGTTTGGAAAACTCTGCTGTAAGGAAACGAGGGAAGAGTTGCCAGATTTTCTTTCCATGCTGTTTCGTTTTTACATTTCACCCCTTCCTACAGCCATCAGCCATTGCTTGGACACTTGGCTTATCTTTCAAAAAGGGACAGGGCTTTTTTGAAGGTGTGTGGTTTGTTCTCTTTGAGAGCTCTGGAGGACTGATTGGTGTCTACATTGGTTTCTTTTCAAATGAAAAGCTTTTTAGTAAAGCTTTGGGTTTTAATTTACTTAGAAATCTCCCTGTACCTGGTTTTGAACTGCTGCAGCTTTTGAAATAGTTTCAGCTGTTGTTGTCTTTAATATGCTTCTTATCTGGTTTCACTTGTTTGCTGTTTAAATCTGGAAGTGTTTTAAATTGTATTGTACACTGCCTTGAAATCCCATGTAATGAGTGAGATCTAAATATTTAGACAGACAGACAGGCAGTTAGACAGACAGACAGAGCTCTCATAGTTTCACCTCAGCTCACCAAAAGCTCAGTTCTTGACACAGTTTGGACTGGAGTTCAGGGCTTAACTTGGGCAGAGCATTACTGAAATATAGGGCATCTCTACCTATGGGTACTAAACATTGATCTGGATCTGGCAGAATAGAAGAAAAATGCTGCTGTCAGGTGTGGCAAGTAGGCTTCCTCCAGCTTGGTGGACTCTACCTGCTTCAGATGAGAACTCCCATCACCCCAAGCCAGAATGAATTTTGCAATCCAACACAGCTGGGAAGTACAGATATACCACAGTTATGTGTTACAGGGCATTACTTCTTGTACTGAAAATTTGGTTCCAGAGGCAGAAATAACATGGAATGTAGCTCCATTCCCTTGTGTGGCTTTACAAAGTGCCACAAAGGGAACGGAGCTGCTTACCATGTTATTGCTGCTTCTGTCACCAAATTTTCAGTAAAAGCAAAACGCCACAAGGGAAAAGCTGCCTTTTTTGCCCTCCAAGAAGAAGAGACTAGTGTTGGTGCACATAAAATTTGACATGACTCAGTCTCTGTTTTTCTAATGGTTTCTCTTTTGTTGGTCAAATTTTAGATCTTTGCCCTTTTTTTATTTAACATGCTAGGAGTAGTTGGTGTGACAGACTTATCTGCTCTCCCCTGTTTTCTCTGTTTTCTTCTTCTTGCGTGCTCAGTAAGGAATTCTAGGTCCAACTGCTGTTTACCTGGTCTGTTGTAGGTAGGTACACATGACTGCAGTAGGATCAGCTAGAATAAAATTGTATTCTTTCCCAGCAGAAGCTTTATTTTTTGCATTGAATATTGTAAACTGAAGAGGGCTCCTGTACCTTTAGTGGTTGAGTAGAAGAGAGACAGTATGTTGTAGTGATTTGAGAGCTGAATTACCACCCTGGAGACCAGGCTTCGATTTCCTGCTTGGCTGTCGAAACCCACTGCATGACCGTGGGCACATCACATATCCCAGAAAACCCCATGATAGGTTCACCTTAGAATCACTGTAAGTCAGAAATGACTTGAAGGCACACAACAACAAACACTAATAGCAAAAGTGAATTACTTCTGAATAAATATGGATAGAATTGGCCTTTCATCATCTTCTGACTTAGATTCTTTCCCCGCAGTTAGGCTTAGCAACAGGCCAGTTTGTGTATGTTTTGACACGACCTTGCTCTTTTGTACTTTCCAAGCCAAGGTGAGGAGTGGCAGCTTTTATTACGGTATGCAATGGAATTTTATTGCAGCGTATTGTGGGTTCCATTTCAATTCAGTGTTCAGAACTGCTGGGGATGTTTAAATCTGTGAATTCAGGATAAAAAGTATGAAAATTGCGCATAGCGTCTCCAAGAAAAAACTCATTTATCCCTTAAAGACCCATGAGAGAGATATGTCATGGTTTAAAGCTGTGGCTAAAAGCTGCAACACATTCAAGGCCATGTCAGACTTAATGAAGTATCTCTCAGTTGGCTGGGCTTTAATGTCTGCTTTTGTCTTCATATAATTGGAGCGATATTGTAGGGGGGAAAATTCACCATTGCAGTGGCTGAGTGCATTCCTACATTGTACCCACCTATATTTCACAGGTAAAAAACAGGACACAGGTAGCCAAGCAACATCAGAGTATGTTGCAAATGGAAAAAATTATTAGTAAGAACCCACACAAGCTGTAAAAGGCTGCAGCAGTTTGCTTTTGCCTGGGTTTCCTTGGAAGGGCAAGATTCCACAGCGGCCTCTCCCTCCAGCTTAGTTAATTGAATGCAAACTACTTTTGCTCTTTAAACTCAGTTTGTAAGAACTGACATAAATTGAGCGGAAGGGGGAGAGTGGGAGATGGAGAGAGAAACAGGGACATTTCAAAAGCAGCTGAAAAAGTGGAATGAGAGAGGATTAAGCAAGACTGTCGCTGCTAAATCAGGACACATGGAGGGTATGCCACATGTTCCATTTAAAATTTCCCTTTTCCTAGCTTACCACCGTGTGGCTGATATTGTAAAGGAAAATCCTTGAGTGGAAGAGAGACGGTATGTTGTCCTATACAGTAAAGGACACAGGCAACCCTGATCACTGATCCCATTTCCTTTTCAAAAAGTGATTGGATTTCCATTGGTTCTGACAACTGTGTTGACAATTTGAATTTGAACTTTCCCCCTCCTTGTGCCAGACTCGTAATATAGTCAGAACTGTCTCCGTCCCTTCTCTCTGCCTCGCCCTCCTCTTCTTCAGGCTGCTCCAAATTCAGATAACTGTCTCTAGTTTAATCAGAAATACCCTATGGAGTTTTTAGATATAATGAGTATGTGCTAACTTATGTACAGGCTGACCTTTTTCTATATGGAATATTTTCTTATAAAATTACATGTAGAATATTTCGTATTCAGCCTAGATAATCAGATCAAGTTTAAGAAGACATATTCAAGACGCTCTTTTATGTGCTGACCTTAATATGGAGTAAAATGTGCTGGCGTCATCACTCTTTTATAAACGTTGCCTAAATAAAACAGTCCTTGTTTAGCACTAAGTCAATGTCTTTGAAAACCTGGGGTACTCAATGAGTTTTCAAGAATTTGATGGGCAAGTGTATGTGATACATAGCAAATGAAATGGTTGTGTGGTAAATGAAATTAGTATCTGGTGATATTAGGCTAGTAAATGAATTTTTTTAAAAAACAGAATAATTCCTGCACACAGGGAGGAGGAGAATGGATTCTTTGCTCACCAAAATCCCAACTCTTCCCAAGTGGGCTCCTTTTCAATCTCAGAGCAATGCTCTTGCTACAATTGGGAAATTTTAGGCCTTGGAGACATAGGCCATTTCTGCCCGACACTGTTATAGTGCTATCATTCCACTTTCAACCTCTTCTGGAATTCTGGGGTTTGTTGTTTCCTGAGGCCAAGGAGCTCTCTGGATGAAAATTCTAAAGGCCGCTCCCTAAACTGCAAACCCTAGAATTCCATAGGAGATTGAAAGTGGAATAATAGCACTATAGTAGTATAGTGCAGAAATGGCCAAAGCTGGCCTTACTGGAGTCATAATGTGCCTGGAACTCTCCAAGGTACTGAACTCCAATTGTTGAATAATGATTGTCAACTCTGCATGTCATGAAATTTGATGTCCCTTAATGACGTTCTTCATTGTTGGCTTGGGGTGGGGAAAAACTGGAGGAGATGTAGCAGGGTAAATAAGGCAGGCAAGTGAAAGAATAATGTTACCCCCCAAACACATTTTCCCACCTCTTTTCTACTTGAAATCACCAAGGCCAAACTCCCTGCTATGCATCTTAGCATGACTCATCCCTAATCCAAATTTTAGCATACACCAGTGGTTGCTGGTGGCTCCCATGTCAAAAGGGTGGTGAACCATTCCAGATTTTGGCTAGCTTTAAAAGAGCTATGCAAAGTGCTGGACCTGTTTAGCACAGTGGTTTTCAACCTGTGGGTCCCCAGATGTTTTTGGACTTCAGCTCCCAGAAGCCCTGAGCATTGACCATAGTGGCTGGGGCTTCTGGGAGCTGAAGTCCAAAAACATCTGGGGACCCACAGGTTGAGAACCACTGTGTTTAGCAAGAGAGTTCAGCATTTTGGAGAAAATTTTAAATTCTAGTGTAAAGCTAGTGTAAAGCTTGGAGTAGATTCACCACTCCAATAACATGGAGCCAGTAGCAAAAATTCTCTCTCTCTCTCTCTCTCTCCACACACACACACACACACACACACACACACAGAGAGAGAGAGAGAGAGAGAGAGAGAGAGAACTCAAGGCTCAGAAAGTGCTTGGACCTTTTTATTGAATGACCACATTCGGTTCAGAACCACAGAGTTGTCCATGTAGCACCTTTCCACGTGTGGATATGCCTTCTCAGCCCATTCATATCCTTTGGCTCCTCTGAAATTCACTGGAGGTCGCATTTGCTTGCATGTTCATTCGTGAAGCACAGTCAGGGTCTAACCCTGCATGCAGAGATTTGCAGTTCGCAGTCGCAGCAGAAGTTCATGGTCACTAAGTTCCAGTAACAGTAAGTTCAGTAACAGGTAACAGGTTTATTGCAGACTATTTAGGGTGGAGGCTGGAGATATAGTCACAGCCTTTGATAAACCCCGTTCATATGCACAGCTTCCTGAGTATGTCCTATGTTTTTCCTTCACATGGCAAAGAAATGAGAAATACCAGATCCTTCAGAACTTTATAGTACTTTTCAAAAAGGCAAAATTTAGGTCATCAGCTCACAAAGCACACACACACTGAAGAGCTGCCATACAAAATTGAAAAGTTGAAAGCTACGTGCCATGACTGTCAAGGGTGTAGCTGTCGTGGTGGTGGTGAGGAGTTAGTGCATTGTCCCTTCAGTAAGAATTCTGTCCCCGATGGAATTTTCCTTTAGTCTGCAAATTCCTAGAGTTTCAGAAATAGAAAATTGTTCACATCTAGAACTCTTGTGTTTGCTGTTGCTTGCATCCCCTTGGTAACTTCACCTGTCCATTTTCTTGGGATGCCTAAATAGCATTTCTATATGGTCAACCAAAATTTTAAGTTATTGCAATGCTAGAAATTTGGGGGGTGAAGGAAAAGTTTGCTTGGAAGGGGCAGAATTCTGAATTCAGATATATGGTCAACCAAAGTTTTAAGTTATTGCAGTGCTAGAAATTTGGAGACTGAAGGAAAATTTCATTTGGGGGAGAGAATTCTGATTTGAGGGGCAATGCTTTCATTTTGCTCCTCTCCCCATAGCTACAGCCCTGCTGTAGATTCACCCTGATGAGTGCCAACACAAAAAAATGTGCTTTATAAGGAACAATGAAAGGATACAGACCTGCACCAATATTACACAATGTGTTTTTGTAGGAATATTTGGTATCTATATTAAGAAGAGTGCAGCTGGGCTAGTACAACAAGATCTTGTGGTGGAGACAGCAGTAATTACGCAGGATGCTCCCTTCTCAGACAAAGGGAGCAAAGAGACTAAGAAATTTCTGGAAAAAGAGGAAAGGGCTCCCAACAGGTAAGAAGGAAGCCAAGGGTTGAGCAGATAGATGAAGAAAGATAACAAAAAAGTGAAACACAAGGGATTATCCGGCATTATGAAACCTCTCCTCTCCCACCAACCACTTTATATAAGCATTGTACCTCTTTGCTTCCAGTCATTTTTGGGATCAAACGTAAAGATTTAAGCAAGGTTTTTCCCTCTGAAAAAGATGTTAGAACTATTTTCTGCCTTCTTCTCATTATTTCCCCTTTACATCTGCTCTGCTTTTCTGTGTTCTTCACTGCAGTTCACCCTTCCTTTTAGCTGTTGCTTGTTCCTGAATAAGTGAATTGATAAATCAGGAAATTAGCAAAAAGGAAGTTGAAAGGAAAAGTCCAAAAGGATAATCTCTCCATGAGTCTTGGGGCCTAGTCAAAATTGTATTAATAGAAGCTCAGCTAGGGCGCATAACAGTAGCCAGAAAGGGAAATGCAAAGGCCCTTTCACACCACGCAATTATTGGGATATATTCTGTGTTAACTGCCATGGCAACATCCCATGAAATCCTGGGATTTGCAAGGCTGGGAGGGGCTCAGATCAAGTATGTGTATGCCTTTTTTTCCTTATGAAGGAGGTATTCGCTGCCTCTTTGTGCAATATCCCCCCCAGGCAGCTTTAAAGAACCAGAGATTTCTACATGCCCTCCAGTATTTCCCAGATGAAAAGTAGGGCATACGTGTCCAAGCAATATCAGAGTGTGGTCAAGATAGCAAAAGTTATTCATAAATAAGAACCCATAGCTAGGAGAAGCTTTTCCCTGAGCCTACTGGGAGAACAAGATTCCACCCCCTCATTTCTTCTCTCTCCTCCTGAGTTCATTGAGTGAAAAGTACTTGAAGGTATATCAAGGGATGTCATATGGTGGATGGAGCAAGTCTGTTTTCTGCTGCTCCAGAAACTAGAACACAGAGCAATGGCTTCAAACTTCAGGAAAAGAGATTCCATCTAAATATTAGGAAAGACTTTCTTATTGTAAGAGCAGTTCGACAGCGGAATATGCTGCCTGGGAGTATGGTGGAGTCTCCTTCTTTCGGAGGTTTTTACACAGAGGTTGGATGATCATCTGTTGGGAATGCTTTGATGGTGTATTCTGGCATGGCAGAATGGGGTTGGACTCGATGGCCCTTGTGGTCTCTTCCAGCTCCATGATTCTATGATGCTACTTCTGCATTTTGAACTTAGTTTGTAGCAACAGAGGTAAGATGAGAAAAAAGGGCCCATGTGGGAGGAGGAGAAAGAAACTGAGACATTTTAAAAGCAGCTGAAAAGGTGGGATGATGAAGGATTAATCAGCACTCTTGAAGGGTTGCCGCTGTCCCAGCATTTTATGTATGGGAGGTGGAGGAAATGATAAGGCATACAGGCAGACCTGGTCCTGGGTACAGTCCAGCAGCTGTGGAAAGAAAGTAGACCTTGCTCTCCTGGATTTCTGGTGAGCTGCTGGAGATCTGTGAGGACGATAGCAGGTGCAACCACCACAATATCCTGAGTGTCATCTGGACGTCTCTCCCTCTCCTTCCCTCATCCAGTAATTGGAAGCCATGGAAGCGGGCTCTGGATCTTGAAAGTTGCCTTCTGGGGGCAGTATGTGCTGCCTACACAAGTGTGGCGTTGCAGCCAATGTTTCATCCCAAGTGCAGGAAGGTAATCCAAGACTGCCAGCTCTCTTTGCTTTGTTGTTTGCGGCTGTGACATGTCACATCAAAGCGCCTCCTCCTTGCGGTCACCTTGGAGCACACAGGACACGCTGTCGGCTCTTGTCTTGCTGCCGCTTTGGTCCATTGTGCTGACAGTTTAAGTTTTATCCCTCGCAGAAGGAGCTCTTCCGACTGCCTGCTGAAAGGTAACCTAACCTGAGCAGCCAACCCGCAGATGCGGGACTTTGCCAGAGGCGTGTGGGGTGGCATTCTGCCTCTTGGAGTCTTGCTGTTCACTTACGTGTTTATTAATTAAAGGGAAATAAAGTTGCTGAAAGAGATCTAATTCACAGAATGACCTTGAATTGGGGAAAAATACTCTCAGGGGAGCCATCCCTAATTCTTCTCTAATTTTATTGCTGGTTTAATTTGCTGTTGTTAACTGTAACACCCTCATTTACCCCACTGCTCATAGCTGATTTTGTCCCATTTCATGAACGCTGCTGATAACATACACTCGATTATGGAGATGTGTTTGATGGGCAGGGCAGAGCAGAATTTTGCTCAGATTGTAAACTATTAAGAACTTAACACTATTCACACTTCCTGAATCACTATGCAAAGCAGAACACAGTTGCCCTTTCGGATTTACACTTTTTTAGCATTTTCTATGCCACATTCTGAACTAAACCTATGTAAAAAAAAAAAAACAGGGTGCACAGCACACACACACACACACACACACACACACACATGTCTGTGTGTACCAAGGGGAAGAATTGTACCAAAAAAGTTGTTTCATTGAAAAGTGCTTGCAAGCATGTCTATACAGAGCCGAGTAGCATACAGCAATGTGCATACAAGGATACATATGTAGAAAATTCTGTAGAGATTTCTGTGTGAACTTTAGAAGGAAGAAGTTACTAAATTATCTGTGACTGGATGTTCAAAAAGAGGCAAAAAATGAAACTGACAAATTGGCCCATCCCAACTATTGTGGACTCTGGTTCCTCTCTTAATTTATTCAGTGTAATCCTAGAGCAAATCAAGCCAAAACTCTTCACAGAAGCCAAGATGACTAAACTGGCTTTGGCCATATCATGAAAAGAAATGACTCACTAGAAAAGACAATAATGCTTGGTAAGACGGAAGGCAGTAGGAAAAGACTGCATTACCGGTGGACGGATTCAGTCAAGGAAGATGCGTCCCTGAATCTGCAAGACCTGAGCCGAGCAGCTGATGATAGGGTGACATGGAAGGGTCACCATAAAGGGTCTACAAGGGTCGGCATACAAGGTGTCATCTACAAGGGTCACCATAAGCTGAAGTATTCCCGCCTCTCAATCTGTTTGGGCTTAAATTTTCATGCGCCCGTCTCCCATATCCAGCCTTGCAACCTTCCCGAGAGAGTGTGTCCACCTGCATATGGCCTTGAACCAAATGCAGACATTGTCTTTTGGACAAAAATGTCAAACTGCTTCTGGAGGGGAACACAGGTCCCAGCCATTGAAAGCCATTAATTATCCCTGCAAAGTATGTCAGCCTAACTACAAAGTAATTAAGTTTAGCCTGTTAGTGGTGTATTCCATGTGGTTATGCTTCCAAAGTTACTGGCTCTATCTGCGCTATATAATCCTCTTGTAGTATTTATAATTGTTTTCTTTCATCATTTGTAGTTGTTTGAAATGGCCAGGAGACTAATTCAATAAATGGATCTATCTGCTATATAATCCAGGGAAGGACAACTGTGGAAGGGTAGTGGAGTGCATTTAGACGACTGAGGGAAGTTGACCATAGAATCATGCTAGAGGACCTAGAGATTCCTAGAAAAGTGATCTCTGTAGGTCCTCCAGCACAATTGACATAGACCATAGAGTCCATAGACCATAAAGTCTGACCATAGAGTCACACTGGAGGACCTAAAGATTCCTAGAATTTGCATATTAATCAAATCTGTGAATCATCAAATCCACAAAAAGGAAACCATTGAAAGTGGAGGGCTGGCTAGAGTTTAATTCTGCAGACGTTTTCAAAAATGTCATTTATGCTTTAAACATACCAGTACGCTAATGGAATAAACAGGTTTTCAGGATAAAAATGCTAATCAAATAAGTTTGCTGATGAGAGTTTTTAAACGAGGAAAGGAAATGAATGAATGAAGTGGTAGTAGGCAAAACAGCAGTTTACTAGAATAAAGAAGTCTAGATAACGACGTAGCTGAAGACTGCTGCTCATGGTTATGAAGATTATTACTTATAAAACTTAATTATGATACAATATTTTTGTTCATTTTTAATCATGATTCTTATTTTATTTAGTTATATCCTGCCTTTGCTTTAGCCCTAAGACTCAAAACAGCTTACAAAAATGAAAAGCAGATGCAGATAAAAGCTCGCAGCACTTAAAAGATAACAATAGTTAAAATAGAATTACTGGATAACTATCAATAGAATTAAAAGCATTTTTAAAAAAGACGTCCTTTTAAAAACAAGCCATGGATGTCATAAAGTTGAGAAATAGGCAATTCTTACCAACTTAATTCTGGTTTAATGCGGTCATTTTGCCTGTTTTCACCTATGTTGTAGTCATTTTGATTTCTTGGACTAGTTTTAGTCCCAGATTTGGGAAAAAGATAGAATATAAATACTTAATAGCAACAAAAACACAGCTCACAGAGGTAGGCCTTTCAGTTGCTTTCCAAAGGGGGAAAAAATTCTTCATTTGCCACTGAAAGGACAACATGGATGGATACAGGCTAGCTTTTTTAGGAAGGAGGTTCTGGGTAGCCATTAGGGCAGAAAGAATATTTGAAATTTTTTTTTAAAAAAAAAAGTTGAAAAACATGTTTCTTCAGTGTTGGGGAGTATTGTGAAAAGACATTGGACTGATGATAATATTTACAGCTTGGAACTTATTCTCCATGAAATTTTCACATTTTTTCCCAGAAAAAACAGCTCTTTCCAAGTAGGAAACAGCATTTTGTGCACTTTTCCTTTTATAAAAAAAAAATCTGTGCAAATTTGGTGCATAGTAATTCTTCTGCTGCAGCATTTTGTGTGCAGAAATAGCAGTTTCTAAACAGAAAATAATATTTTTTTTGCAGAAAATACTTTTTATGTGTATGTACAAAAATACCACTGCCAATTTTGTGCAGAATAACTCCTGAGCTTCAAATAGTCTTTTGCGCAGAGGCAATAGGTTTTCTTGCAGTAGGAAGAAAATTGCTAAAATTACTCATTGCTTCCTTTGAGAGTGAAAGGAGCAAAGAACTTACATCCTTACTAACCATGAGCTGGATTCAGCCCGTCACTGCCTGACCTCCAAGGTGCTGGATCAATGCCTTGTAAGGTTACTTGCACCAGTTACCTCCTCCACTGGTGCTTCTAATTCTTGCGTCCTTTGTGTGGTCTCTTTCATCTCCCACATCTGGCTTACTTTCACAAAAATCAGCTGGTACAAATACTCTTCAGACTCTCCTATGACATTTCCTCAGGGCCAAAATGGACTGTGCTTCAGACATCCCATAGGGAAGAAGAATTTAAAGCTCTCAGTGCTACATTCTTAATGCATTTAGTGACATAGAGTCTGAACCTGTGAGATCACATCAGATATCTAAAGGAAAAATCCCTGCTCATGAGTTTATCTGCACTACATAGTTCCATCAGTTTATTGCCACTTTGGTTTGTCTAGTTTATTACAAGCAGGTAAACAAACAATAAAAAAATTAACAATAAAACAGAGAGACCATCAACATTAATAAAACAAAGAAAACTATATTACCTCTTCCAATTCTCCATGTCAGGCAGACACACAGCATTTGCTTGAGAAAAGAAACCAAAACCAGGGACCCTTTCGGCTTGCACAGTTATAGTACCATTTTAACTGCCATGAATCCATCCTATAGGATCCTGGGATGTGTAGTTTGGCCAGGTGCAAAGAATTTGCTAATAGAGAGCTATAAAATGCCTATCTGCGGAGAATTCTAAGTCCTTCACCAAAGTCTTTCTGCTCCCTTTCTGTATCAAGGGGCTGCCAATGTATCTCATGCAAAATACTCTAAATACGTTTCAGACCGGCTAAGTGCGTGATCCTTGAGGCATGGCTCTGTGTCCTGCCAGAAAGGCCGTGCCAGCTGGCAAGAGCCGGGAGGTCAGGTGCCCCCGTAACACAATGATCTAACAACTGCAGGACCCATCTGTCACACAGGATGAGAAGCCAAGTTGGGCAGGACTTGCAACCACAATCTGGTTCAAATAGAGAGGAGGAGGAAAAAGGGGGAGGACTTTTAGAAATCCCTATACAGGGGATGGGTGGTACCACTCCAGTGGTGGCTGGTGTCTCTGGATGTATTCCTTAGCTGGTTTTGGCTGCAAAGGAAGCAACAAGTAATTTTAGCTGTTTTCTTCCAGCTGCAAGAAAGTCTTTCAAAACTGTTCTTTTCAATTTGCAATTTTGGGACATATTCTGTGCAAAATGCACATTTTGGCCCAGAAAGCGGCATTTTCTGTGCAAAGGCCATTTCTTGCATTGAAAACACTGTTTTATGCATAAAAAGGAAAAACCTGTGTGAATTTTGTCCTGAATGGTGAAGATTCTCAACAGTCTTGCTCAACAGAATTTCCTGGCACTTGATAAACATGTTTTTAAAACCATTTTTCAAACATTTTAAAGTATTCTTCCATGCCCTCATGGTGTCCCCTACACCATCAGAGCAGGGAATTTGCTATAGGATTTATTCTAGATTTAAGGGAGCTATCCATGGTGCCGAAAGTGTCCCCTCCATTGCTTCAGAACCTTGGTTAGCTCTATTAAAGTTCAGACTGAACCCAATGTGGATTCACCACCTCACTGATGTGGAAGCTAGGCCATGCTAATATATACTGTGCTAATCTTTCCCACTCCAGAGCTAATCTGGAAGTAATCCTTTTTCGCTTTCCCATCCTCTCCAGCTCTTGCAATGAGTCTGTATCAAATGCCAGGACTTCAAAGGTTCCCTAATCCATGACAGCAACAGATGACAGGAAGCCCAGACTGGCAATTCCTGCAAGGCAGCTTAAAGTGGACATTTGAAGGGCCCTGTGTGTGTGTGTGTGTGTGTGTGTGTGTGTTATCAGAGAAAGGGGGGGCTTCTCAAGGTCAAGGGCACCATATTTTGATTAAAAAAGAAGTGGAGCATCTAGGACATTTTGGGGGGACTGGAACTGGAGCTTGGGAAACTCAATACTTAGTTTATCTGGAAGTATCAGGAACTGAATGGCTACAAGAGAGAGAGATTCTCTTGCTGCGTTCCTATAGCTGTGAGGGGACCGATCGCAGCTCCTGTCTTGATATGCGTAACAAGTCAGGGCTCCAGGGGTACAGCTGAAGGAAATGGTGTGTGTGTGTGTGTGCGCGCACATGCCCGTTGCCTTTCTGCAGTGAGTTGGGCCTCTACCGCCAGGCAGATAGCTTTTAGAGTACTTGTTAGCATCGTGGCCAAATGTTAACAGGTTTATAATGGTGAGAAAGCGTGGCCTTGCTTTAGTGACCGTGTTAGATACCTTTTGCATTAGCTTTGCATTTCGAGGCTAGGAAGGTTGGGAATGGATTGGGGGAGTGAATTTTCATCCTGCTTGCACAGTTCTCATGACTATGGATGGGGTGGGGAGGAAGAGATGGGCCACACTAGCACGATGTGATTTTCTTTGCCTGCTCCTGTAATATTTAACCTTTGGGAACCCCTCTTTCAAAGGCTAAATACCTGACAGGCTGTCACAGAGAAGAGGGGGCAGGCTGCTTTTTCCAGTAAGAACAGGTGTAATGGTTTGAAGTTACAGGAGGGTAGATTTCAGCTGAACATTAGAAGGAACTTCTTGATGGTAAGAGTAGTTCAGCAGTGGAACCAATTACTCAGAAAGATACTTGGGTCTACTTCTCTGGAGGTCTTCAAAAAGAGGCTGGATGGGTACTGCTGGGGATGCTTTATTTAGCTGGAGATCCTCCACTGAGCAGGGGGCTGGACTGGATGGCAAATGAGACCCCTTCCAACTTCATAATTCTATTTTCCATCACCTTTGTCAGGAATTGCACCCCAGCCCAAGAGTCCTCTTTAGCCAGAGATAGGGAATCTAATTACTGACCAAGGATAGTCTGCGTAGTATTAGTTTGGGAGTACGTTTCTACCACTAATGGGGGGGGGATGCTGGGACCCATTAAAAGGCTGGACTGTTTGTCCACTGTATACCACCTGCTGCATCATTTACCACCAGTAAAACTTGTCTTAGAGAAGTTATATGTGCCTGTGTTTGGCACTGAAAGAACTCTTGAAGAGGCAACACCTAGTTGTGGAACAAGACACCTTCCAATAAGAATTCTCATTTTCCCTACCTACATCTACACCACTCATGAGGTGGAAATCTTGAAGTCCTTCCAATATTGTTGAACAGCCATTCCCATCAGTCCTGGCCACCATAGCTGATGGTGAAGCTTTCTGGGAATTGCAGTCAAAAAACATCTGGCCTGCAGAAGGCTGCCTAAATCCCACCCTATTGTAGTTTCAAGAGTAAAGGGATGAATGAACAGAGAGAAATGTCTTTACATTTTGTTATCACAGGCAAGAATTAATAATTTTGCCATATTTTTGCTTGATATGAGAACATAGTTGATTGCTGTGCAGTTTTTGTAGACTGTTAGGACTTAAACTCTGTGCCCCCTCTCCAAAAATTGCATAGGGTCTTCTGGACCAGAACACAGCATTTCCTGCTCAAAAATGTTATCTTCTACACAGAAGATGCCAGTTTCTGCACAACCCCTCCCCCCTTTTTTTTCCTGAGGAGTAAGTCTTAAACTGTGAAGATTCTTGCCTATCTAACATTCTCCGTATCAATGTTTCCTGACCTTCAAAAAACCCACTTTTTAAAAACCATTTTCCAAATATTTTGAAATACTCTTTCCATCTCTGTGAGTGCACGATGAGATAGGAGAGCATAAAAATTAGGTGCATGGGATTGGAGGCCATGCAGAAGAGATGGGTAACCCAGCAGAGTGCAGAAGTTTGTTGCTTTAGTATTCAGCAGCTTTCGTCTGTTGTGAATTTAAACAACAGTAAATGAAACATTCCCACTGTGAAAAGCTGCAACGCTTAGGAAGCTATACCAGCTCTGAATTTTCTTGGCTGTCATTTTCCAGCAAACTCTCAGGCTGGTTATCTTAAAGAATGCATTGCCTTGATAATCTTCCTTCGCTCCTTTGCACATAGAGGTTCTATGCAGAACTAGAGAGTAGTAGCAAACTCTGAATCCCTGGGCGTTACGGACTTTTCCTGTTATCTGGGACATTTTAACCCAAAGCTGATCAAGCAGTTCTAATGCTTTTTTTGGCATAGATCCTACAAGGTTACACCTAAAGTAAGAGTTCCTCCTGTGGAACTCCACTACAGCTGACCCTGCAATAGCCTCCTCGCGTCCCCCAGTGGCTGGTGGAAAACAGTGAGGGTCAGAGAAGTGTCCAGCTATGTATCCATAACCAGATGCAAACTGAGGACATCTTCTGGCAAGATCCAGTTGGATCCTGGAGAGATCTCAGTGGATGATGTCATTGATTTGCATCTGACTATAGAGACTTAGGCCATTTCCACACTACACTGTTCTAGTGCTATTATTCCATTTCAACATCCTCTGGATTCCTGGGATTTGGATTTCAGGGAGGGGCATGAGAATTCTCAGCCAGAGAGATCTTTGGCCTCAGTAAACTACAAACCCCAGAATTCCACAGGAGGTTGTAAGTGGAATAATAGCACTAGAACAGTGTAGTGCGGAAATGGCCATAGCCTAGTGTTTCTTCACGCTCCTACACACTCCACTAGGAATGGAATAGCCATTGGAGGTGGCTGTTGCAATGACATAGTGAGCCTTGCGGGCTTTTTGGTTATTTTAGGGGGAGGAAGGGAATACTAATCTCTGAAACAGGCCCTAAAAATGCATAGGCAAGCGTAATTGTGCTTGCATGTGTCACTAATAGGGTACAGGCCACCATCTCTGACAGAAGCAGGTCTTTCACAAAACTAAGGGGTCTTAATTAGTTATTGAAGACCAAGCCCTCTCAAAATCCTTTGCATTACAACACAGGACACTGGCTGGTATCAGTTAGTGACATATGCAGGTTTAAGTCCAAGGTATGTTTGGTCATTGCAGAGGCTGAGTTTCTCTTTCTCCCTTGTAGAATGACCAAGACCCACTGAAAACTCACATTCCTCCTGCATCTCCTCCTATGGTCATGTGACGGCTGGTAGAGAGAGGGGAATGGCTGATGAGTGTCTGGCCAGATACAGAACAACAATGACATCTTTTGGGACCTCATGAGAATCTTTCAACATCCTGGAAGATGTTGTTGTTGTATGTCTGACCATAGGCGTATAGCCAAATGCTGCTCAGCCATCCTACACTATCCAGCAGCCACCACATGAATGTGGAGAAAGAAGCACAGGAGGAGGGAGGAGGAGGAAGGTAAATCTTGCAGAACTGTAGAAGGGAGATGTTTCATTGTTCCACTATGGGCAGAACTGGACAACATATCTCCCCATGTAGTTTCTCATCCAATATGTGGTTGCTGTGCATGTATTCCGGTGTGAACACATGGCGAGAGTTCTTTGGGTGTTAGGTCCAGTTGGGATAGGCCTTTAGATCTGAACTCAGTGCTTTTGGTGGTGCTGGGGAGGTGAAGGAGAAGGTGTGGTTGTTTCATTTTCAAGGAGTGGATTCATTCAATGAGTTTTGACTAAACCACTGGTCTTCTCTGGTCTTCCAGGAATTTTCATCTTCAGCTCTCAGAACCCTCAACTTATCAGCCAAGGTGACTTAGGTTTCTGGGAGCCGAAGTCCAAAAGATCTGGAGGACCAACGTTTCAGTGGTTCCCAAACATCAGGATTCTGTTTGCTAGAACCAACGGTTGTAGAAGGTAGTTGACTGTTCTTTGTTGAAAACGTTTAAACAGAGATTAGATGGCCACCACTCAGGGATTCCTTAGTTGTGGATTCCTGCACAGTCAGGTGGTGGGACCAGATGGCCCTGGGGTCCTTTCTGTGAGTCTAGGAATCTATGAGTCATTTCGAAATAAGCCATGCTCAATTTAGCCTGTGGCCAATTCACTACCTTTATAACTGTATAAACTGTTCACTAAAGAGCAACAATTAGTGTGTTCACACACTTTGCAATAATTATAGTCACTTATCAATAGTTACTGGGGAAACGACTGAGTTACAATAAATGAAATCCAAACTATAGTCGTCAGGAAGGGTAGATTCAGTTTGTTTTTTGTAAGCTGTTACTAAGGTTCACAAATTTCTGCACACCTGGCATGCCAAGAATTTAAGAAGAACAAAGCTGCTACTGTCCCTTGCATTTGGTCTTGTCCCTCAAGAAATACATCTTGTGTCACGGATTATCAACACATAGCCTAGAAATAGGCTACAGCTTGGAAACATTACTGTTTTGGACTACTGCTCTCAGAATCCTTCAGCTGGTATGCTTTAATCTGTAAAGCTGTATAGGCTCAGAGTATTTCTTTTCTTTTTGAAAAGAAAATCAGTGTTGGCAAACTGTGTTTTGCTTTGTTTTCTAGCTTTTAAGAGAGAGGAATGTAGAGATCATTGGACAGTACAGAGTGATAGTTGGGACAGAGGGGAAAATATTAGCTGTGCATTTTCTAATTGTTCATTATTCAGTTTTATTGCATACTAGCAGCAGTAACACATGTGGCTTCTCAGAATCATCAACCATTATCAACAATTGTTCATTTCCAACTGCTCTGGAGGGCAAATGCCTATCTCTTTGGATGCTTAAGTGTTCCTTGCATTGTCTATAGTCTCGACTGCCTTTGAGAGAGGGGGGCTCTTCCAATTAGCTGCCAAGTGTGCTGCTCTGCATTAACAACAACAACAACAACAATAATAATATAAAAATTCATGGTATGTGATGATCACAAAATTCATTTCGGTCATCCTGAGAGAATGCCAAATAATAACAACAACAACAACAACAACAATAGGCATTCTCTCAGGATGACTGAAATGAATTTTGTGATCACCACATAGCTTGTATGTTTAATCAGATCACCTGAAGCATCCCCTCCAAACAGGTGA
The DNA here is from genome assembly GCA_948472985.1 of Iguana delicatissima. Taxonomy (NCBI): domain Eukaryota; kingdom Metazoa; phylum Chordata; class Lepidosauria; order Squamata; family Iguanidae; genus Iguana; species Iguana delicatissima. Next base: position 221,098 of record CAOKZL010001398.1, on the reverse strand, counting down.
AAATCCATTCTGCTCATTTTGTGTGATGCAGTTAACAAACAGACCAAATAATAATGATAAAAAAGTATCACTTGATTTTGTTTGTATAACTATGGCAGAATTTGCAAAAATGTCAGTTTTTGAACTCAGCTCCTCAAAATCTTTCAAGTGACATCATACAGTACTCTGTGGAAATGGAAAAAAATCATACATGGGGTACTGTCCAAAGTGAATTTTGGGTGCAACACATAGCCTGTGTATTAAGTCAGGTGCTCATAAACATTTCCTTGAAATTTGGTGAAAATTCGCCCACTCATTTTTTTGCACTGGGTGGTGATAGAGAGACCACAATCCTGCACGCTCAGACATAGCTCTGATATATAAGATATAAAGAACCTGTCCAGCAGCCCCCCTCTGCAGCCCCTGCGGATCATGTCATTGCTCTGCGTCCCCCGAAGAGCCGAGCTTAGTGTGTTTCTCCTGCTACCCCTCCCCAACTGGGCTGACCAGGAAACCACCAGGTTCAGGGAGCTGTAGTTGAGTAAAGGTGGGCTTTGGGAATATTTTAGCCACTGCATTAGTAGAGATTTTTGATGTCTGCAATGACAAAAAAAAGGGAGGGGTTAATTGATCTATTAAAACATTTATATCCTAATCTATATCTGAAGATCTCAGTGTGGCTTATGATAAAATCAATTTAAAACCATCAATAACAATAATGATGTTAAAAGATTTAACAGTATATTAAATCATATATGGTGAAAATCAGACAGTTTAAAAACCAGTTAAAATAATTTAAAAGAGCCAGCATGATGCAGTAGTTTGAGTGTTAAACTGGTGCTCTGGGAAACCAAGGTGGCTGTGGGCAAGTCACACTCTCTCAGCTTAAGAGGAAGGCAAGGGCAAACCTCCTCCCAAAAAATCTTGCCAAGGAAGCTCTGTGATAGGTTTGCCTTGCGGTGGTTCTCAACCTGTGGGTCCCCAGATGTTTTTGGACTTCAGCTCCCAGAAGCCCTGAGCATAGTGGCTGGGGCTTCTGGGAGCTGAAGTCCAAAAACATCTGGGGACCCACAGGTTGAGAACCACTGCTAGGGTCTCCATATGTCGGAAGCAACTTGAAGGCACACAACAGTAATAAAATAATTTAACCAGTCTGATTGACTCCATCATAATTTACCAGCAGAATGCCAGCCTTAATTTCATTTATAAAGATAACCAGATAATCTTATGAATGTTTACCGAGAAGATAGAAAAAGGGAAAGTAGAAGTTAAACATGCTAATCAAATGAATTCCTCATGCGCTCAGCTTCCTGTGAGGACTATTCAAACCTTTGCTCTAATCTTTCTGGCAGCCACAGCAAGGAAAGCAACTTGATTGGTTATATAAGGAGCCTACATATCTCTGGGTAACTTACACATTTGCGCAACCAAAGGGCTGTCAGACGTTTTTTCCAACAGAAGTACAAGAAATCCTCTCCTGGGGCCAGCAAACAAATTAGAGTATGCCTATACTACATCATCTAGACCCAACGGTTGTACCACTTTAATACCACATTAACTGTTATGGCTCCATCCTAGACAGCCCTAGGTAGCTCACCAAACAACAGACTCCCAGGGCAGACACCCTGACAGATACAATAGTATCAGTTAAAGTTGTGTAGACCAGATACCTTTGTAGAATAATACTCCCTTGTTTGGAGTACCCAATATATGTAAAAACACCGACATAGGGGAATGTATGCGTAACTGTTATCCAAGGAAAGTGTCTGCTAGAATCCTGTTAGTGATTTTTGAAGGTGTAAGCCCAACTTGTGCCTGGGTAACTCACTTTTTTGTTTGGAGAGGTTGGAATTTGCTACCAACCATGAAATGACTGAATCCTCCCCCACAGTTCATTTAAGCTGCTGTGTCCTTCCCATTAGTGCCATTTACTGGCCAGTAGAGTGTGTACGGGGAGGCAGTGGAGCCTCCCTAGTTGGATCCACATCAAGGATACCACCTCTGGGATCTCCACAGGACCTCTGGCAGGTCCTGGAGGGTGGCTGTCTCTGTGTGTCTGGCTGTGGCAGGGTTGGGCAACTGGCTCAAGGGGTGGGGGAATTTTTCCTCCCTGTGCAGTGGCTGCATTGGCTTGTTTCTGCACACCTGAAGTAGTGTGGTATCACTTCTCAATGCCATTTTTGGCTGATTTTCTGATGACTTGGAGAGGCATTTCTTTGGAGCTTTGTTGAGCTTCGGAGGGATAGTGGAAGCAAACTGCTGTGTTTTTACATGCTTTTTTTTTCTTTGGAAGACTTTGACTCTTTTGGGGCAAAGATCATTCAGAAAAATATTTGGAGGAGTCTGGGGTTTGGAGTTTCCTGAGAAGCCTCAGGGGCTGCACTTAGGGGCCCTAAGGGCCTCACATAAGCATTTCAGTGGCTGTCGGGCCACATTTTCCGCACTCCTGAGCTATACGAACAAAGCCGGTTGCTGCTTTGTGCCCCCCTCTGCTCCCCAAATGGCCATTTGGGTTGGTACAAGAGAGAGATGTGTCCTAGTTCAACCTGTGTGGGACTCTGCAATCCAGGATCTAGGCCATTGTTCCTCAACTGTTTTCCTGAACTCCACAGGAGTCGTGGAATGACAAAATGAATGCAAAATCTCTCACACTTGTAAAGATGGGCCATCAGTGATGCACATGGTTGTTTAAAAGTGGACCCCTGTAACCACTTTAAGGTCAGGGTATGAAATTACTCAGCCTCACTCTTCTGTTGTTGTTGTGTGCCTTCAAGTTGTTCCCAACTTTTGGTGACCCTAAGACAAACCTTTCATGGGGGTTTTTCTGGGGCTGAGAGTATGTGATGTTCCCAAGCTCATCCAGTGGGTTTCCATGGCTGAGCAGGGAATCAAACTCTCATCTCCAAGGTCATGGTCCAATGCTCAAACCATTACATCAGCTGGCTGTCTTCTACTCCATTTACTACCTCCATTAATAGCACAGGAGCCCTCTTCAGTGTTCACTCTGGCAACCCTAGGTGTATTCATTCCTCCAGTGCCTTGGTCCTTCTAAGTCCGGCTTTGAATCACTGTGTGTTCAGTTACTTGGCACTGGATTATTGTTGGAAGGAAAAACTGTGGCATGCCCCCTAAAATGTGCAAAAGAAACCAGGGACACTTCTCAAGGTGTTCTATTGATGGATGTTTTGTTGGTAAAAAGGTCCAACATATTTCAGGCTGCACGGTTCTCAAGGCCTTCCTTGGGGGCTGTATAAAATCCTAAAAAGCAGCAACACATAAATGCATAATAAAAACAACATTATAGCAGAAGAATATTACATTGTAAGAAGTCATTATTACATTTGCACAATGCCCATGGCCTGTACAAATCTATTTGCAATGTAACTTCAGAAATTTCTGGAGCTGAAACACACACCATTTACAAGACAGAAAGAAACATGAGAATGAAGGCTGAAAATTTTTATGTCAGCAGATGGCCAGGGGAAAAAAAATTGTTAGGTAATATTCAAGGACATTTCAAAGTAACTGGGCTGAAGGACTCTTGGAAAGCTCAGGGAGACAGTATTACAGACTGAAAGGCATTGGACTTTTTTTACCAATAAAATACGCATCAACTGAGCACTCCAACATGTGCTTCTGCTTTCTTCACTGCACCGAATTAGTGTTGCCACTTCTACATTTCGGGGAGGCTTCAAAGCTGTTAACATTCATGTCCTCTAATTGTTCTGATTTAGGCAGCACAGTTTTGATTATTCCTCTGTCATCCCACTTTTTCAGCTATTTTTAAAATGTCCCGGTTCTCTCCCTCCTCTCACCTCCCCCTTTGACCTCAGCTGACTTCTATTGGTGCAAACTGAATTCAAAGTGCAAAAATAGTTAGCACTCAGTCAATTCAGCAAAGGGGAGGGGAGAGGAGGTGGTGAGGTCTTGCCCTTCCCAGTAGATTCAGACAAAAAGAATCTGATTCAACTTCTCCTGCCTTGTGCATTCTTCCTAATTACCAATTTTTTCCAGCTTGACCACAGTCTGATGTCATTGGGCTGCATGTGTTTCAGTTTTATCTGTGAAATGTTGGAGAGTATGTTATATGGCAGGCAAATGTTATTGTTGTGTGCCTCCAAGTTGTTTGGACTTATGGCAAACCTCTCACAGGATTTTCTTGGCCAGATTTGTTCAGAGGGGTTTTCCTCTTTGCCTTCGTCTGAAGCTAATAGAGTGCAACTTGCCTAAGGTCACCCAGTGAGTTTCCATGGGCAAGTCAGCATTTGAATTCTGGTCTCCAGAGTCATGGTCTGGTGCTCAGACCACTACATCACACTGGTGCAACAGGATATCTGGGGACAGCTGTGCCTTCTTCCTTGAATTTGAAGGGCTATCATATGGAGGATGGAGCATGCCTACTTTCTGCTGCTCTAGAGACTAAGACACAGAGCAATGGCTTCAAACTTCAGGAAAAGAGATTATGCTTAAACATTAGGAAGAACTTTTTGACAGTAAGAGCACTTTGATAGTGGAATATGCTGCTGGGAGTGTGGTGGAGTCTTCGTCTTTGGAGATTGTTAAGGAGAGGTTGGATGGCCATCTGTTAGGAATGCTTTGATGGTATGTTCTTGCATGGGGTTGGACTGGATGGCCCTTGTGGTCTCTTCCAACTCTTATAAGTCTATGAACTTGACTGTGTCAAAGGGAGGAGAATTTTTCTGTAATGCATTTGATTAATGCAGTCAGGTGCTCAGTTTTCTTTCTGTTCAGGACAGTCAGAACTCGAGGCTGGGAAAATTCAAATACCATGGAAGCAAAACCAACAGATTTCCACAGTATATTTCTTATGAAAATGTGGGCTGCTGAGGTTAAAAAGAGAGAGAGTCAGAAAAAACTAGGCTCAAAGGATGGATGTGAACAATAAATAGTCTCACGCCCAAGTGAGAGTCTTTTTTAACAAACATTTTTATGACGGTCGAGTGTCAAAACCTCCTGCGGCTTCCCTTTTGCTGAGGAAAGAGTTAAGTCAGTCACTGGAAAGCAACAATGAGGGCCTATTGATTATGATGGTTGTTCTGGGTCAGGGCTGGACGTGTAGGGGGTGGAGATCAGCAGCAGCGGCTGCCGAGGGATCAGCAGCTACTCCGCTGCAGCCGGGCCCAGATTGCTCGGTGTGTCAGCCGAATACAGCTGAAGGACTGCAGAAGCCGTGCTGGAAAATCTTGCTTATTATGTGGCAGTGAAGCGTCCAGTCTGTGCATGCAAGTTGGACAGGGGAAAGAGTTCTTTAATCATTCAAAACAGAGGAATCTCTGCAAGCTGCCAAACATGGGGCATTCACATGTTTGGAAGGAATTATGAGTGGGGGGTCGAGGGGATGCCATTTCAGCTCTGAAGGTGACGAGCTGTTCCACAAGAAGGAGAAAATGCACTCTTGAACTAAATAACAATTGATGGGGCATTCTACTCACCCTCCCCAATATCTTTTTCTTTATGAGCTGTGTGTGTGTACAGGAAGGGGTCCCTGGCGAATACAGCGGGTGGATTCAAAAGCCTTCAACCTAATTTCATGCAGCCCTAATTTCATAAAAGAGGTGGTTCAGAGAAAGAGAGAGAGAGCAGGGAGGACGGGTAGCCCTTAGCAAGAGTGAGCGCTTTGAAGTCCCACAATATTGCTCCACCCACTAGGTGCTCAGACTCCCTCCCTCCCCTCATGTTCTGCCAGCATGCGAGCATGGACACATTCCCCTGAAGGCAAACTGGCTTAACTGAATGGATTTGATTTTCCAACTTACAAAAAAAAAACCTCGACAATGCTGTGTGTAATAGTAATTACTGGAAGGGCCCGGTGTTCAGTAAAGTGTGTGTGTGTGTGTGTGTGTGTGTGTGTGTGTGTGTGTGTGTGTAGAACAAGGGTGGGTAAACTTTTTCCTCTCAAAATGTGACTACGGCAGTGGGTGATGGATTGGAGGCCAGTGCAAATATGTAAACACACTCTCACACTCGTGCATACTTCAAGCAGATGCATACTCATGCATTTGAGCACACACACATATACAGTCATCCATATATTCATGAGTACACATGCGTGTCTGCATACATACGCATGCGTGTGTTCATGTGTGATTATGGACACACTCATGCACAGTTGGGTACACACACCTGTGCTCATGTACGCATGTGGTGCATTCATGCAGGTGTAGAGTTTGGTGTGACTTCCAGTTGTACCAGGAGTGACATGTGGATTGTGAGGGGGTTGTACCACAGAGGTGAATGGCCCCCTTTGCAGTTGCCCACCCCGAATTCTAGATCTGTCATTTTTCCTAACGGAGGAGGACAAACTAGTGGAGAGTGCCCCAGTCCACCACTTTAAAATCCAATCTGACCACAATTGCTTAAAAGCTGCAAGACTCCATTTGTTCCCCAAAGGATTTCTCTCTGTCTTAGCTCATTGGGCCACCTTGTGTGGTTCTGCCTCCTGGGTGTGCAAGCTGACATTGATGGGGACTGGCAGGCAATGATTATGCAAAGCACTCAAGGCTACGAGTCCTGTTGAAGCGGCAAGGAAGGGCTTCAGCTCTGCTTCTTTCTCAATGTTGTGTGTGTGTGTATGTGTGAGGGGTGGGGGGACAACACACAGCAATGAAAGGATTATGAAGAGCTCAGGTGTCTTTCTCCGGGAAATTGACCCTTCCTCTAGACTGGCCTGGGATTTCACAGATGTAGGCAATGTCCTTGAAACAGTGTCTGGGTTGTTTTTCTTCTTCCCAGAAATGGGCATTCCCTACTGCCCTGCTGAATCAAGTGACTTTTATAAAGGGATGAGCACATCCCCAGGACAGGCAAACATAATTGGCTGCAATGTGATGGCATGCTAGAAAAATCCAGGTGGAACATTCCCCTGCGAAAGCTCTCATCTGTGAAGGTATCTTCTGATGCCCAGCAACAAGGATCCAAAAATTTGGGCTAAGCCCTCACTCAAAAAAACCCACAAATGTATGCTGCTGTTTGTGCACAAACCCCGTTACTGTGGTAACAGGCACATTATGGGATGATAGCCCTGTAAACTGGAGGAGGGGGTGGAAGAGAAGAACACATTTGTGACTCGATCACCACATTTGGTGAGGGAGGAGGGTTGAGTGAGGATTCTGTTGACCCCACAAATGTCTTTGGGCTCCAGCTCCCATCAGCCTCTCTGCCATTAGGTCCACTGGTCAGGGATGATGGGAGGTATAATCGGGTGACATCTCAAGAGCCACAGATCCTCCTTCCTTCCTATTTTCCTAACTCGTGGTTCATCTGAAAGACAATCCTATGCATGTTTAGATGGAAATAAATTTGAGCAGATCTGTCTGGTTAATTTCCAGGAGTCCTTCATCACAAGCCATGATGTGAAAAATCTGTGGCTGTTTCGCTCCTGCATTGTATTAGCAAATAAACAAAAAAGGAAGGGAAGAAGTTTGTGTGACATTCAAGTTCGAGATTATGTTTAAGTAAGTTCAAACAAGCCAAGATTTGTAAATCCAACCACAAATCCAAGTTTAAAGATGGATTAGAATCCTGGATTTTGGGGCGGGGGCAGCTCTTAAATCTGGGTGTGGCTGTTGCACAAAGCTCTTCTCTTCCTTATTTGTTTATTCATTTACACCAGGGAGAAGTGGGAGCAAACAGGCTGTGCCTGGGGCCAGGTCATGACATTTTGGTCCAAGATGGTGTCCCCACTCCCACTGCATGTACATCACTGGAATGGTAACTGAATTTTCCTTCAATGCGAGTGGGAGGGTAAGGATTCTGTACCACACCTAAGGTAGCAAGCTATATTCGTGGGGCTGTGTGTCACATAGCTCTCTCATTCTATACCTTGCTGCCACTTCCCAATATCTACTACCTGAAACAGTCATTCTCTCTGCCTTATCCTTGGCCACGTCCACTAGCCGGCAGGCCATCTACACCAGCATTTCTCAGGCTATCTGATGGGAGGGACATTTCATTTCCCCCCAGTGTGCTAGAGAATGGAACCATATTTATGCCTGTTGGCTACACTTGTTTGTTTCTTTCCTGGAAACATGTGAGGGACCAACATCAGTCCAGGAACAACCAGTCTGAGAAATCACATGTTTTATTAAGCCAATATTCCTGGTTAATTGTTATATCTGAATGTGCCCCTCTCTTCAGATGCCAGAAAGTCTGCTCCCAAGCGGCACCATAGACCTAATTCATACCAAGAACATGTCAAGGATTTTAATTCCATGCAGACGGCTTACATTCATTTTTAAAAAATGTCACAGTAGTGTGAGAGGCTGCTCCTTAAAGCTGCCACTAAAGTTACCAATGCCAGAAGACACAACTCATGATGGATTTTTCAATAAAAGGCCAAGTATCACATCCACGGAAGCTCTCCTGACATTAACATCCATACTCCAATAGACACAGAAATATTAGCACAGCTTCCACACTCCCTGCAATTTCTCTTGGAGCAAAGAACACCTCACTTTTGAAGCTGTCCCTTAAATTTTTGGATACCATCAGTACTTAGCATAATTATGGATCTTCTGTAGATCCCAAACGTGAGTATTGTTGGACTTCAGCTTCCAGAATCCCCAGACAGCTGATGGCCATGGATGCTGCGAGTTGCTGTCTACAGGTCACAGCATCACAGTCTGGCTGGGGATGATAGGATCTGCAGTTCAACTTATGATGTAGTCATACATTCTGAAGTGCAAGCCCTTGTCATGAAGTCCCTGTAGTGGTATCCCCCAGGGAGAGTCCAAAAAGGCAAGCAGCTACGTTGGCATCTGTTTGTCTTTCTGTCTGTCCGTGTGTCTATCTGGCAGTTTTCATCTCCAACAGAAGCAGGACTTTGGTAAAGCTAATGGGTCTTTCCCACTCAGTGCCAAGCTGTCCACAGCACCCTTTTGATTGCAAGAATATGTTGTTGCTGAGTACACCCATCTCCTCCTCCCTTACTACTGTGGGGATTGCAGCTAAACTCAGACTGTTTAGTTGTGCCCTCATCAGAGGATGTCTGCTAATCTACTGCTGGTCGTTGCCCTGGCCTGGGGATGGGCAATAGAAGCAGAGGTGGGGGCCATTCCCTCCTGGTGACCCCCCCCCCTTTTTATGGGCTGCATCAGCTTAACAAGAAGTGAAGTCATATCACTTCCAGTTCTGGGAATCAGCTGAGACGCAGCCTTTTCTTTTCTTGCCTTGAGTTTTGGGAGAAGTTGTGGGGAATAGGGGGGAATGAGGTGATATGTATTTTTCTGTGTGTGCGCTCATGCATGCAGGTGTGCTCTAACCATGAGCTAATGGCCTGTCTTTTCCTGCTCTCTTCTGCATTCATTTTACTCTGCAATCCCTTGTTTCTCACTGACTTCGAAAGCAAGGGACATTACTATGAATGGTCTGACCATAATACTTTCTTATAGTTAGTACTAACCTTAATGATTATCCAGTGTGCTCAGTTATGTTTTGTAGGAGGAACACTTGCAGCCTTGCTGTTACTCAGAAATCATTGTACCTGGAACTGCAGCCTTTGTTAAAACAGACAGCTTTGCTTTTACCTACCTTTTGGCTCTGACTTACAACCATTGCCCAAATCTATTTTATTACTATTAGCCATGCCAATGAATCATGTGCATGGGGACTGCCAGAGAACAAGAGGACAGGAACCTGCCCCAAGGAGCTTGCAATATAAAAAAGAGGAAGAAAAGGAAAGAGGGGGCAAGAACCAACAAGTAGATGCACTGCTTGTGGCCAATGGCATCAATGAAAGCATAATGTGCCATTTTCTTTGCATGTGCTACAGCTTCTAACATCAACCTAATATATTACCACCATTCTAATCTAATATTAATGTAGCTTGATTAGATTTTTGAGCTTGGTAATGGTTAATGAAACATGTTAATAGGGCTGGAATGAGTATTCAAAAATATTCACAAAAAAAATGAAAAACCATTCCCCCCCCCCCCAAGTATTGAGAAACACTGACAATAAGAATCCCGGACTGAATAGAATGTTTGCAGTTCAGGACTTGCTCTGCTCCAAATTTGCACATGGTTGTTTTGTGCTGAAAAGTCTGTGCAAAACAACTGTCTCTGAATTTTGTACAGAATAAATCCTGAATTGTGAATAGGCTTTAAGAACTGGGTTGATTTCAAATGCTTCCTTGCAGTGGGAAGAAAATTGGTGTTTTGTTCGAGATAGCTGTGGTTTTTGACATCTTTGTTGGGGGAAGACAGATCAAAACACCAAAATGTGGCCATCTGTGTTTGCTACTAGAGGTGTTAACAAGAATTGCTTGATTTGCCCAGTTGCGTGGTCTTTTTTCAAAGAAACATTTGAAAGATCAAGGATCAGTCATCAGAAGCATCTGTGTAACGATGCCAGATACACATCCTTGTTCCCCACCAGTGTGTCATAGTGTTTTGGATGAATCCTCATTGGACAGTGACCTGGCATTCCCAAAGATGAATATCCCTGAGGACTATCACGTCTGATCCGAGGCAGATCAGAGGAATCCATGACCTTCAAGAGAGACAGAAATCAAACTGCACCCCGAAGATGGAGGGGAGTTCCTTGTCTAAAATGACATGTGATTGCTGGGAGACCACCTAGCCCCAGGCTGTGGAGCCCACAAAAGGTGCAAATTTTGGTTGTCTGACAGACACAGAAGTGGTTAACTTGTTAGTAATGGGTTACTTGTGAGTAGAATATTCCTCATGAGGAGACCAATTCACCAGGTAGCACCGATAACCTGTAGTGTAGTTGCTCCAGGTGGGGCTCTGAAAGGGCAGGCTTAGCATCAGTCAGTGTGTGGCACAGAGTGCTGGAGCAACATTTGTGTTCCTTGAACACAAAACAGTGTGATAGACAATCCTACAAGGAACACAAATGTTGCTCCAGCGCTACCTTCAAGACCTTCCCATCCTTTCAGGCCCAAAAAAGGTAGTCTGGGGAAATAAAGGCAGCACAGGGCTTCATAAACCACTGTCAGTGGGATGACACACTTTGGCCATTCCTGTCGTAGATGTTTGTTTTAAGGCTGGAGACAAACCAGAGAGTTGAAAGTGGCTTGTGGGTGGCTTGCCTTTCCATGGCGTGCACAGTTTTGTTCTGTTTTTGTACTGTGGACCCCTTTACACTACACAGTTAATAGCACTATATTCTGCTTTAATTGTTGTGCTTCCAACCAGGGATTGTGATTAGGGGAGGCAAGAGAGTTCTTTAGCAGAGAATTCATAGTGCTCCTCCCTAAATTGCCGATCTCAGGATTTAATAGGATGTTGCCATGGCAGTTAAAGAGGAATGCAGCAGCATGGTTTGTAGAGTGTGAATGGGTCCCTGCTCAGATGGGTTATTTAGGTTTTTGAAACCATCCATGAACCTTCCATACCTGCTTGACTGGAGCCCATCACTCACTGACAATCCATTTTGTCATCAACTCACTATATACTTACAAATGAGTTAAGCTGTATGACTGTACCTCAGTGGCAGTGTGTGAATTTATACAAGGTCTCAGTCATCCAGTCCCTGATGCTTCCACCTATGACTGGGAAAGACCTTACTCTGAGATTCTGAAGACCAGCTGCTAGGCTGTACTAAATAAAGTAGAGAATCGTGCATCACTACAACAGGATAAATTCTTTTGTATAAGAGTTGTACATGCTTATGTGTAGGCACAGAGACAAACTAAAAATAATCATTGTACTTTAAATAGAAATGAAATACATCTTCATGGACTGTTACCAAATGACTAGGATGCCAGCTCATATGAGTGCCTACTGTCCTGGTGCCACCTGTTCTTATGAGGTAGGGATGGAAACAGTGTTCGTAATTCGTAATGTTTAAATATTTGAAGGAATGCCATGTAGAGGAGGGAGTGGGCTTGTTTTCTGCTTCTCCAGAGACCAGGACAAGGAGCAATGGAATCAAGCTGCAGGAAAGGAGATTCCACCTGAACCTCAGGAAGAACTTCCTGACGGTCAGAGCTGTTCGGCTGTGGAATAGGCTCGGAGTGTAGTGGAGTCTCCTTCTTTGGAGGTTTTCACGCAGAGGCCGGATGGCCATCTGTTGGAAATGCTTTGAGGGTGTTCCTGCATGGCAGGGGGTTGGACTGGATGGCCCTGTGGTCTCTTCCAACTCTACATTTCTATGATTCTATGATTATTCCTTCCCAGGCTGGAAAAAATGGATTACCTGATGGTTAGGAAGCCCCATCAGGAATCATAGTAGACTGACAAGATTCTGCACAGTTTTCTCCTGGAATTTGAGCATCCTAAAGAGGAATTACAGTTGGCCCTCCACATTTCCTAGGGTTAAGGGCACAGGACTCTTACAAAGGGGAAAAATGGCAAATGTCAAAGTGTGTGTGTGTATATATATTTGTGGGAGAGGGGTGAGGCAGCATGGGAGAACAGGCAACCTGGGTCCACACCAAGTCAGGGAAAGGAGAGGGAAGTGGGAGTTGGCATGGTGGCCCTATACCTCCTCTCTCTTGCTCATCTCCTTCCTTGGGTTTGCAGGGGGCATTGGGTGATGCTGAGAAATTGGCCTGCAAGGCATCCTTAGCTGGCCAGGCAGTAGCTGGCAGAGGAGAAGGACGAGAACCAGAGGTGGGACTAGGGCTGCATGGCCTGATTGAAGCCACCGAGAGGGAAGGCTCCCCCAGAAAAGAAGCAGCTGAGATGGGGGGCAGGGGTCAAAGAAAGTCAACAATAATCAAACCTTTGAAAGTCAAGCCTGCAAATGTGGAATGCTAACTGTACTGTGTGGAGAAAAACATATGGGGGTTTTGGGGTACAACTTCCCCCCAAAACCCTACATCGGTTTTCTGAACAGGTAACAATGTTTTCTGTATGGGAAATCTTTTGGCTATTCCAACAGTGGAAGAATACTGGGAAAAATATTTGTTTTCTGAGCCCAGAGACAGCAACAATATGGAACCATCTGCCAACAGAAGCAAAGCAACAGAGAAGGAACCAAGAAGTAGAGGCTCTGTGGCCCAACCTGTCCTTCTTAGAAGTTGCAACTGTGCCACCCCTGCCCAGTTGACAACCTAGAGACCTCCAGAAGGAGCAGAAGGGTAGCAGGCTGGAAGAGCAGAAGATTCTGGCCTTTTGGGGGCAGGCGAAGGAGCTGAACTTTAGTCAGGGAGAGTTCCTGGAAGACATCTGGCTTCTTGGCACGTGAAAAGCTGAGCGTGCTGTGAGGTGGGTGGGTGGCTGTCTTCTTAGTGCCACTTGCAGCTGGGGTGCATTCTTTCTGATCTCCTCTCCCTTCCCATAAACTGCGTCATGAGCCTCTTTGACTCATACCTGGGCAATGCTACAGCATCCCAGTCTCCTTCAAGACCCCAGTTTGGATGTGGCTGATAGCAGAGAAAACAGTGATATATATTTTTGATTAGAGAAGCTGGTGGATTTTTATTCTATCTGCATTTCAAGGCAAAGTGACTGAAGAGTGAACTGGAGTGGCATACCTTCCAACTATCCAGATTTTGCTGGGACAGTCCAGGTTAATGCTCTGCTCTCCCCCTTTTCAGCTGCTTTCACTCTTCCCTCTTTCTTTTGCCTGGCTTATTCCTAGTGTGACAAAATGAGTTCAAAGGGTGAAAGTAGCTTTTACTCAATTAACCCAGCGGAGAGAGGAGGAGGTGAAGCCTTGCCCTTCCCCGTATACTCTGGTGGAAGCAAACTGCTTCAGCATCTCCTAGCCTGTGTGCTCATGAGTAACATTTTTGCCCTCTCGACTGCACTCTGAGGTTGCTGAGCCACAAGTGTCCTGGTTTTCATCTGTGAAATGTGGGAAGGTATGGAATGGTACTGTTACAGTTGGCTGTCTACATTCGCATGTTTAACTTTCACAGATTTGATTATTTGTAAGTTCCTCCAACGGCTGCCCCCTCCACCTCAAGTGCTTCTTTCCTGGGAGGACCTTCCCTCTCGGTGGCTGGGGGCAATTACTGAAAAGGCCCTGCCCCCTGTTCCTACTAGATACACTTGTAAAGGTGGTGGGACAGAGAGAAAGACCTCTCCAGCAGATCTCAAAGCCGGGCTGGTTCGTAAGGCAGAATACAATCCCTCAAATAATTTGGACTTGATATACTTATCCATAGGTTGGATGCAGAAAGGAGTGGGGGAGGGTATGAGCCTCCTCAGTGGCTGGCAGTGAGGAAGGAAGCTAACTTGATAAACAAAGAGCCCCCCCCCAGAGGGCCTTTGCAAGTTGCAACAACAAATCAATTAAACCTTCTCTACTAGCTGAGATGGGGATTTGCACACAGCTCTTCCTCTTGCCTGGGGCTGAGCCCATCAAAACTAAAGAATTTGCACCCCTATCTCCCATCCAGAGGAGAACTACCAAAACTGGAGACTCAGGGCCAGGTCCTGAGATCTTCAAAGACAACCTCGTGAAAATGGTGGGACTTAGAGAAAACTCTCCCCTGAGAATATTAGGACTTGGGCAGGCTCATATAGAGAAAGATGATTTTTGATAGTTTGGATTGAACCTGTGTGACAGCTGGTGTTCTCAGGATGCTAAATCTTGCAGCTAGCATCAAAGCTTTTCTGCATGTGTGTGGAATCACAGAATAGTAATTTTTCTTAAGTATTCCGAATGCAGGCCACCAATCCAGACTTTGGGTTGTTTATTCTCATGAATACTTGCCGTAGTAATATGGGCTTATCAGAAGAGAAAAGACTGACTCCTCACTGTTGCTAGGTATTTCTAGGCTCCATCTTCCCGCTTATGCCCAATTTGCCATCAGGGATGCTACTGAGTTGGCAGACAAAGTTAGTTACAGATTGGACAAAAGTGAAGAATCATATGCAGACTGCTGCAAGGCCTTTGAATAGTGAGCCATTTTGTGTGTTTGTCAATAAATAATAACCTGACTTCCATGAAATGATGGAAGTCGACAAAGAAACAGCCATTGTGTGTGATAGGAAGGGTGAGAAAAAGAATGGAGGAAGCCAAGAGGAGGGAGGAGAAAGTAAAATAAGAGAACTTGAAATATTCAGGACTTGCAGCACTCTTAAGTGCTTGGTACACATCCGGATGATCAAAGCCCAGCTGGCAAAGACCGGCTGTGCATTAAGACACCATCTCCCTGGAAGGCCGAAGCTCACAAAAGGTGAGCCAAGCACACTGCTCTGTTCTTGGCTCCTGCGTTCTTATTCAGCTGAGAATGGTACAGGCGGCCGGCTGCCCTTTGGTACAGAGAATGCTAAGAGCATATGAGGCTCACTTGATTGGCCAAGGCTAAGAGGAGGAGAGAGGCTATGGTCTGTTTGGCAACATATTCCTGTCCTGCTGATCGACTCAGCTTCTGCTGATTTCCTTTTGGAAGCCTTCCCCTGACCTCTAGAAGAGAGAAAGAAACGGTTGAGCATCTCTGTTGATGAAGGATGGTATTCCTTTTCAGGTACATGACTCTGGTCAGCCATTGTCCCTGGAAGATTGCTGTATAAGAGGTATGGAGAAGAGTAAAGATATCTGGTTGTAGGCACCAAATGGACCTCCTTTAGGGAAGTAAATATTGGTGAACTTCATTCTCAATGGAAAAAACTGGTAATTTTAGCAAATTTCTTCCAGTGGCGAGATAGTCCTTGCAAACAGTTATTGAAAAATATTGAAGAAGTTGACCATAGAATTGTGCTGCAGGATTTAGATCTTAGAGAAGTGTTCTCAGGTAAAAAAAAATAAAAAAAATAGCATTTGTAGTTTTTATTTTTATTGGCATTTTTTCCACTTTCATGAGGGTCTTGCACCTCTAACCCCTGTGACAGCGGAGGGCCGGCTGTAATGCACTTTATGTGGGGCTGCCTTTGGAGAGCGTTTAAAAAATTCAATTAGCGCCAAAAGCTACAGTCAGATTGCTTGCTGGGGAGCACACAATTCCCTTGTTGCAGCAGCTCCACTGGCTGCTAGTCCGTTTCCAGGAACAATTCAACTGCTGGTGTGAATCTATAAAGCCCTGTATGGCTCAGGTCCAGGTTATCTGAAGAACCATAGTTCCACATATGAGACTGCATTTTGAAATCTGCTGGGGAGGCCCTTTTCTCTGTCTCCCCACACTCACAGGCACATCTCATGGGAACGAGGGACAGGGCCTTTGCAACTCCCTCCCTAGGATGGCTAGGACAGCTCTCACCTTGCCCCCTCTCTCTACCAGCAAGTAAAAACATTCCTATTTTGCCAGGCTTTTGGGAACTGACTGTGACGGATCTTTAATGGTGTGCTGTGCTGTTTTGCTGATTTCTTTTAATGTTGCCTTCTAAAAGATTTTAAATGCTTTCAACTGTACAGAGTAATTGTTTTAAGAATAACTTTTTTATTTATATTTTTAACTGATGTTTTTGCATGGTTTTTAATCCGTACTGGCTTTCGTGATTTCTAAGCCACCTTGGGTCCTAGTACTGGGAGCAAATGGGATATGGATGATGATGGTGATGATGATGATGATGATTGAGGAGGAGCAATGTCCACCGGCTCCACCCTTAGCTACACTCGTGTCTGTGTTCATTCTCATGAGCAAATAGCATTTACCAAGTGTTCTTTTGGTTAGATCCCCTTCACGGTGAGGCTGCATACCTGTGTATGTATATGTGTGTGTGTGTGAGAGAGAGGGAGAGCAAGAGACAGAGACAGAGAGATGAAATAGGAATTGAAAAGGGCATCCCAGCATCTGCTTCATACAGTACCTCCTGAAGCAAAACGCATCGGGGAGTGAGACATCACTAGCCTGACCCTTTCCACTGAAGAGACAGCCAGGTTCGCAGACCTCCTTTGAGTCAGGTAAGCTACCAAATGGTGCAGGAAAGTTGCCAGAAAATTTCATGGAGGGGAGAGAGAGAAAGAGAGAGGGAGAGAGAGAGAGAAAGAGAGAGAGAGAGAAATTTGGGCATGGTGGGACAGAAGGGTTTGGACAGCGGTCACTATTAGAGAGGTTTCTGTGGAAATAAATTTCCACAGGTAATGACAAAAACAATTCCCCATTATTGCATCTGAATTAGAAAGTATGTCATGAAGCTTCCGGAAAAGCAAACAAATTTAAAATACAATATCTTCCACAGGCCAATTTAGTCATGTAAACTAAATTACAATGCCTTGGAGTTAAATGCATATTGTGCAAGGCGTCCTGCTCTAATAATCTGAACAGTTAATGAAGTCGAATGTGCCATGATTTCTCTGCAAAGTTGCGGGGGGGGGGGAAACCCCCTGTATACTTGACATGCCTTTAGCTGTGTTACTTTTCAAAAGCCAATATTCCCAAATCTTCTTTTTTTCTGACAAAAGCACTGAACACCTGTATAGTGTCAGCACAAATCTCAAAGCTGAGAATGAATTTTCACACACCACAAAGCAAAAACATAACATGGTGTAGGAAAATGAGGGCTGATTAAAACGCACAGTTGATCTCCCCAACTTGGATAACAGAATCATAGGCCCTTTCCGTACTGCACTGTTATAGTGCTATTATTCCACTTTCAACATCCTGTGGAATTCTGGGGTTTGTAGTTTCCTGAAGCCAAAGAGCTCTCTGGCTGAGAATTCTAAAAGCCCCTCCCTAAACTGCAAACCCCAGGATTCCAAAGGATGTTGAAAGTGGAATGATAGCATTATAACAGTATAGTGCGGAAAGGCCCATAGAGTTGGAAAAGTCTGTAAGGGCTCTATTCCATAATCAGATAGATCTTACAGCAAAAAAAAGAAGAAGTTCTTCCTAACATTTAAGTAGAATCTCTTTTCTTGTAATTTAAATACATTGGTTCACTTTGGGTCCCCGGAGCAGCACAAAACAAGCTTGCTCCATCTTCCCTTCAGGTATTTAAATATGGCTATTGTGTCACCTCTCAGTTTTCTCCAAGCTAAACATGTCCAGATCCCTAAGTCACTCCTCATAGGTCTTGGCTTCCAGACCTTTGATCATCTTGGTAACTCTCCTCTGAACACCTTCCAGCTCGTCAATGTCCTTCTTGAATTACGATGCATAGAGCTGGACGCAGTGTCGCTGGTGAGGCGTGATCAAAGCAGAATAGAGTGATACTATGATGTCCCTTGATCCTGTCATTGTACTCTTGTTGATGAGACCTTGCAGTCCATTGACCTTTGTGGCCACTGCATCACATTGTTTACTGATGCTTAGCCTGTGGTCTACCAAGACCCTTACATCCTTTTCATGTCTACTGTAATCAAGGCAGACGTCTCACATCCTCATTTGTGCATTTCATTTTTTTTCTCCTGTCAAAATCTAGTACCTTACGTGTATCTCTGATGAAATACATTTTGTAGTTCTGGCCAAGCAGACCAATCTATTAAGGTCATTTTGAAGCCTAGTCCATGAGCTACCCCTCCTGATTTTATTTTACAGCAAAGTAAGAACAGAACTTCAGAAACTTTATTTTAGACTATGGTGCCCCAAATCCCCCAGCCAGCATAGGCCATGCTGTCCAACAAAGAATCCTTTCTGAGCTGAGCATCATAGCAATATCCAGAGCAAGTAGTCATCTGAAAAAGAAAAACAACAATTCGATTTGATAATCTCATTTTAACACCATTCAGTCCACTAACTCCTCTAGCTGGCTTCTCCCTACTTAATTACAGTTGTAGCTCCATCCCACAAATTCTTCCCACTCTTTCCAGCCAAATCCAACTAAAATCTCTTTCTGTTCTGGACCCAGCTGTTCACTTTCAGCTCCTACCTCTAGCTGGCTTCCTCAACTGACTCAAACTCCAATTCCGGGGCTAAATCCAGTTTAATTCTAACCAGACTAGACCCATTGACATCAATGGGACTTACATAAGGAGTGACTGACCCAGCTCATACATCTCAACGGGGCCTAGCCCAGTTGAGACTGCAATTGGACCTTCTCGCGTCATCCCATCGGCTCCTTGCTGTCAACCAACTCGTCCACTCACTCTCCAGCTAACAAGCTATGACACTCTTCCCTTATTTGTTTTCATGGCCTTCTGCTTCTTTCTCAGTCGGATCTGGGGCCCTCAGAAGCTTTGCTGTTTTGGCAAATTTAATTGCCTCCCTAGCCCCATGATCTAAATGTGTTCTAAAAAGACCAAATGATCAGAGCCTTCTTTCAAAGAGCATCAAGACACGTTGAGCCTTTGAACTTAAGGTACCATATAGAAAATAAAAGAGATGTGGGTAATTGCCAGAGGTTGGAGAGGCTTCCATTGGCCCTGGTTGGGCTGTCAGAAAGCTATTCAAGACCTGCCACATCCACATTTTAATTTTTTTCTCCCCAAATGCCTCTCAGCTCCATGTGAGGAGCAATTTGTCCATCTATTGGACCCTCCCCTAAGTCAACGTCCTTTCCGATTTCTTTTTTTTTTTTTTAAGAGTCCTTCCTGAACCTAAAATTACTCAGACGGGAAATTTGAAGAAATTACCCCTTCACACTTTGGGGGCAGGGAGCATGGAAGCCTTTTTGAATATTTCCTCCCCCCTCCTCATATTCCTCCTAAAAGATTTTTAGGGGATGGTAGGGGCCCCCTGGGGGCCTTTTCTTTGGGGCTATACACAGCCCATAGGGCACACTTTTCCCATCCCAGAATTAAAGAAATCTCAACCACAGCAAAACTGCTGGGAGAGACAGCAAAACAACTGCACTTGGTGCCATTTTGTTCTCTGACCTGTGGCATGACACTGAGTTTTGGAATAGTGTTTGTATGCCAGTTCTTTGACCGTTGTCTTGTGGAATAGCTTGGTTGCTGACCTTTACCGGGAACTGACCTTGTGTTGCTTTTGGGTATGTGGCCAGACCTGATCCATCTTTGAACTCAGGGCTCTCTTTCCGTCTTGCTTTGGAGAGTGACCCACGCTGCTGTCCAACTGCTCAGGGCACTGCCCCTGGAAATCAGACCCTGTAGGATCCCTGATTGGCTGGGATTACCCAAGTAACTATATCCCCATGTAACTGGGGTTGTTGCTGTTTTCGTATTGCACTAGTTCCCTTTTTTTTTTTTTGGACTTATTTTTAGCTCAGAGTTGCTTCAATGGTGGATTGTTTTAATTTGATTTTATTGTAAACCATCTTGGGAGCCATTATGGTGGCTTGTATCACGTAATAAATACACAAACAAATACATAATCCCAGCATAAAAAACCCCTAGCAACTAGCACTCGAGCAGGTTTATATCTTGCTTGAATGTGAACTCAACAGGTGGCCTTAATTTAATTTATTCAATTTGCATCTAGTGTCAGGAATCTCTACCTGCCGCGCCGCAGCCAGCAAGGGAGGAGAGAGGCCAGGAACACTTGGGGAGTCCAAATATACCAAACACCAGGAAAACACAAACTGAGCCAGGTCAAGGTCCAGTCCAGAGGTTCAGGAGGCAGAGATCCGTCCGGAGGGTTTCAGGGAGCAGGAGACTCAAAGGTGGTGAGGGCTTGCTAATAATTTGCTGCAAGCTAGGAGCAGCCACGCCGGCAGACTGAAATAGCTCCTGTGAGCAGGTACTGCTCGTTATTGTTTCCTCAGCCTAGTCCAAGCAGCCTCCCTCTCAGCAGCCCGGTTCAGCCTTCGAGTGATTGAGGGCTGATGGGCCCAGCTGGCTGCAACTCCTCACTGCTGGTTCCCTCTCCGTCATGAGCTGGCCGGGGCAACTCAGTCTCTGTTTGACCTTCCAGTGCAGGGGATGCTTGCAGGTTGACCTGCTCACTCACTGGCTCGGCCCCCTGCACAATCAGTTGCTCCTCAATCACAGCATCATCATCTATCACATCTAGCTATTCAGCCAATAGATAAAGAAACTGTCTTAAAACTCTTTGGAAATACATATTGCATTTCTTTTAAAGGAAGCTGTTGTGCTAAAGAAGACTAATATAGGACAGGAACAGTTGATTCTCCTCCTCTCTTCTTGCATCCGTCCATGTGTGTCACACGCCCTCCAATTATCCTAATTAATCTTTTGT
This sequence comes from Iguana delicatissima, assembly GCA_948472985.1. Classification (NCBI taxonomy): domain Eukaryota; kingdom Metazoa; phylum Chordata; class Lepidosauria; order Squamata; family Iguanidae; genus Iguana; species Iguana delicatissima. The sequence continues at coordinate 200,205 of CAOKZL010001398.1, read as the reverse complement.
CATTCCACTTTTTTAAAATCTCCCAGTTTCTTTCTCCTCCTCCCACTTTCCCCCCTTCATCCTCAGCATACTTCACTTGCTGCAAACTCAAAGGTAACTTGGGAGGGAAAACTTCACAGTTGGTGCTAGTGGAGGTTTAGGCAGAATCTCACAGCTGGTGGGAAAATGCGGGGTAAAGTGGTAAATCCTCTCCTACCAAGTCCAGAGGTTTGCTGTATGGAAGAAAGTTACTGGGGAACTATAGTCTATTCCCCTGAACTTTAGCAGTAGCAATCTCTAGAAGAGAGACTTTTTAAGCACCTCATCAAACTATGCCTCCCAAAATTTCGTAGCATGGAGCCAAGACAATAGAAATGACATCAGACTGGTATAACTCAAAAGTGTAGATGCGCTTCCATATACTTTGACGCATTTTGTATTTTCTGGTTTTTCTGTTCTGAATTAGTGAACTGAAAGGCATATGTGGCATCTTTCTTTGGAACTGGGGTAGAAAGTGTTTGATTTTTCAGTCCTGGAAACTGGGATTGGGCTGGATTCAAAGCAACTTTCAAATTTAAGCTGGTTTTCATTTATCCTCGCAGAAGATTCCAGGCCATACCTTTTTGCTTGCTTGCAAATTCTGCAACGATTGGTGGGATTGCTAAGCACGCTGATGACTAAAATTCCAAGAGTCTGCAATTCTACATTCCGAATAATTGCCTGGACTTTCTTCCGATACAGTCTAATTCAATTGTAATGCCAATTTTGACTCGATCTCCAATTCTCCCTTGGAAAAAAAAGTTATTTGCTCAGCTTTTTTCATGGATCATTGTGAAAAGCTGTTTTATATTTGCCGCAATTATGTGCCACAGTGACAACAACAATGATTCACGTCTCTTTTTTTTATTGTTTGTTTGTGTTTGTCTCCCTGTAAGCAGATGAAGTCATCAGATATTGACCAAGACCTGTTCACAGAAAGCTACTGCAAAGTGTGCAGCGCTCAGCTAATATCAGAATCTCAGCGCGTGGCTCATTATGAGGTGAGAGAACCGTGGCGTGGTAATGTCAGAGGCAGGATCCAGAGGTCTGTGGGGCATCACCATTGTGGTACAGTGACTGAATTGTTCTGGCTGCCAATACATTTCGAGCCTGAATTCGAGGGACCAGTGATGGCACTCAGTGCCTTAAATGTCCTGGGACCTCAGTACCTGAGGCAGGAGGAAAAGGGGAGAGATTCTGTGCAAAGAAAGGAAGGAGTTCAGCATCCTCAGCTGACCTTCCCCTTCTGGCAGCAGCCTCCAAGACTGCTTTTCAGTTTGTCAAAATGTATGACCCAAGAAACTATTCTTGCATCGAATTTCGTTTGGCTCTCGGTCGATACTGTTAGGTGCAACATCTTGTTTCTTGGCCATTTCCACACTAGAATGTTATAGTGCTATTATTCCACTTTCAACATCCTATGGAATTCTAGGGTTTATAGTTTCCTGAGGCCAAAGAGCTGTCTGGCTGAGAATTCAAGATGCCCCTCCCTAAACTACAAACCCCAGGATTCCACAGGAGGTTGAAAGTGGAATAATAGCACTATAACAGTGTAGTGGGGAAATGGCCTTGATTTGCAAATGGTCTCCCCTCCTGGTTGTCATTGCTGAAAATTCCAAGAGAAGGTTTTTGGGGGTGATTGTCCCTGTGTTGGCGTGTGAGTGAGGATTTGCTGAATGACTTAGGGTATGAGTTGTTAAAGAGCATTTTCTTCTAATCTTTTCAATAATGCTGGTGGAAATGGTGGTGATGGTGATGCAATCGCAGTGGGGATCAGTGCTCTGGAAGAAGTTCCAAACAGTGATAAAACATCTGAATAAAATTGCTGTAGGTGGGACATGGCACGTTATCTGACACTGGCTCACTGATTTATAAATTCCTGGCTAGAATTCAATTTGCTGATGGGCCAAAACTCCATTTGGTCATGCCTGTTATGACCAGGGTGCAAAAGAGTGGTGTAAAAAATCTTGCGTGATTTTCTGATTCAGACTGGTAAACAATCAGAACTTTACCTGCCATGCATAACCGTGGTTGAGAAACAGAGAGCCATCTTGGGGAATAACAGAAAGGAAGTCAAAGTAGGGGAGAAGATGATTAAATATTAAGACCTACAAATTGAGATTCAACTTCTCTGCAAAAATAAAATAAAATAAAATAAAATAAACTACTGGGGTCCCAGTGGTGATTAGTGCTCAGGGAACAATTCCAAACAGACTGATGGAATGGCCATAGATAGAGCGCAATTGCAAAAAGGGACACTATTCATTTTATTCATTTAAAGCATTTCTGCATACTTCAGTATATATTATTTAGAGTATTTGTGCTTCCCAGCCCACAAGGGCTCCTAAGGCAATGAACAAATAAAAACCAACTAAAACAACACAATTTTTTTTAAAAAAAATTAAAGTGTAGTAAAATACTCTTTAAAAACTCTTAAAAGCAATCTAGAAAGAATCCTAGAAGCCAGTTTTGAAGCAGTTAAAACGAAAATTTCAAACACGGAATGCCAGGTGGAATAGCATGGTTTTGGCTTCCTTGGGGAAGGAGTTCCACAGTCGAGGATCTCAGTCCCCTTCTCTTTGAACATGCCACATTATCTTATAATATCTTAGTGATTCCTGGATTCTCGGAGAGAATCTGAAAAAGTGGTGGCTCAAAATTCCATTTGGTAGCATCTGATAGATGGAGAAACTAACATGATGGAGATGATGATGACTGCCAGAACAACCTGCCTCTTAAGACCAGCGTGGTGTTGGTGGAGGAGAAACGTAATGCTGCAGGGGTCTTGAACAGTGCATGCGCATTCTCTGCACACACATCCCTGCCCTGTTTCAGCAACCAATTTCCTGGGGAGCTTCGGGACGCGGCAAAGGGAGAGCGCAGATAACTGCTCATTAGATCCTTGTGAGTGACGCTGTCATGTGGTGCAGAGCAGAAGCCTGGTCGTTGATGGGTGACACTAATGGACGTTAAAAGGCGCTCGAGTGTCCAAAGTAGCTAAACTTCCAACTGCACCCGACTGCTGGGACAGAGAGATGGTGCAAAACCCTTTTATCTTTTTTTTTTTTTTTTTTTTAGTAAGAGTGGGGTGTTGCTGAGAATGGGGTAGAAAGCAGCAGTATTCCATTTGCTTGGCAGAGAAGAAGTTTGGATTGAGAGGGGGACAGACCCAGAAGTTTGAGGGGCTATAGCAATACCAGGCGACTTGTGTGTTTCTGCTCCTGCTAGGCCTGCTCAGGGTAATGCCTGGACTCTAAACATAAGCAGATTGTTACAAAACCAAACTGTGCTGCTGGTGTTCTTTTCTCCAAGGGATATTTACATTTACATACATTGCCATTTCACAGAGGAAAACTGGGACACACGTGACCAAGCAACATTAGAGTGTGGCTAAGATGGCAAACATTGTTAAAGAGGAAAAATAGACAAGTAAGGCTGTAGCAGTTTGCTTTTGCCTGAGTGTACCGGGAAAGTCAAGAATTCTCCCTCTCCCTTTCCTTTCCACCTTGCTGAGTTAATTGAATGCAAACTGCTTTGGCCCCGTGGGCTCAGTTTGCAGCACTTGAAATAAGCTGAGGAGCAAGGAGGAAAGGAGGGAAGAGGAAGGAAAAACTGGGACATCTTAAAAGCAGCTGAAAAAGTGGGATGAAAGAGACTGGGGTGCCACATTGGGACTGTTGGAAGCTCTGCATGTATTAAATCAGTCAATCTTTATTATGGTCTATGACCAGCATGGTGAAAGGAAAGACTTTCAACAAAATTAATAAACAGGAATGGGCAAGACAAGGAATAAAGGAGATTACACTTCCAAGTCAGGGAAGGTGAAGCAGCCTTGTCAAATTATACATGGAGTGTGATTGATTTTTTGGTGGTATGAAAGGGCTCTGGTTTTGAAAAGCAATTGGCAACGCAAAGGAGGGCTGCAACCTATATAAAAGGAGAACCAGCCGTCCTGGAAACCTCTCCAGGAAAGGCAATTCACCCCTTTTAGGGGAAAAAAAGGATGGCATAGTGTAGCATGGTACAGTGGTTTGAGCATTGGAGGCCATGCTCGGCCGTGGAAACCCACTGGGTGATTTTGGACATGTCACACACTCTCAGCCCCATAAAACCCTGTAATAGGGTTGCCATGAATTGGAAAGGACTTGAAGGCACACAACAACAGCAGCAGCAACAAGTGAGTCTGGAGGAATCAGGGGCTGCAAAAATTCTTGGTGGGGTGCACATGCAACCCCAGGGCTGCAGTTTGTTTCTCTTTCTGGAAGCTAAGCAGGGTCATCCTTGGTTGGTGTTTGGATGGGAGACTGCCAATGTGTGATGGATGCTCTAGGCTATATTTCTGAGGAAGGAACTGGCAAAACTGTTTCTATTTGTTACCTAAGAAATGCCCATGGCATTCATGAGGTTGTCATAAGTCAACAGGCATCTCTGAGGCACCCTCACGCAAGAACTTTGGATGGAAAGATATTTCACCAAGTTCATGTTTCTCTACAAAAATATTCATGCTGCATTCTCATCTTCAGCAACATAGCAGGGTGCAGCTTGCCTTGTACCTGAGAGCAAGGCTTGTGATAGGTTTTGATGAGGAGGAAAACAAAACAAAACAAAAATGCACAAAACAATTTGTGTGACTAAGACTGCCTGAATTTGATAAATGCACACAGACACACTTCAGTGAATGGGAAAGTGTGTACAAAATGCACATGTTAGTGGGAAAAGTGTACAAGAATGCCTGCAGTTTGAAGGGATGGAATGTGCACAGTAGAACTTATGAATTTCCATATGTGAAGGAGGGAAAAAGGTTTGCAACCTGACAGTGAACCAGGATGAGTTAGTGTACTGTAGGTTTTTGAAAAATGTTGTCACAAAAATGTGATTATTTTCATATCTCTAGGGGGAAAAAAAGCCTTGAATTTTTGTAATTATTGTCCTTTTTTTGCTATCATAGCAGAGACAACAAAATGGATACCTTCCTAATTGCTATTCATGAAGTCTGTTAAAACAAAGAAATACATGGAAAGAACTGACCCAGCAGCTTGACTTAGTCAAGCTTGGCTCAGCTTGACTGAGCCTGATTAATGCAAAATGAAACCATCAACAAACAGACAAAAAAAAGAGCAATTTTCATCTTTTGATAATTTTATTTCTGGATCGGCTGTTCTCTGACCTCCTAGCGAATTTCAGGGTAATACAGCTGTCATGTCGTCTGCTAATTCTCACTCAAGTCATTCCTGGCACAGACCTAGAAGGCAGGTGATTATTATAAAATAAATTTTCCACCTCCCCTCCCAGAACAAAATTGGATTTGGATGGGAGGTGGGTTGAGAATGCTATAATCTCATCATCAGCTTCCTATTCAAATTCTTATTCCTATGCAAATACGTGACACTTCCTGCCCACCGAACAGTATGGAAGATTAGCAGTCCGTATGCTTTGTCAAGGTTAAGCCAAATATCCCCCTCTCCCAAATCAAATGCTTTATCTGAAACATCTTGCTCTTTTCTTTTCTTTTTTATGGGATGTGAGGGGTGAGAAAAGGTTTGGGAGCAATGAGTGGGAAGTGAGAGGTTAGAAACTGTTCGGGAGCAATGAATTGCAAGTAACACAGCTGGCATGAACTACTCTTTTTGGCCAGAACAAAGTTACATTGCAAAAATAATGAGAGGAGTGGGAGTAGTGGCACTGGGGCTTTGGAGTAGTAACCATTTGTGTTCTCTAGGTACTTTATAGTTATTTTTGGAGGGCATTTTTAGACATTTTGAGAATAATTTTGCACATGTTATGCTATCTCCTCCTCCTCTTTATTTACCACATTTGCCAGTGTATAAGACACACCCATTTATATGTCAGCAAATACTATTTGCCAAATACTATAAGATACAGTGGTGTATAAGACACACCCCATTTTCAAACAGGGGGAAAGTGAGTCTTATACACCAGCAAATAGGGTATATCCCACCTTTTTGCCAGATTAGGACTCAAGGCAGCTTACAAATTAAAATGATTACATTCTCGTTAGAAATATACAAGAAGTCAACATTAAAATGGAATATTCCCCCAAGTCCCCAAGCCACGGAGAGGCAATGAAAAATTAGCAAGTAATTTAATGAGCTAAGTTTAACACTATGGAATTACTGGGAGGGGGAGTCATTTGTCATGAGTTACATTAGGGATTGCTTTTTAAAAAAGTAATTTTCCAAGCTTTGTGTGTGGAAATAGAGATGAAGCTTGGCCCTGCATGGTAGCTCTCTGCTTCCCCATACAGCTACATGCTGCTTCTTTATTTTTTTGTCCCTTAGACTGGGGTGGGCAGTTTGGGTGGGACTGGGGACCAGGTGTGGGGCCTCAATATGTCTCAGGTGTGTACCTCAGTGTGGAGCACTCTTCCTCTCCCCCTAGTCCAGTGGTTCTCAACCTGTGGGTCCCCAGATGTTTGTGGACTTCAGCTCCCAGAAGCCCTGAGCATTGACCATAGTGGCTGGGGCTTCTGGGAGCTGAAGTCCACGAACATCTGGGGACCCACAGGTTGAGAACCACTGCCCTAGTCCCACACAATGCTGCATTCTGGCAGTGGAAGTGACCTGTTTCCATTTTTTAAACAATTTCTGCTGTTTCTGTTTCTGCTGTTAAACAAGGTGTATGGCTAGGATGGGAAAAGTGCAGTCCATGGCCCTTCTCCAGCTCTAGTCTCCCTTTCGGTGTACCCCAGCACTGAATAAAACAAGAACAAGCTGCCCTCATCTCATTTAAATAGTGCCAAAGGTAGTTTGTTGGCAGACATTCCCTAAACGTTGCCCAGGTAACTGCAGCATAGCAGGGCTAGGGGAGATATGCACAGAACTGAGGGCTTTGGTTCAGCAGAAAAGAAAAGAAGAACATTGAAAGAAAAGGAATTGAACTTTAGGAATCCCATCTAGAAATGGAAAAATAACTTGAGAAAGATCCCATTAGGCCAACAACTTTGGAGAACTAAAGGAAGCGAGAGGAGAGAACTGGGAAGGAAGGAAGTGAAGTGAGAAGATCAGTGTGCAAGTAAAGAGGAGTCATCCTGCTAATGGAGTGGTAACCTTCAGGGAGTTCTCCAAGGTGCTGAACTCTGTCCCTTAAATATGGTTCAGCATCTTTGGATGGGTTCTTTAAAGTTTACACTAAAAGCCCAGAAGGGAATTAAATCCCCTCCACTGGCTTTTGCAACAGCTGATAACAAATTTAGGATGAGAGGATGCCTGTGGAGGTCCACTGGGCTATGGTTAGCAGAGATGAAGCCAAGGCGTCGTTTGAGATGGACCCACTACATCTGTTTTGCAGTCCAGCCTCTTGTAATCTACTGGAATGTGGAGGTCTGGGGAGTGGTGCCCCATCTGCCCAAACAATAGGACTATCCTGTACCATTAACTGGGAGGGCACAAGAGAGAGGGTGTCCTGCTTGTGGGGCTTCCCACAGGCAACCAGAATAGAGGATTAGATGGGTCTGAGGTAGGATTCTGCATATCTGCACTTCTACACTTCTTCTCTGTTAGACTTGTTGTTGTCATGTGCCGTCAGGTCAACTCGCAGTGATTCTAGGCTAGACATGTTCAGAGGCTGTATGGCATTATTGGCTTCTTAAGATGAGACAGTGTGACTTGCCCAGGGTCAGGCAGTGTGGTTTCCCTGACTGAATGGTAGAGATGGAAGGAATAGCTGAATATATTTAAAAAATGGTCCCTCCCCCTCCCCCAAAAAGTATTTATCCAGTGTTTGGAAACCCTGATGATCAGCCTAGACTGAAGAGAATTGTCGCAATAATCTGGAACCTATTCTGCACCAAATTTACACATGGCATTTTTGCACAGAAAATTCAGCATTTTCTGCCTATGCACATAAATAAATTATAAGCAGAAACATTATTCTCTTTACAAAAATGTCACTTCCTGTGTGAAATTTGTTGTGATAGGGACTTATTCGGCATAAAAATCACACTTTTTTCATAGAAAATAAAAATGATTTTTTTTTTTTTTTGCAGAAGAGAGAAAAATGCAAATTTTGCACAGACAAAGTTCTAAGTTGTGAATGGTCTTTGAAATCCACACAAAGACGCCTTTGCAGCAGGGAGAAAATTGCTGAAATTACTCATTCTTTTGAGAATGAAATTATAGAAGGATGACATCCCCAATGAGTGGGGAATTTAATCTCTGGTCACCCAGAATCCTAGTCTAACACTCAGCCCACAAGTCCATACTGGCTTTCTGTGTCTTAGGCCACCCGTCTTGAAAGAATACAAATCTCCAACTGGTTTTAGAAGCACTTTTAGATATGTATATATAAGAGGATGGGCACATTTTTAATATCTTAGCCGCAGCAGGCAGCTCAACTCACAGGCTGCCTGACAGGTGGTGGGCCCTGGAAATACATAGTGAGAATCAGCACAGCACGGACACCCGAATCAAACATGTTTAAGAATTAAAAGAACATTCTGCTTCCTGCACAATATCTCCCTCTTTCACAAATCCAGCCACTCAACTTCATGCCTTTCCCCAACTGAATGTGCTGTGATTTCTTCTTCTTTTTTTTTATTCTCCTCTCATGAATTGGTCAGTGTTGAAAATTCAAACAGATTGAAATAAAAAATGCATGACCTATAAAATCCACACTTGAACTAGCAAGAAGTAAATGGTGCTCTCATGGTGTTAAGAGACTCTGCCTTCTTTACAGTGTTAAAAGATGTGGGTCAGTTGATGGTGCACAAGCGTACTTCTTCCTCCTCCTCCACCCAGCCTTGACCTGGATGGTTCTGGCAAAGCTTTGAAAGGGTACCATTGCCACTGAAATTTACTCTCTGAAAAGCTGGAGAGTTTGCAGAGAGCTCCTTCCTTTTATTTCTGCCCTTTGCTTCTCCGAGCTGTTTGTCAAGAACACAGGTCGTGTCTAGGAGCGGGATGAAACATTTGGCAGCAAAGATGGGCCCAGGAACTCTGCTTACAGCAAACATCTGGAAACCTTAGGGATGTGTGTGGAGTGTGATTTGCAGAGCAAACCCAGCTGCTTTTCCATAGCAGCCTCCCCACTCTTCCCTCTCTCTTTTTTTAGTAGCGCTACTGCACAGGTTGCTATTAGTCAACAGGCAACTTAGAATCATAGAATCATAGAATCACAGAGCTGGAAGAGACCCCAGAGGCCATTGAGTCCAACCCTGTGCTATGCAGGAACACCCATCAAAGCACTCCCGACAGATGGCCATCCAGCCTCTGCTTAAAAATCTCCAAAGAAGGAGACTCCACCACACTCCATGGAGGCAGCAGCATATTCCACTGCTGGACAGCTCTTACCGTCAGGAAGTTCTTCCTCAGATTCAAGTGGAATCTCATTTCCTGCAGCTTGAATCCATTGCTCCTTGTCCAAGTCTCTGGAGCGGTAGAGAACAAGCCTGCTCCCTCCTCAACATGACATCTCTTCAAAACATGGCTATCATGTCCCTTCTTAACCTTCTCTTCTACCTTCTCTTCACACACAGCTCTTCAGATCAAAACACTGGGACTTCTTAACTTGCCTGAATAAATAGTACTTTTAATATACCAAAAAACGAGCGTCAATATTCCGTGTAACACATGTGTAGTTAAGTCATGTCTCCTGGCCTACCCAGCAGATGCTGTCTGATCTTGGAAGCTAAGCAGGGTCAGCTCTGGTTACTACTTGGATGGGAGGCCGCCAACCAATATCAAGTCCTGTAGGCTATATTTCAAAGTACGGGACTAGCAAAACCAACTCTGAGTACTCCTTGTCTAAGAAAACCCTGTGAAATCCATGGGGTTGCCATAAACAAACCGGCAACTTGAAGATGCGCGCACACACACACACACACACACACACAGAGCACTGATCCTGGATGGATGTAATCTGTCTGTTTTGATTTCTCCTGCATTCTTCCCCACCCCCCACTCTTAACTTCAAGTTCTTTCTATCCTGGATAAGAACATTTTTCAAAATGATAATCTTTCTAAGTTCTTCTCACAAATGAACTGAACTGAAATTCTTGCCTAGTTTGTCATGATTGGCAAGATGGATTGCTGTGATGGTTGAACAACAACTCCTCTCAAATGTTAGTTGTGTTTCCTTTCCCCCCCCTGAGGCCATAAGCAGTGAAACAAATGTGACAAAAAGAATTGGACGAATTCCAGGACGTCTTTGTTTCTAACCTGACGTGCAGCAAAACTCTGCCCTTACATGACATCTTTTTGTGGCAGCTGCTCCCCCCCTCTTTTTCTTTGTCCTCGAGAAGTGACGGTTGTACCTGATCTCTCATCCATATGGAAAACCGCAAAATACTGTAATGCAGAAGGCTTTTGCACTCCTTTGTCAGGTATCTTTCTAGATAATACAGGTGAATGTGAAACTCTTCAGTCTTGCCCTCATTCTAAAGAGAATGCTTCACCAACTCCTTTGCTTCCTACCACTCCTTTCTTAGTTCCTCCTCCTTCTTCAGCTACAAGTGGTAACACAATTGTGCACTGGGTGCATCTAGAATGAAGCAGAGAACTGAGGCATTGACTGATGTTCTGAGTCATGATGTGCTCAGTTTAAAAAAAAAAATCTGGAATTGCTGTGTGCAGGAGTTTAGGAGGTGTCAAAGCTCATAGATAAGGGACACTTGTACCACACCCCAGAATCCTTTTGCCTGAATCCAGCTGATAGTAGACAGCCAGTCTGGGGCCCTTTCATGCTATGCAATTTTAACACAATGATTCCACTTTAACTGCCATGGCTGCACCCAGTGAAATCCTGGGGTTTGCAGTTCAGTGAGGTGCTATAGCCCTCTGGCTGACAATTCCACATACCATTCTTTAAACTGCATGGCCCAGGATCCTATAGGATGGAAATACAGCAGTTAAAGTGAAATCATAGCACTATAATTGTGTAGTGTGAAAGGAATAGTGCAACCACCTGACTCAGAAAGCAGTGGACTCTCCTTTACTGGAAGTATTGAAGCCAAAATTGGGCAGCAATCAGACAAAGATGGCACATAGGGGTAAGATTTCTGCCTCTTTGGTTGGAACACATGACCACTGAGGTTCCTCCCAACTCCAAAATCTGTATGATTTTATGGATCGCTAGAAGTTAGGTATGTCCAGTTTCTGCTTGCAAAATCCTAAAGCCAGATTATCCAGTCTGCACTTGCCTTCAGATTCAGCCTTGGGCCAAATTATTCATGCGCATATGTGCTCTTTAAGCTCTCCTTCTTAAGATGCTCCCTTTGCGTTCGTTGCTTCCAGGGCTTGCAAGATGCTTTAAAAAAGCAAACCTAAAGAGGAGGGAACTGTGATAATTTTTTTTTCAAGAAAACACTCAGAAGATGCACTCTGAGCATGCTATTTCTGGGCTCACCAAATCCAGCCATCATTTGGCTGACCAGAATTCTGAAGGATATGAAAGGGAAGTCAATTAAAACAGGACAGCTGCCTAGATGAATTGAAACTAGCAAGGCCTCTTTTCCTTTGGCGCAGGTGCCTGGGTTGTAGCTGCCTCCCCTTGCCCGTCGGAATGAGAACTTTGGGAAATGGTATTGACAGCTTGATCAATATCTGGAGAGCTTAGAGTTAATCTTCTGCCACATGGGGTCGTCCACTTATAGACAGACTTGTGTGTAAAAACAGCTCCTGTCTAAACAGACGAGTCATGTCATTTTCCGATGATGAGTTATTTGATTAAGGATCAAGATGTGGGAATCCATGAGAACTACCCTGAACCCTGAAATACTGATACAGAGAAAAGAGTCTATGACTTATTAGATAACAGTTCTGCTATCTACAGCAATCTAGGGATAGCAGAATGCGTGTGCGGTATTGAAAGAGAATGCTTGTCACTGCGAAGCAGAAATGATCTGTTCAACTCCATTTTCGCTAGCACTAAGCTGAACGCCATCCCCTCCCAACTTAGCAAGGAGAGCCCAATTCGTTCTTTATTATGCCACTTATCCAAGCTGCTTTTACTATGTCCCGGTTTTTCTCTTCTCCTCCCATTTTGCCCCTTGGTCCTCTTCTTACTTCAATTGCTGCAAACTGAGTTCAAGGTACAAAAGTAGTATATATTAACTCAATGAAAAAGGAGGAGAGGGAAGAATGTTGTCCTTCCCAGAAGTCTCAGGAAAAAGCAAACCGCTGTACCCTCTCTTAGCTTATCTGTTTTTCCTCACTGATAATCTTTGCCTACTTGACCAGTTCTGATCTTGCTTGGGCACATGTGTCCTGGTTTTCATTTGTGAAATATTGGAGGGTATGGAAAAGTCTTAAAAGAAGGTGCTCTCTGCCTCCTCTAACTTTCAGAGCTGGCTACAGCTCATTTTTAAAATAATGGAAGGATAAAATTCACAAACCAGTTGCCTCAAGATTTTGGTGGGGGGAGGGGGACATCATAGGTGAAGTTTGGTTTTTCTTGCCTCTTTCCAGGAGCCCCTTCACTATACAATTATAGCATACCCGCCAACATATTTCATGGATGAAAACCAGAACACGTGGCCAAACAACATAGGAATGTGGTCAAAAGGAGGTGTCTGGGTAAGAAGAAGGAAAAATTTATTAAGGAGGAAGAACACGCAAAACTACTGTTTCAAGCATAGAAACCTTGGAATTTATGTACTGAGTTTAAGAAAGTCTGAAAAAAGAAAACAGACAAATGAGCCTATTGGGAAGGGCAAGATTCCACCTTCTCCTCTCCCTCCTGTGAGTTAACTGAGTTCAAGCTACTTTTGCAGATTGACTTCGAACTCAGTTTGCAACAATTGAAGTTAGCTGGGCATGAAAGAGGAAAATAGGAGGAGGAAAGTGAAGCTGGGACATTTTAAACATAGCTGAGAAAGTGAGATGACAGAGGATTAGCTGGGACTGTTGCTGCCAAACTGGGATAGCTGGAAGATATATTACAGCTCTAGAATTCCATTTTAGCTGCCATGGCAGCATCCCATGGACTTCTGGAGTTTGTACTTTGGTGAGACATCAATCATGAGATCTCTGGGTGAGAGGTCTAAATCCCTTTCTGTAAGCTGTGAATACTTGAATTCCATAGGATATATCTGTGGCAGTTAATGTGGAATCATAGTGCTGTAATTGTTTTGTGTGAAAGGGCCTCAAGTCTCCATTTGCCCTGTACCAGACTTGGAGAAAGAAAATAGCTATTTCTTTTCTTTTTCTTTTTTCTAACAAACCTTACTCTTAGCTAATTGAAGAAAGACACCAAGGGACACACTGCAATCCTCTCCGCAGCCCTGGACTCTTAAGAGAAATGGAATTACTCCTGAGATTTCTGCAGCTGTTTTATCTTGTTCTCCATCTAACAGTGACCATGATTAAGCAGATAAATCTGTTAATGCAGCAAAAGCCAGGCAGTCACCAGGGAATGCCGGTAGGCTCCCGTGATTTCTGTTAATGTGTCTTCACTAACAGATTTATGATTCACATGGTGGGCATTTGATCTCATACAGCCTCCATTCGCTACACCTCCAGCTGGGCATTCGACCAGTTTCCTCATGTACCTGGAGAAACAGGACAACACTAATGTAGTTCTAAAGACTTACACGTCAGGCGGACGGATTTCAGGGTTTGACCCCAAGTCTCCACTTTTTCTGGGACATTCCAGGTAGCAAATGAGGGTATAAATTCTTCAGTTTTGCAGTGGCTCAACTCTGGGCTGGAAAGGGCTGTGTGCGTATCTCCAGCTCAGCTGAACACTAGCAACTTGACACCGTTCCCAGTGATTGATTCATTTCTTGAGGCCATTTGCAAAGACTCTCTATGGGGTCTCTGTATTTACTCAGCTAGCTTCCTCAGCTAGCTACCTTTCCAGTCTTTGTAGCTTCAGGGCACACCCTCCATTCTCCTCTGCTTCCACCTTCTGGTTAGAGCCAAGTAGTCTAGATTAAAGGTTCCTTATTCCACCCCCCTAACTAACTAAGGCCATTTCCACCCTACACTCTTACAGTGCTAATTATTCTACTTTGAACCTCCTGTGGAATTCTGGGGTTTGTAGTTTACTGAGGCTAAAGAGCTCTCTGGCTGAGAATTCTCCTGAACTCCTATCTTGAGGGAAAGGCTTCAAATGAGTAGCTCCTCTTCGCTAAGGGAGCATCACTCAGTTGCTACCACTAGCACAGCCTTTCTGGCATTGCTGCGTTGCCGTCACTGTCGTACCGCAGCAAGGTTTCTGCCATTTGTGCAGCGGAGTTCATCTTGCTATAAGCAGATGGGAGCCTTCTCAATAGAGCAAGGAGATAAATCCATCTGAATATCCCTCAGGCTGATGTATTGTAGGCGGAGGAAAATACCAAGCAAGGTCATTTCAGAAAATGCAGCATAGAGTCTGGTCGGCTTAGGGTTGCCAAATTGGAAATTTTCCCATGGTTGCGTAGAAGAGGGGAACTCAGCAGGTGTTACTTGTCACGCAACCTGGTAACAAGCAACACTTGCTGAAATTGCTTCTTCTACGCAACCTTTAAAGGGACAGGAGCCCTCTCCAGTTTTCACTCTGGCAACCCTGTCTAACACAGAGCTGGGGAAAGGGGGGGGCTTACAAGCACATGCATGACTGAGTTTGGGATCTATTGAAGCTACCTCACCCCTGGATGGTCTGGATACCACGCAGTGGCTTACGCTCATGTGAAACCCTACATCCTTCCCTTCTGTGGTTCTGTCCTCCGCAGGCAGACCAGGAGATGGGTTTTTGGGCGGCAGGTGGGTTGCCCAGTGTCTGGATCTGTTGACAAAGCTCTTCAGGTGTAACCAATGTTATTTAACTGATTAATTCATTCCCACTTTTCTCCTGGCATGGTGCTCAAAAAGCCCCCCCCGCAAAAAATTAACTGCTGGCAGAAAGAGAACACAGAGGGGGACGACCAAATCTCCTGTGGAAGGGAGTTCCACAGCCAGGAACAGCCACTGACAAGGCTCCTTCCCATGTCTTCACTAAAGGTGCCCAGGATGGCAGTGAGACTGAGGCCAGTCTGCCCTACACTGTTATAGTGCTATTATTCCACTTTCAATCTCCTATGGAATCCTAGGGATTTGCAGTTTAGGGAGGGACATTGAGAATCGTCAGCCAGAGAGCTCTTGGGACTCAGTTAACTACACACCCCAGAATTTTACAGGAGGTTGAAAGTGGAATAATAGCACTATAACAGTGTAGGGTAGAAATGGCCTTAGAGAAAGCCATCCGCTTAGGATCTTAACATTTAGGGCAGCTCATATAGGCAGATACAGGCTTTTAATAAAGCAGTGACTGTTAGCCACCTCCATCAATGTGTTGTCTATGTGGCAATTTACCTTTCGCACTTCATCCCCTCCACCACCTGTAATGCTAAAGCGGCAGTCGAAAAGGAGGGATGGCATGAAGACTAGGTATTGCTTGCTTTCCAAGGCGTGCAGCAACAAGGCTGCAGAAACTGTCCAGGTCTAATAAGAGAGAGAGAGAGAGAGAGAGGAAAAATGGAGAAGAAGAGAAATGGCCTGTGGAGCTTTAAAATGCCGCGGAGACACTGATGAAGGGCTGGGTGCCGTGGAGAAGTGTTGCAGCTGGTGCTCAACAAATGTGGAAGTTGCTGAGGGAAGCAAGCGCCGTTCCTCCTCCATCATAAATAGTACTGCTCCGTAGGCACTGAAAATGATCGGAGGCCACATTTCTAAAGGAAAAGCACAACATCCCCACCAGATGGTGGGAAGGTAGATGGAGATGCGGTTATAAACAGGGGCTGTGGCAGAAGGAGGGGCTGGGGTTCTGCTGGCAGTTGATCATCCCTGTTATGTCTGCGTTTCTTCTTAACCATGCTTTTCTGCACCCTTGTCCTTTGGGGTGCATGTTGTTCCTTTAGGGTGAAAAACGTTGGTTGCTAGGAAAGCAAATAGGTCTGAGAGGATGACCATGGGGATAGGTTAAATGGCCAAGGGCTGTCAAAGATGGGCTGCTAGTTTCCCAAGGGAAAGGGGAAGGTATGATGTCTTGACCATTCAGTTATGACCCCTTGCCAGTTTCCTTAGCACAAGATCTTTTGGTTGCTTAGTCTGGGACTGGTGTTCTAGCTACTGTTGCCAAGGATGCACTGCTAGCTTTTCAAGGCAGAAGAAGTAGAACAGTATTTCCCTATGTAGTTTCTAGTAGGATAACAGACATTTTCAGGAAGGTTTCCCCCTGTTGAAAGAGTGCAGATTTCTCTCCAGAGTTGCACATGTCTTACCCACTAACTTTCATGCTGGCAGGGCAGTTCAGAGGGGGGAAAGCTAAACATTATCCCAGTTAAACACCATTACATTTTAAGAATTATAAAATGATTTGAAAACGTAACAATAAATTTACACACCCTAGAAAAATGCTCGCTACAACCAACTAATTCCAACTAATCATTACATGTCCCTTGGAATAAAAAGTTCTTTGCTTTCTGGTAGAAGGGGAAGAGGGAGTGGGCCATCCTAGCCTTCCATGGAAGGGAATTCCACAGACTGAGAGCAGCCACGGAGAAGGCTCCTTTCTATGTCCTCACTAAGCCCACTTGTGATGGTGATCGGCCTACGAGAAAACTTTTCTCTAAAGATCTTAAGACTTTAGTAGGTTCACATAGGAAGATGACCCTCACTCCTTCAGCAGGCATTTGGGGGTATAGAGGAGCATTTTTAATTTTTTTGTTGGAGGAGTTGGGGCAGAATATGGCCTTCCTAAGATTTTATATGAGGCAGTGTGCTCCTCTAGCTTCCAACAGTTGCCCACCTCTGGATTCAGGACACAAACTAATGGGTTTTACTGTAGGATTTCCATTTAAGATAGGAAAGTTCTCTAGAGTAAGCTAATACTGAAACTAAATTAATCCTAAGTAATGAATTAAACTACTTCTACTTTTGGAAGAAGCTGAAGGAGAGGCAGAAGAAGAAGAGGACAAGAAGAAAAAGGGTAGAACGATCCCTAAGGTGAGGGTATCAGTTTAGAGATCATAGAGAGATCAGGATAGGTGGGTAAGAGATGAGATGACTTTGGGTCACAGAAACTATTTAGCTCTATTGCCACCGTTCTCTCTATGACATCTTCAACTCTTTATGGAATTAATGCTGCTGCATTTATAACACATAAAACATAATGAGAAATTGGGCACTTAAATCATTTTTCTTACCGAGGAATGAGCTGATTAGTAAAGCAACAAGTTGACAGAGTTATCCCAAATTTGCCCCCAAAATTACAGTTTGTGAAAGGTCTCAGCTAATGAAGGCAACCCCTATCCTTGCAAAACTGAGATGTCTGCATGTCTCAAATATGCAATGCTGCTCTTCGGAGAGATTAGAAAATATTTGGAGAACAGATTTGTGAAAATCCCTCCATCTCAGTTTCATTGAGCTTCACTGAGTTTCTCTAAACCTTGCCAGAATTTTCCTCCTTACCCATGTTTTACATCAGATTGTGAATGTTTTCTCCACACTGAAATGCATGTCGATTTAACATTTTCCCTCGCAGTGTGGGCTTCTGTTTACCGTACACATTTTGACCAATTTATGCAACATTTCCCCATTAACTACAGTGTGTTTTCTCTATATTTTTCCAATTATGCTCATTTCAGCCATTTGCATTTTAGAATATGTTTATTGTTTTGTGAACATTTCCTTTCTCAGAAACACCCTGTAAACCTTGCAAATATGTGCATTTTTGAGGCAAGATGCCTTTCTCCTTGTAATAAGTCAGAGCAAAAATGTTTAGACTGTTGCATCTAAGAAAAATTCTTTTCATTTCCTAACACAGAAATAAATGGGGAGGCTTTGCCTTTCTGTCTGTATCCAAAATAGATGCAAAATAACATGTTAAAATGAAAAACACAGAAACTGAGAATCCCTTCTGTGATCCACCAGTGGGTTTTTGCCTATGAATATTTGCAAAGTGGGCTATTGTTTTCTCTTCCTCTCATACTGCAGAGTAAGAAAGGACAAAGGAGTACAAAATAAAGCCCAAACTTGATTATTTTGTTTTATTTTTCTGAAAGCTGAAGCCAAGTGACCTCTTGGTTTGAACAAAACCCTTTTATCTGTCTCTCCTCCTCAGCCTGTGAAAGCCAACAGGTCAAGGCAGCCAGTCAAAGCTTGACAAGTTTAATTAAAATCAACGCTGGTTCTTCCTATCCAGTAACCTTCATTGTGGACAATTCTAGATGCATGAGACAGAACCTCCTCTCCAACTTGAGGCATGGTACAGTTTAACTAGAAAGCAGAATATGTCATAGATAATGCAGCATCAGATTCAGAGGAAGGAGGTATAAAAATTGGAGGATGGAACATCAACAATTTAAGATATGCTGAACATAAAATATTGCTAGCAGAAAATAGCAAAGACCTGGAATGTTTAGTGAAAGAAGTCAAGGCAGAAAGTGCAAAGACAGGTTTACAGTTGAAAATTAATGAAACAAAAATAATGACCACAGGTGATTTACATAACCTTAAAGGAGGCAATGAAGACACTGAATTAGTTCAAGATTTTCTCTACTTTGGCTCAGTTGCAGCCAAGAAATCAGAAGAAGACGAGGACTTGGAAGGGCAGCTATGAAGGAACAAGACAAGATCCTTGTGTAAAGATCCTTGTGTAAAGATATATCATTGCATTTCCAATTTCTACATAGAGAAGAGTTCTTTGATTAACCTGGACTATTAAAAAGTCAGATGAATGGGTCCTAGAGCAAACCAAGCCTGAACCCTCTGTAGAAGCCAAGATGACTGAATTGAGGCTGTATGACTTCTAGGGAGAGTTCAGGCTTGCTCTAGGACCCATTCATTTGTCTTTTAGCAGTCCAGGGTGTCCGTAGAACTCTTCTCCAGAACCACATTTCAAAGGAGTTTATTTTCTTCCTATCAGCTTTCTTCACTCTTCAGCTTTCACAACCATACATAGAAGCTGGAAATACGATGGAATGAACAATCCTAACTTTAGTATCCAATGATATATCTTTACACTTCATTTAACACGTAGCATGTTACAAATATGCCAGACTGTTAGCTGCATCCATAAAACACCGTGCTAAAATAATTTGGATGCAATTATGTGCACAGTCACTGCAAGATGCCTTTAGAGGTGCTGTGTCTAGAAAAGGGGTGAAAAGGGGCAGAAGGCAACAGGTAAAACCCTGCCCAAAAAAAAAAAGAAAAAAAGAAAAAGCAATCTTGATAACATGGGAGTTGCATCAGGATTCTTGATATCTACCATTCTACCAGTCTGAGGAGTTGCTAGTTGCATCTATACAGCACTACAGAAAAAAATATATAATCCTGATGCATTTGAGGAGCCCTGGTGGCGCAGTGGTTAAATGCCAGTGCTGCAGCCACAAGGTTGTGAGTTCGATCCTGCCGGGCTCCAGGTTGACTTGGCCTTCCATCCTTCCACAGGTTGGTAAAATGAGTACCCAGCTTGTTGGGGGCAATTAGCTAACACAGTGTAAACCATTTATAGAGCACTTAGCTGATAAGCAGTGCTATTGCTATTGCTGTTTGTGCTCCCAGCCACAGCAAGTTACTGCACAAGTAATGTAGACGGGGAGAGATGCAAATGAACCCGAGGAATGGAAACTTGCATTCAGACCTCCAGTTCTGAATCAAAGTTAAAAAGGTTTATTGAGATCAAGGACATTGGAACCCTGTCTCAGAGCAATAAACTCAGCAGTTTTAGACTCTGGATTAAATGGTTTTATAGGGGCTGCCCTCTTTCGGCAACCATGTGCATTACTTCACTGCCTTCAAAGTGTAGCAGGGCACCTCTGCTCCATTTGGAGGAAGCAGACTGGCTTTCTTCTTGTCCTGCTGAGTGGAGAGCTCTGGACTTCTCCCTGACCTTGATGACCCCGCTGAGGACAATAAAGGAACAGAATAGGGACTGTCTGCTCAGAAAGAAGTGTGCCTCTAATTTTAACTCAGCGGGGAAGGAAATGTTCTTTAGCAATTGGGAGTTTGGGAAACACTGCTGTAATATCATAATCCCCAGTTATAGAACAAATGGCTTCAGCTATTATTTGGCGCAGATAAAAGACTCAGCTGTTATTCCCTAGATATCTCCAGATTGTGCAGTTTCATTTGAAAAGGCAATTTCAATGAGCGTATTTAATATGAAATATTGGTGATCTCCGAGTGGGGGGAGCAGAAACCCTGGAGGCTAAACAATTTCTTGCTAAAAGGAACCGATGATTGGATGCTATTTAAAGAGGAACAAATACCTATTTTGAGATTAATTAGTCAGGTAAAACATCTGAGCACATTCTCCAAGATGCCTAAGAGAGTGTAATACAGTGCAAATGAACAGAACAATTAAAGGGGTGGGGGGAGAAGAAAAGGAGACATTAAAGTTAACTGCAAAAGCTATCCACTCAAAAAACAGTTTCAGATGAAGTTGAACCCAAGGACTTGTCCTTCTGTAGAGGGCAGGTGTTTCAGCGCTGAGAATTTAAGTGTGTAGAGTGTGTAACTTCATTGGCTCCGTCTTGATTTAAAGGCCCAGTTTGAATTACTTACCGTGTGGTGAAAAGCCAAAAGGGAGACATCTGTTTTCCCCTCTCATAAACTAGAACCTGGGGTCATCTGGTGAAGTTAAAGGGCAGAAGATTCCAGACACAAAAAGGAAATCTTCCCAAAGGGTGTATAGCAGTGGTTCTCAACCTGTGGGTCCCCAGATGTTCCTGGACTTCAGCTCCCAGAAGCCCCAGCCACTATGGTCAATGCTCAGGGCTTCTGGGAGCTGAAGTCCACAAACATCTGGGGACCCACAGGTTGAGAACCACTGGTGTATAGTTTAACTTATAGAATCCTCTGCCATGAGGTATTGCGATGGCCACAAAGATGGTTGGCTTTAAAGGGGGATTAAATAAGTGGCATAAAGATAAGGCTGTCGTTTCCAAGGAAATTGTGCAACTTTCATAGAAAAGATTTCTATGAAAACATTTCCCATCATGGCAGGAAAAAAAATTCTCAATTGTCCCAAAGCTATAGGACAAAAATTAGTTTAGTTGTTCTCAACATCAATCGTGAAAAGCTGATATTGTCCACAAACATAACCCAATGAAACAAGTTAGCTAAAGGTAGCTAACTTGAGTCATGCAAAATTCAGAAATGTTACTTTTTGGACTATAAAAAGTAACATCTTGATTAGCATGATCATGGGTCAGGTTACCCGGGGGAACTCTGGGAGTCAAAGTGAAAAAAAGTAACATTTCCAAGCCCTAAAGTGATTTCTTCTAAAATGGTGGAAGAATTGTTACACATAAGCCAAGAAGAGGAGACCGTGAACACAAGACAATTAAAGTTAAATGTGATTGACGATGCATCAAGCTACACATCTACTCAGAAGTCTGTCCCCCTGAGTTCTATGGGCCTTTGCTGTTGTTAATTGGCATTAAGTCAACTTTAATTTATTGTTTCCATTTGACTGGGAGACCTCAAAGTCACCTTGTGATCAGTAGCCTTGCTCAGGTCTTGCAAACTCTATCCACCTACACGCTGCTCTTCTTCTTTTCCTGCTGCCTTCCACCCTACCAAGCATTATCGTCTTTTCTAATGAGTCATGTCTTCCCATGATATGGCCAAAGTATGATAGTCTAAATTTAGTTATTTTCACTTCTAGGGAGAGTTCAGACTTGACTTGCTCTTAAGTCCATTCATTAGTCTTTTAAGCTGTCCAGTGTGTCTGTAGAACTGTCCTTCAGCACCATGTTTCAAAGGAGTTGATTTGCTTCCTATCAGCTTTCTTCACTGTCCAGCTTTCACAACCATACATAGAAACAGGAAATGTTATGGTGTGGACCATCCTGACCTTCGTATTCAGTGATACATCTTTACACCAGAGGTTCTGTCCTAGTCTTCTTCTGATTTCTTGACTACAGTCTCCATTCTATATCCTTCCTTGGCCAAGGTATAGAAAATCTTTAACTATTTCAATATTCAGATTGTCTACTTTAAAGTTACGGCAAATCATCTCTGGCCATTATTTTGATTGCCTTAATGTTCACCTGTCACCCTGCTTTGGCATTTTCTTCCTTGACTTTGCTGCTCCAACCCTTTGTCTGCCAACGGGACTTACTCCCAGCTAAATGGGCACAGGATTATAACAAGTCTCATTGAAAGGAGGAGGGCATCTAATTTATGTCCTGTAGACCAATCCTATATATGACTGGAGAGCAAATACTGTTAAGGTCAGGGACTGTGTTCTTCTTGAGGAATCCTAAGCATACTCACTATAGGATAGGTAAATATATTTCTTATCTATGTCAGCTTTGCATTTGGTCATTCATAGGTCTGTTCTGTCTCCTATTTGCAAAGAACATTGTATGTGGTTTTTAAAAGCAAGAAAATTGACGCTTTGGTGCAAGCGTATGCTTCCCCCACACAGACACCCAAAAATGCACGTTTTTATTTTGCATGCAGTCTATCCAAAAATACACATTTTGGAAGGTAATGTTGCTTTTTTTGGCTGACACCTCTATTGCAAAATCTGGAGAGGTGCGAAAACCAAGAACGACACGATCGATATTTCAGCCTGAAACGAGTGAAGTGGAGTGATTTGCTTTTAAAATGTGGTCTCCGCTAAAAGGCATCCCAGACATCCCTAGCCTTTACTTAGCAGGAAGTCAGATGGGATTGCCGCTGAACATGTGCGTTTAGGATTACAGCCTTTAGCCACAAAGTTTCAAATCTCGGTCAAACAGAGCCAGTGGTCAGTTCAACTGATAGATTTGTAATGCATGCTCAATGAAAAAAAAAAATCTTATAAAACATACAGCTGTCTTAGCTGGCTACAGGGACCATGTGGCTCCCCCTGTTGAAACAGCTTCACTGGCTACCAGTCGTTTCCAAGCAGAATTCAAAGTGCTGGTTTTGATCTTTAAAGCCCTACATGGATGGGGCTAGACAGCCTGAAAGAACGTATCGCCTTTTACAACCCAGTTCGAGTTTTAAGTTCTGCAAGGGGGGCTTTCTCCCAGTTCCACCACCTTTGCAGGTGTGTTTGGTGAGAACTGGGGAGAAGACCTGCCCAGTTGGCTGCTCTCAGCCTGTGGAACTCCCATCCACAGGAGATCTGGGTGGCTCCCTCCCTGCTCTCTTTCCACCAGCAGGCCTTTGAAATCGATTTATGAATCAGTAGCGTGGGTGTGTGTGAAGTGATATGTTGCACTTTTAATGGTTTTTACTAGTAATGGTACTTTTTAATGTTTTTAAGCTGTTTCAACCATTTTTGATGATGATGATGATGATGATGATTAATTTTATTTTGTTACCTGCCTCTCCCCAAAGCTCAAAGTGAGGTACAACAAAGGTTAAAATACAATTAAAACCAGCATACCGACTAAAAACATGTCGAATTTAAAACACAATAAAATACACTAAAAGCATAAAACCATTCAAATACCATAATTAAAATCATAATTAAAAAGCAGTCATAGTTAAAAATAGGCTGGGTAGGCCTGCTGGATAAATCTAATATTATGATTTGATTCTTTTTGAAACTTTTGGAAATTACTGTTTTAGCTTAATCTTTTTAAAATTGTTGTCTGCTGCCGTGAAGCCCATCCCAGAAAACGGCAGGATAGAAATTCAAATAAATAAATAAATAAATTCAAAGAAACCTCATTTCTTAAGTACCTTAAACACCACCAGGGCCATCACAGAGAGGAGGAGCAGGTCTGTTCTCTGCTGCTCCAGAGGATAAGAGCAGGTCTAGTGGTTTCAAGTTACAGGGGGGTAGATTTTGACTGAACATTAGAAGGAACTTTGTGATAGCAAGGGATGTCCTTCAATGGAACCAATGGTCTAGAGAGGTTGTCCGGTCTCCTTCTCTGAATGTCTTCAGAATACCTGCCGGATACCTGCCTGCTGGTTTAGCTGGCGGTCCTGCACTGAGCAGGTGTTTGGACTCAATGGCCCAGGGGTCTTTCCAAAAAAAGGCCCCTGGGCCATTGGGTACAAACACCTGCTTGGTTAGACCGCATTTGGAATGCTATGTCCAATACTGGGCACCACAGTTCAAGAAGGATCTCGACAAGCTGGAGCATGTCCAGAGGAGGGCAACTGAAGTGGTGAAGAGTCTGGAAGCTGTGAAGTCCTATGAGGAGCAGCTTATGGATATGTTTAGTCTGCAGAAGAGAAGGTTAAGAGGAGACATGATAGCCGTGTTTAAATATTTGAAGGGATGCCATGTTGAGGAAGGGAGCAGGCATGTTTTCTGCTGCTCCAGGACAAGGAGCAATGGATTCAAGCTGCAGGAAAGGAGATTCCACTTGAACCTCAGGAAGAACTTCCTGATGCTCAGAGCTGTCCAGCAGTGGGATATGCTGCCTCCATGGAGTGTGTGTGGTGGAGTCTCCTTCTTTGGAGGTTTTTAAGCAGAGGCTGGATGGCCATCTGTTTGATGGGTGCTCTTGCATAGCAGGGGATGGCCTCTGGGGTCTCTTGCAACGCTATGATTCTAAGAAATTTTCTCAAGTACTGATTCTTGGGCCATTTCTACACTACACTGTTATAGTGCTATGATTCCACTTTTAACATCCTATGGAATCCTGGGGTTTGCAGTTTAGAGGGAGACCTTTAGAATTCTTGGCCTCAGTAAACTACAAACCCCAGAATTCTACAGGATGTTGAATAGGAATAATAGCACTATAACAGTGCAGTGCCGAAATAGCCCTAGTTCCGGAGTTTGCTGCTGCAGCATAAGAACATTTTCACACAAGGCTGATGGTGGTTTTCCTCCCTTTAGGTCGGCAAAGGGTCAGTTAGAAAAAATGGCATTCGTCCTCCAACATCATCCAAACCCGGTGGCTATTTGACACCATTTATCCTTGCTAATGTGTTTTTCCTTCCCTTCCCTGCTTTCTTATTTAGTGCACACGTATTTCTTGCCGTTTAAAATGCACAGTCACAGTGGTGCATACAAATTTAACTGTGTTTCTGCTAAAGGAAAAAAAAGTGCAAGAATATACTAATACACGGTAATGGCAATTTAATTCTATCTTCCTCTGCCCCCGGATTGCTCATCTGTGATGTGGAATTCTAATAGAGTGATGCGGTTGCTTTCTGAGACAGACAGAGGCATAGGTTTTGAACACCGTGGTTGCTGTTACTTGCAAATATTGCTGTGGATTCATGTGTATGATGTTCTTTCTTCAGCAGTGGATCATCATCATCATCATCATCATCATCATCATCATATCATCATCATCATTAACAACAATAATATCTCACTGATTTCTAGATTCTTTGATAGAATCTGAATCATTGCTAGTCCAAAAGTCCAGTCAGCAACATCTGGTAGATGGTGAAACTGAGAATAGTTTTTCACTGACTCAGTTCTTGACAGAATAAAATACACATGGTTCATTATTGTACATTTCATAATAATATGGATACAAAAGCACCTGTCCGGCTGAATTTGATTAACTTTCATATTTTACACTAAATTTAAAAGTTATTGAAAACTAAGAAACAAAGCAAATAGTTAGATTTGTAAATTTACCATAGGCGGCTTGATTCTCCTTCAACCTCTGTTATAAAACAAGAAAGAAAGAAAAGTACGGTTTTTAAACACTTTCTCGCAGCATGAAGAGAATTGCCGAAAGTGCTTTTTGCTTCCTGAAAGAAGAAAATGAACAAAGAATTGCATTCCTTGTTCCAATAGATATAGTGACTAGCCTAAGGCCACCTAATGAATTTTATGACTGAACAGTGATTTGAGCCTGGGTAATTCCAGTTTTAGACTAGTCCAAACTTCTGTCCACAGCACTGCATCTATATATTCAGGGTCTCCTATGACTGTGCAATGAAAGAGAGATTATACAGTGTGATTGTACAATCGACAGTGTAGGTGATTGACTTCCTACAGGAATCTCTAAAGATGTGCTCGGATTCTTGTGCATAAAAGTATCCCCATTTTGCAGAATTTCCTGCTGTGTGAATAAATCAGGAACAGATGACAAGCCGGAGGATGAGCCGAAGCAGGGGACAGGCTGCTAATACCTTTCACAATTGTGTCGGAAGGAAAATTTTTCAAGGAGCAATTTTCTCCCACCTGTCGCACTGTGACACAGCGACTGTTCCTGCAGAAACACCCCCCGTACTGCCAACCTATCACTATTAAACTGGTCTGCAGGGCTGAATTGGTAGGTTAATGGAGATTTAAGTTGGAGTTGTATGGATACTTGCCTGGAAATGAATCCCAGTGGACTCAATGAGACTCGGTTTCTAAGGAACCATGCACAGAACTGCAGCGTTTGTTGATTTGTAAGTAGGTGCCAATTATAATCAGGATGGATGAGGAGGATACAGGCTTGCTCAGGGGATCTTTGGACCTTCTGTGGTTCTTGTAAGAGAGGGCAGAGGTGTACCAAGGGTGTGGCAAGTAGGACATGTCCCCCGGGTGCCGGGGCCAGCGGAGCACTCTGTGCATGTAGAGGTGGGAGTGGAGGTATGGGCAAGAAGGTAGGGGCGCAACTTCCACACTTGCCCTTGGTGCTGTTTACGCACCACTGCGACTGGGTGAGCAAGTCACACTCTCTCAGCCTCAGAGGAAGGCAGTGGCAACCTCCTCCCCAAATAAATCTTCCCAAGAGAACTCCATGATAGCTGCACCTTAGGTTTGCCAGGTTACAGACTCACCTTAGGTTTGAAAATAACTTAAAGGCACAAAACAACAATAAAGTGTCTAGAGAAAGACTACGGCTGTAAAAGTCTCTCACTGAATCTTGTTTCTCCAAACGGGGGAGACAGGAGAGAGTCCCTCCCTCTCTTCATTTCCATTGCTTTTCTTCCTCCTTCCCTCCCTGCAATTTTTCTCTTCCTGCCTGAACTAGAACTCTCTGGTTGGGAATTCTAAATTCCCTTCCTTAAAACTCCAAATCTCAGGATTTCGTAGGATCGAACTGTGGGCTGCATAGTTATACACTGCACCAAAGCTTGTTTAAATCAAATGCCTGTTTAAATAAAAAGTTCTTTCTCTGCTAAGAGCAGATATAAAGCAACCCTAGCATCTTGCGGGAGACAGTTCCACAACCTGGGGGAAGCCACCAAGTAGCCCATCTCTCATGTCCTCATCAGACTGGCTTGTGAGGATGGTGGGGCCATGAGACCGCCCACCCCCCCATGATCTTAAGACTCTGAAAGGCTCATATAGGGAGAGAAGGTCTTTCAGATAATCTAAAAGCCCAAATTCCAGTATCCCATCTCTGCCAGTGCCCATCCAAGGGCTTCTGTGAAGAACCCAACCAGAGAATGACAGCAAATCCTTTCAAGCTACACAGTTATAACACTATGATTCCACTTTAACAATCCTGGTTCTATCTTATAGAATCCTGGGCTTGAGAGTTGAGGGAGAGGCAGTTAGAATTCTCAAGCTGGGAGGTTCTAGTGCTTCACCAAACTAGAGATCCCAGGATTTCAAAGCATACAGCCATGGCAGTTGAAGTGAAATATAGGGGTATAATTGTTCAATGAGGGGGGGCCCTGGACAATTGAAGTGCAATCATAGTTCTTAATTATTTAGTGTGGATGGGTTCCTGGAGAAGATCATTGCAGTGGAAACACAGGGAGGCTCTTACACACGCACACTGCCTTTTTGTGTGTGTATTATCACATGCTCCTTTTCAACCAGGAGAACCAAAAGGTTAAAGATATTTCCCACGTAGCACAAATAAGATGCAAAGTTTCAGCCACATCTTCCCACCTTTCTTCCCTCACGCCCACTGCTGCTCCTTCAAAGCTCCAGGCTTTGGCCAGACTTCCAAAATAAATGTGAGGATTCGCTGTGGCTCTAGCAAGAGAAAGAAACCCTGGAGGACGATGTTTTAATTAACAAGAAGCACAGTATATGCCAAAAGCGTAAAATCTCCTGTTCTTTGAATCAAAGTAAATGACTTTGCTTAAAAATGCAAAATGAAAAAAAAAATTGAATGCAAGCGATAGCATGAAATGGACCCTCAATGCATTTGAAAGGGATTGTTTCGTCTAGCTGTGTTTTGGCTTTCCCACACCCCCAAATCAGGCAGCCTTTTTTACCTATTATTTTTCCTCTGAAGGGATGGAGCTGGGAAATGTTACTTTTGGGGATAGCAGCTTCCAGAATTCCACAGGCCAGCATGGGGGATTTGGGGATTATATGCCCCGAAGGCACCAAAACCCAACTAATCTTGGATTCTAAGCAGCATCAGGCCTGCTTAGGATGTGAATTTGAGACTGCCAAGGAATACCAATTGCATACCCTCCCAACTGTCCTAACTTGGCAGAGACAGTCCCAGTTAATCCTGTTTCATCCCACTTTTCCCAGCTGTTTTAAAACATCCTGGTTTCTCAGTTGTGCTCTTGCTTTCCCCCTTTGTCCTCAGCTTACTCCCATTGCTGCAAACTGAGTCCAAAGTGCAAAAGTAGTTTTTACTCATTTAGGCAGCAGGCAGAGAAGAGAGAGTAGAATATTGCCCTTCCCAGTAGGCTCAGGCAAAAGCCAACTGCTGCAAGTTTGGTTTTTTTTAACTCATTAATAACTTTTCCCATTTTGACTACACTCTGATGTTGATTGGCCACATGTATCATGGTTTTCATCTGTGAAATGCTGGTAAGGGTACACAGGTGCTGCACACTACATTTCAGAGGAAGACAATGGCAAGCCATTGTATTCCTTACCTAAGAAAGCCAGAGAAATTCATGGGGTCAGCATATGTCAGCAGGTGACTTGAAGGTACATATCCATAGACATACATCCCCAAAAGTAATGTTCCCAAGTCCTTTAACAAAGTGAGGAAAACTATCATCAGTTCAGCTGCATTCATTCTGGATTAACATATTCATTTTGTGATAATTTAATATCAGAAGGACATGAACAACCTTTGAGTTTTCACTTCCAACTCTACATTTCTATGATTCTATGATTCTTGCTGACATCCTCGTGAAATCATGTCAAGACACAATGTCAGTGTAAAAATCGTAATACAAGTAGCTGTGATTTCTCAGAAACTGAGGACTTTTCTGCACTACACTGTTATAGTGCTATTATTCCACTTTTAACATCCTGTTGAAATCTGGGGTTTGTGGTTTCCTGAGGCCAAAGAGCTCTCTGGCTGAGAATTCTAAATGCCCCTCCCTGAGCTGCAAACCCCAGGATTCCATAGGAGGTTGAAAGTGGAATAATGGCACTATAACAGTGTCGGGTGGAAATGCCCTGAGTCGGTGAGGTCGTCCCTAGTTCTGCGAGTCATTCCATAAGCAACACATCCAGTCCTCTCTCTCACTTTTGCTGTGGGGAGAAAGGGGGAGCTAATTGGCTGTTGCACAGTGTGGGAACACAGGGCCACGATACCCACTGAAGAATCATCTGCACAACTGCAGGTCCATAGGATTGCCAGATCGAAAATATCCCAGGACCTGAGATTTCAAGGCCAAAACCTGAGACTGAGCGATGACCCCTGATGATGTCACATGCTGTGGTCCCTGGTGATGCCATAGGAGGCGGGTCCTGGTGAGGTCATGAAGCCTTTCATTTATCTCAACCTCTGCATACTCCTCACTTCTCCATGTGGTATAGAGACAATCACCCTTTCCTGTGACAAGGCTTAGGCTATTTCCACACTAGGCTGTTATAGTGCTATTATTCCAGTTTCAACATCCTATGGAATCCTGGGCTTTGCAGTTTAGGGAAAGGCCTCAAAAGCTCCTCCCTAAACTGCAAACCTCAGGATTCCATAGGATGTTGAAACTGGAATAATAGCACTGTAACAGCCTCATGTGGAAATGGCCTTAGTGTTTTTGTGTTTGCACATAGTCCCAATTGGGCTCCCCAGGGGCGGGGTTGGGGGGCACTGGCTCTCTAGGCTCTCTGAAAATTTTCTGAAGTATATCTGCAAACTGCAAAAGTTCTTCTGAGTATGTTTTTTTCTTTCCCAGTCCCTTGTTTCAGTTGCGTTTCAGCCAGCGCTTTCACCTGCTCTCCCCTGCCTTTTGGTTCCTTTTAAGAGGGAGTGATTGAGGATCTGTGTTTTCATTTCTAAGACTATTTTTTTTAAAAAAAATATTTATTATATAAAGTAAAAATACAGTATCAGCTTCTCAGTTACATATTATGATGTTCTAGCACTATGACAAGAAGGAAAAAAAGAGAAGAAAAATGCCCATCATTCATAAATTTCAGTAAAAGCAAATATCTGAATATAAGTCTAGGTGGAGGCTGCACTGATATAGCGCTCTTTCAAACGTTGCAAGCATTGTTAAATCTTCTATCCATTGGATCACAGCTGGGGAAAAGTTATCCTTCCAGTACTGAAATATCAATCTTTCATCAGTCAAGAGGGCATAAAAGATCCATTTCCACTGGCCATGTATTAAATTCCAAGATATGGTAAATAATTTAAAGGAATATGTACCTTTAAAAAAAGAAGGATGTTAATGGGAGTCATAGAACATTGTTTCTCAGTCTCTTTCTTGTTCAGATATCTAGAAATTGAATGCTGACAGGAAAGGAGCACGGATGTATCTGACCTCCTGCTAACATGCGCAGAAGGACAGGGAGATGATGAAGGCTAAGGTGACTTGCTGAACTGTTAGCTTGCCTGGTTTCAGCATTTGGAATTTTTAGGTATTGTAAGCCAGGAAAAAAAATCTGCATTTCAGTTGGTGCAGGATTGTCAGGTTGATGCCGAGTTCACGGCATGCAAAGAAGCCCTGACTGCAGTGCATGATAAGAGATCAGGAGGTAGTCTGTGATCTTGGATATATGAGTAAAAGGTTCTTCCAGCAAAGTTCTTCTTTTGGACTACAAGGACTGCAACTCCCAGATTTGGTAGCCATGCTGCTGTGAGCCATGCTGGCCAGGGACCCTGGAAGTTGCAGTTCAGACAGGAAGCTTTCCCTAAGTATACATGAATATCTTTATTGTTTGCTCCATGTGTTGGTGGGCACACCATCTTACAAGGTATGGGGACATTCCCATTGAGCTCAGTGGGGGCTTTATCCCAGGTAGACACAAGCCAATTTTTAATTTTTTCCCCCTGGAATCTCGTTGCATTAAGATCACGTTCATTGCAGGCTTAGCTATCCACTTTTAAGTTCCTCTGATTTTAAGAGGACTTTCCACACTCTCTGTTAAGCCATGTCTCACTGAGATCAGTGAGTCTCCAAATTAATTCCTGTTAGCTGGGTCGGGCCTTTGCTTTATAAGGTTTCTGAAGAAGGGCATCATCAATCCATTCCTTAAGCATCAGAAAGGGGTTGGGGTTCTTCAATCAAGTGCGCCTCTGCCTCTTGCTTTGCACCTGGAATTCCTGATGCTGCCAGCACAATGTTCTCCACTGTGCCTGATGCACTCGCCATTTTTCATTCCCAGACTGCAGGCAGAGATTTGATTGAACTCAGGTATTTGCAGCCCTTTTCACCCTCCAATACTCCCGCTGGTTTTTCAGTTATTACATTTCTATCCATCATCTTTGTTTGGAGTCTGCTGCTGCAGTGCGCAGCTGAAGCCGCATGGGGCTTGCGCAGTGCTCCAGGCTTGGTCTAACAAGTTGGCTTTGTGGCAAAGAGTGGCAAAGAAACATGGCCAAGCAATTTTCTGGGTTATCAGCCTCTGGATTTTGTTGGGGTCTAAAACTTTGGCTCTTTGAGTTTCCCAAATTTCATCTCCAAGGGAGCCAAGCAACAATATGGGATGTGTGTGATTCTGTGAGCATGGTTTGGGTATAAATTTCCCAGACCAAGCCGTCTTCTCCCTTCCTCAGGGCAAGACAGAGGAATCTCACGGCAGGGCCACTATCTTGGAAAGTGTGTGTATCTTCTTCTTGTGCGTCAGACTTTTGTTTGTTTGTTTGTTCGTTTGAATGGCATACTGCCACACCCTCCAACTGCCCTGGTTTTCCAGGAACAGTCCTGGTTAATCCTCTGCTGTCCCACTTTCTCAACTGCTTTTGAAACATCCCGGTTTTAATCTCCTCCTCCCTTTTCCTCCTTTATCCTTGACTTGTTTCATTTGCTGCAAAGTGAGGCCATTTCTGCATCTTACCTAATCCCGTTGTCCTCCTGTCATGATCCTGGCAGCACCTTTACCAGGTGGAGGAGTGCATCAAGAAAGAACAATGATACAACAAATAAGTTTCTTTTTCTTTTTCTAAGTTTCTAGGCCTTGTGGTTGCAGAAGTAGGCTTGAAAATCTGTGAAATCTCAAAAGCTGTGGAGGAAGAATCAATCTGTTTCCAGCCCATGTCATCTCCGCATGCATTCACTCTTCTTGAGTCTGTTCCACCCCATGTCTTTTTATTTCTCTGTGACTTCAAAAATGTGTGAACATTTGAATTTAAAGCAGTATTTTTAAATATTTTATCTAAACATGTTTTCTCCCAAAGTATGCATTTCTAGATGTAGTTTCATTTTTTTTAAAAAAACACACTTTAAAATTCTTTTTGATAGACAGCCAGCTAAGTACTACGTTCTGAACATTTAGAAGTATGAAAGTCAGTGGATGGATAGCTGAAATAATGCATGCTCTTCTCTGGCAGTAATTACCAATGACCTCAAGAGGGTTTACTTCTGAGTAGACGTATATAGCATTGGACTCTATGTTCCAATTGGCAAATTCATCTAGGAGATATGGGTTTGGTTTCTGTTTGTTTTTGAAGAATTCACTAAACTTTTCACATTTCTTCCCATTTAGGATAAACAGAATGTGAGGTTAAATAACCTTCTCCCTCCCCCCAAAAAAAACAAAAGGGTGGGAGAAGGCCAAATTGACTGGTTTTCCCATATCTCTGCTGTCCAATAAAGTTTAGCTTGCTGAAACAAATTCTCCTTGGTTTTCCTCTGCAGAGTCGGAAACATGCAAGCAAAGTGCGGCTTTACTACATGCTCCATCCGTTGGACGGAGGCTGTCCTGCAAAGAAGCTGCGGTCAGAAAATGTGAGTTTTGTCCCTCTGTCTCTTACTGTTTGCCCAGTGGGGGCTGTAGGACTGCAGTACCCAGAATGCACCATATAACCTATGCGGATGTGCGAGTGTTTCAGGATGCGTAGCTAGGATTTAGTCTGCTCAGCTTTTGTTCCGGCTCCTTGGCGCCCTTGTTCTTGTGTGATTTAAAGGAATGGAGAAATAACAAGCACTTCAAAAGTAAAGCAGTGAGTTATTTAAAAAAAATTGCAGTGAGTAATCACAATGAATTACCTTTCAAATGTTATACCAAGTCATGGGAACAAACTTTTAAAAAGTAACTTTTCCAGGCTCTGGGTGTAGCTAATTGACCAATCCTCCAAAAATCCCCTATTCACTTGTTCAGATAATTGTCTCAAACACATAAAGGCATTTTCCAAAGATGTGAAAGACATGTATAAAACACATGTAGGCAAAAATATCAAATAAATGGATCCAGTATCAAATCAAATCTGAACTCACGCTTGAAGCCAAAATCAGGAAACAGAGGCTATCATATTTTGGAGACATCAGAAGTGATGTGAATCAGTGGAACAGATGATAATGTTGGGCAGAGTGGAAGCCAGTAGGAAAAGAGGGAGAACGCATCACAGGAGGTTTGGTTCAATAAAGGAGGCCACAGTCCTGAGTCTGAAGAGCTGAGCAGGGCTGTTGATGGCCGAGAGAGGTCTCCTGTTCATACATTTGTCCTAAATTGAAGATGACTTGATGGCACATAGCAAGGAGAAGAAGGAGAAGGAGAACAACACAAGAAGACACAGGTCATTTCGGCACTAGAGCGGAGGAGCGTTTCAGCACGTGTCATGAGAGGTGTTTTTTACTCCAACATACCCCAATTCCTATCTGCACGCCCTCAGGTTTCTATCAAAGTAAAGTGGAGAAAATCGTTTGTAGCTTCCACATCATCAATTCTTGTGGCATTCCTATTCCCCTCCCTTGGTCCACCCCGCAGCCGCTGATTGGTCAATTTTTTTTAAAAAAAAAAAACATTGTAGAAACCATAGGTTGTTGTGGGTTTTCCGGGCTTTGAGGCCGTGTTCTATTAGTATTTGCTCCTGAGGAAATACTAATAGAACACGGCCTCAAAGCCTGGAAAACCCACAACAACCTATGGATGCCGGCCGTGGAAGCCTTTGACTTTACGTTGTAGAAACCGTTGCTACATTTTAGCGCAAGTGGTGTGAACTGATGTAATGCTTCTGCATGCAGGAAAAAATGCAGCAGAAATGGTTTGGGTGGTTTACATTGGAGTTTTTCCATTTTTACAATACATTGGTTTAACGTCAATGTTAGCTGCGCTAAGACCTCACCTTGTGTGAAACCACAGAGGACGGAATGACGTAAAAACGGCCTAATGTGCAGATGTAAAAGTGACAATACAACGCTACTGCAATATATCAGCCTGGTGCCGAAAGGACCAAAGTGTGGATCTCTAGATTATTCTTCACTTCAATTCCCAGCATTCCTTAACACTGGCTCTGCCAGCAATGGATGGACTGCTACTCCCATCAGACGTGGAAGGCCATGCATTGTCTACTCTTGCTAAAGAAATAAAGGTTGGAAATGGAGTGGGGGGCAGTCTTCAACTCATACTGGTCTTTGTGCCTGATGTGACTGTCCATGGCCCTGTTTCATGATAGCAACTCAGAATGCAGCTCTAAATTTTGGGATGCTTCCTGACTGTTGCCAACAGGCAGTGCGCCTATTTAAGAGCTGACATAATTAATCTTTCCAGCCACTACAAAGATTCCAATGACAAGGAAGCTTGTTAAGTGTTCCCATTATACATTCTTTGGTTACACACTACACAATTCAGATTTATTTGCTAGTTGACCTTTACCGCAGTTTGGTCGTATTTGCTAATATTTGTCTAGTGGTTGTGAAAGTGTATTTATTACTCTGGTAGTATCTGTCATCCCATCATAAAACAAAAAACGTAGTTCTGACACAATGGCCAAGATCTCACATTGCTTCAGAGAAATGTAAATATCTGCTAGAAGAGTTATGCTGTGCAACCCCTATACTAAATACCAACATAACACAATGTCTGTAGATGACTGGTCAAGGGGTATGGTTGACAACCCATTGGGCAGTTGCAAAGCACTAGTCAAGCCAGGGAAGGCCAGTGCAGTGCAGGGTTTTGAATATTGGACTAGGACTCTGGGAAACCAGGGTTTGAATCCATCCAAAGCCTCAGCCACAGAAACCCAAACTCACTCAGAATCAGAGAAGGGCAATGGTAAACGCTCTCTGAACAAAGGTTGCCAAGAAAAAACCCGTGACTGTTTCACCTCAGGGTCACCATAGGTTGGAAGTGAACTGAAGGCAAACAATGAGACATGGAGAGAGTGCACTGAGGCGATACACATTCATACACTACTCTGTGTACCTTCATGGACTGCTGCATGTGCAGTGGTCACAAATGCACAATGCCACTTATGCCACCATCAGCTGGGTATGACCATTGCCATTGTCCAAAAGAAAAAAAAGAGCATTCCATGTGCATCACACAACTTACAGCTGGATATATCACTAAAAGGATGCCAGCTTGTGTGTGTGTGCGCACATTGATGCCACTGAGGCTCAGGATTCAGGGAGCAGATTTTTCCAAATTGTATTTCCCTCTTTTTCTTTTTCTTTTTTAAAAAAGCGAAGTCCAAACATTCTCTGAATGCTGCCCCAGATCATAATGGGAATACCGGCCTTCCCTTCTCCCTCTGCTTCATTTCCCCATGCCCCAGAAGTTCTCACGGGAAAGGAAAGGCCATGCCAGCAGCAGATGTGATGCAGGTTGTGTTGGAGGCCTCCTCTTTCAGTTCTGTTCCTTCACAGAGACTGTGAACATCTGCATTTCCCCTTATCCACAGTGGATACAGACATTTTCTGTGTGCATCCAGGCTTGAAACATGAGACTGTCAAAAGTCCTTCCTGATGGCCATTATTGGTGGTCACCAAGAGCACACCCAAATGTTGGACCTTCCCTTAAAAAGCCTGGGAAGTTACTTGTTAAAACTAACTCATTGTGTAACTTCTTATGAAACCCTCACACACATTTTTTTTTTACATTTAACATCCCAGATAATTACATTACTAGCAACTCACTTTCAGAAAAGTAAGTTTTTAGAAAAGTTGTGACTAATCAGAATGACAGCCTAGGAGCTTCTGTGTGCTCAGAAATTGTAACAGACCAACACAATGATCCAAAACTGACAACTATAGAAGAACATAAAAGTTTGTTTCAGAGTTTTCTGTCAAAACTTGGAAAGACCATCCAGATTATTTTAAAGACAAGGACCTGGAACTCATCCATGACTAGTCAGCTAGCATTTCATTTGTAAAGTGTGCATGTGAAACAAATGTGGAGCAAATGTTAACTTTTGTTTTTCAAATATGCTCTTAACAGATCATCTAAAAGTCATTGGAGAAAGCTGCAAACTGTACTGTTTCATGTTCTCAAATTAGCAGTCACAGATTTCTAGAGTTCTCTGTTTTTTAGTCATCCTCGTGAGAAACGTATGGTTTTGTTTACCACAAAAATGCAGGCTGTGGTTAGGCACATGGCATGTGCAGCAATGGAAAGGCCACGGCTAACAGTTGCTACAGCTGGGGAAGAAGTTTGTAACCAGTGGAAGTGGTGGCAACAGGCAGAGGTTTTAGGAATTTTAGTCTAGAAAATTATGTTACTAAATTCTGGGAGAAGGGAGAGATTGGATTAAGATTGGATTAAGAATGGCAGTTGGGATCCCTTCCAACTCTGTATGAAATCTGAATTCTGTACGGACTCAGCAATGACCAAAACCCCACAATATGACTTGTTTCCTGGCTGGTGGAGTGGAACAGAAGCATCCAGTTATTTTTTCTAGAATGGGACACACACCAATGGTATCATCCTCAGGGACATCATCTTCTGGAAAACCAAGGTTTATGAGGAACAACTTAGGGAGCTGGTGTGTTCAGCTTGGAAAAAAGAAGACTGAGAGGTAATATGATAGATATCTTTAAATATCTGAGGGGATGCCATGTAGAAGATGGAGGGAGCTTGTTTGCTGCTGCTCCAGAGACTAGAAAACAAACTAGTACGTTCTAATTACAAGAAAAGAGGTTCCACCTAAACTTCAGAAGAACCAGTTGACTCTAAGTGCTGTTCATCAGCGAAATAGACTGCCTTGGAATGTGTCAGACTCTCCATGTTTGGAGGTTTTTTGTTGGATGGGCATCTGTCAGGAGTGCTTTAGTTGTATCTTTCTTTGTGACAGGGCATTGGATTAGATGATCCTTGCAGCTCTAAGATTCTATGATCTCTGGAGGCACCTGTGGAGGCCTTGGGGGAAAATAACTGAATGCCTCTCTACAATCCCCCTTTCATCTCTGCCAGGCAGTAAATGACAGTGTTGGGGGGCTGCAGAAGATAAAGGTGAGGTTGGAAGGGGTCGGATTGTAAAGCATTGTAGCCACCCATGAGTAATATGTCTCCCAATCCAAATCACGGCCGGCAATTTAAATTTAAAACAATATAACATAAAATAAAAATAACAGTTATAGAAAATGATTTCAGCCCACAGAATCAGGAAAAGATGAAGGAAATGATTTTTGGGGAATATTTGGTGCTGCCCCAAGACACAGACACCTTCCCCCATCTAGGAAGATTTTTCTTTTAACTTGATGCACGGCACCCATGCCTCAGGGTGATGATGATGATGATGATGATGATGATGTTTCACAAACACTATTGTTTCTTAAGCTTTATCTGACTAGATTTATTGTATGCAGCTGTCACCAGCAGTGCAAAGGAACTGGAGCACAAAGCCAAATGCCTCCTCTGGCAGAGTGTGAACTCGACGCAGTCATAAAATGCCAGCTGATACGTTTTGCTGAAAAGAGGGCCAAAAGGGCAGTAAATCATTGGTGCAGAGACACAAACAAAGAAGTGAGCAGAAGCAGTGGTGTTAGAGGCAGCCTGATCCCTGCGTGAGGTGGGCTTC
The DNA here is from genome assembly GCA_948472985.1 of Iguana delicatissima. Lineage (NCBI taxonomy): Eukaryota > Metazoa > Chordata > Lepidosauria > Squamata > Iguanidae > Iguana > Iguana delicatissima. Next base: position 162,299 of record CAOKZL010001398.1, on the reverse strand, counting down.
CTGTACAGCACAGTGGGCAAAGTGTAGCCTGGGAGCGCCATGTGGCCCCCGCGCCCCACTTTTATGGCTTCTCAAATCCCCCGATGGACCTCCAGAGCTCCCAACCTCTCTCTCTCTTTCTCTTTTTTTTTAATTGCAATTTTCTGGTCAGTTGTGCCTCCAAACCACACAGCAAGCCCCCAGTATGTGAGGTACAAAAATAACCCCACTCCATTCCTACAAGCACCCCAGAATCTCATGCTACTCTCCAATTTCCCCTGCAGTCCATTTCAAGTTGCCAACAGGAAATGATGCAATGTCACTTGCTGTTGCCATTTTGAGAGCGACTGCAGAAGGAAATAGAGATATTTGGACTTGAGGGTGGTGTCATGCAACCTGTGAGGAGGTTTGGGGGAGGGAATTTGCCCCTGGCCTCCAGCCTGTTGCCCACCTCTGCCCCAGACATACAGCTAGTTCTGAGAGGAGGTGAGAAACACCTCCCAAAAGGCCATCTGTGCTTCCAGATTGTGCATGCAACTTGACTGGCCCAGGAGACTGTGTTAGGGATGTAAATTCTGCAGTATTTTGCCCTCACATGCAAGGGTAGATCATTCTGGTAGTTTTCTCTTTGCTGCAGCAGAAGGCAAATATTTCTCCATACTATTCTTCCAGTATTCAAATGTCCCAAAATGTTCTGGAGGAATTATTCTGCAGAGAAATATAGGAAATAGACTTTCTGTACCACAAGGAGAAAAAAAGTTTTCTACATTGAAAATGTGTTTCCTGCACAGAATTCCCCCCTTTAAAAAAAAAATAAAAAAAAAAAATCTCAGATGTATTTCTCCAGAGAATAATTGCCCCAGAACACTTTGTTTTCTTTGAACAATGAAAGAAAATGGCACATAAATCTTACGTCTCTATTGTTCTTCCTAACTCAGTTTCCCAACTTTGGGAGAACCCAGTTTTTGGTCAGGAAGTAAATCACTGAGGGTACTCCTTCCATCTCTAGTGGAAGGAATAGAAACGCACAGTCTCCCCCCTCCCCCTGAACTCTTTCTGGATTTGTCCATGAAGCCTGGTTATTGGTTATTATCTGGTTATTAACTTAGATTAAAACAGAACATTACAAAAAGTCTTAATTGATCATTGCTGCAAGTTGCAAAGACTCATCAAGAGGTCTCTGCATTTACTTAGCTTCCTCCTTCCCTGCCAGTTATTGCAATGCCAGGTCTCACCTTCTGCTCTGCACTCATCTTCTAGTTAGAATCAAATAGGCTAAATTAATTTTCCTTATCTCATCTCCCCAAGTAAATGAGAGGGAATGATCCCCTCATTTCACCTGGGTCTGGGAGCAGCCCCTTTAGCTAAGATTTTGGTCTTAATTTCCAAACAGGAATGTATGTTGTATGCATGTCTGTGTGTGTGTGTTGGAATGAGAGGCTGTGAGCAGCTGTGGTTGGTATTAATGCATCATGCTTAATGACAGTGGCAGGAGCCATTCCTAGGTTCTAGGTTCTTACTCTGAAAACTTAGGGCCTGGGATGATCTTGAACTGGGAGCTGGATGGCCCTTCAGTGTCTTCCTACTCTATGAATGAGTGTTTTCAGTGCAAATGTACCACAACAACACCAGACAAAGAAAGGTAAAAAGAGAAGCCTCTCACTAGTTCTGGCTTCTTTTGCAACATCTCAGATCATTTTAACTCCTAGTAAAATTTTGGAAATAAAGCCATGCTGTTGTGCAATCTTTTATTCCACCCACTCACCCGCAGACTGCTGGAGGGCTATGCTCAAGAAGAGTGCTTCCAGCCCCGTAGCCTTTCATGAGCGAGCACCTCCCGCACACCTCTCAGCAGCTCATTCTGAGCCCGTCTAACTGCTCCAGTTCATTCTGCCTGGCTGTACAAGACGGTCTTTGAAGTTTTAGAATGTTGCTTAAAAAGAGGCCCTGTGAATTAACAGTATATCTAGACATGAATATGAAATCAGAGGAAGACAGATGGATGTGGCATTGCAGGAGAAAAATGTAACACAATGAAACTTTAATGAATCTATGTGGGGCTAGAAATACTGCTCATGCATCAAATGAATTTTTTGACAAAATGGGGCAGCATCAAGAATGGCAGGAGGGGTGTGTGCTGCCCCATGTGGGGAGCCAGCAAATTGCAAGTGGCAGGTTTTTCAGGCCCTGGGCTCAGTCTGCCCAGCAAGGCTGGCCTTTGCATTTAGCAGGGGGAAGAGGGCAGCTAGCCCAAGAAAGGAGATTCTGGTTGTACTCTCCAACCATCCTGATTTAGCAGGGACAGTCCTGATTAATCCTCTGTCATCCCACCTTTTCAGCTGCTTTTAAAATGTCCCAGTTTATCTTTGCTCCTCCCATTTCCCCCCTTTGTCCTCAGCTTACTTCAGTTGCTGCAGGCTGAGTTCAGAGTGCAAAAGTTCTTTGTTCCTAATTAACTCAGAAGGAGGGAGAGGAAAGGAGGCCTTTCCCTGTGGACTCAGGCAAAAGCAAACTGCTGCAGCCCCTTCTAACTTGCATGCTCTTCCAAATTAATTACTTTTGCCATCTTGACCACACTCTAAGGTAGCTTGACTACACGTGTCCCAGTTTTCATCTGTGAGATGTTGAAGGGTATGTTCTGATGAAACACTACGAAGAGTGTCCTGATAGTAAGTGCTGTCTGATAATGGAACATCCTGCCTTGGAAAGTAGTGGAAAGGGCTATAGCTAGGGGATGGAAACAGAATGAGGAAGTGGATCTTCCTACATGGTGGAAGAGACTGTTCAGTTTGGCATTCAATGAAGGTTTAACAGCTAATGACAAGTTCTTAGGGGGGAAAGTAGGACAGTAATGTTTATTAAGAGATGACTGCTGTTCATAGCTTTTATTAGCAATATACCTGATATTTCGAAACCCCACTGGGGTTCAGCATAAATATTGGAATGATTTGTTATGGGTTCCTTGATACTTTGTATTTTGGAAAATGAATATTTAGGATTATTTGCTGGAAAAGAGGAAAGGAAAATATATTTACACTATGCTGGAAAATTGATTCTATCTTTCAGAAGGTTTCCTCTCAATATCATTTTTTATTTTGTCCTATGCTTGTGTATTTATGTTTGTGTCGGTGTTTTATGTTGGAATTAGAAGTAAAATAACACTCACTACAGTTTCCTCTCAAAACAAGCCTTTCTGCCTCTGAGACAAAATATGTATTTTGAAATGCACTTCAAGTCATTTATTTTTGAACTGAATCTTTTAGAAAGTGTGAAAGCTGCCGGATAACGTTAAGTTCCAATCCACACATTAGTTTTAGAAAGGTGGACCAGGTCAGTTCCTACTGGAATTCACAAAGAACAAATTCCACAAGCACATCCCTGGAGGAGATACCCTCTTGCTTACTGTGACCACAATGAATGATGGGTTTATTCATCCACTAGTAGATATGCCAAGGCAAATACATTCTGGGAAATGACTGTTGAATCAATCAGAAGTGTTACAGGGCTCAGATTGTCTTGAGGCCATTGCGTCTTCATTTGGCCTTCTATGGCCCAGCATAATTGAGAAACAATGAGCTTCTGAGTGCATTTCATATCCATTTTGTTGGATCTGTTTTGCATTTTATGCTCTCTTATGCCTTGCCCTAGCAAGTCAAAAGACTACAGGCATTTGTTGCCTAAGGGAAAGGGAAACAGTTTGGGTGTTTATCTGTGATGCTTGCTAAACAACAGAGTGGTTCAACAGTGGAATATGCTGCCTCAGGGGAGTGTGATGGAGTCACCTTCTTTGGAGGTTTTTAAACAAAGTCTGGATGCCCATTAGCTAGGGGTGCTTTGAGTGTGTGTTCCTGCATGGCAGAATGGGGTTGGACTTGATGGCCATTGTGGTCTCTTCCAACTCTATGATCCTATGAAGAGCTTCATGTCTGAGCCACAGCCATGGAACAAAAACTAAGGGTAATAACAGGAAAGACTCAAGAGCTGGGAGTAGTATCTTGTGAAAGATGAGGGGGAATGGGCATGAGAACCGCAATTTGCATACCCTCCAACATTTCACAGATGACAAGGGGGACAAGCAACATTAGAGTGTGGCAAAATGGCAAAAGGTATTGATGAAGAGGACACACAAAGTAGGGGAGGCTGGAGCACTTGGATTTTGCCTGAGCCTGCTGGGAAGGAAAAGATTCCAGCTTCTCCTCTCCTCTCTGCTGAATTAACTACACACAACCTCTTTCTGTACTTACATCTCAGTTTGTAACAAGTGAAGGAAGCTAAGGACAAAGGGGGAAAACAGGAAGAGGAGAGCGAAATTGGGACATTTTCAAAGCAGTTGGAAAAATGAGAGGACAGAGGATGAATCAGGACTTTCCCTACCAAATTGGGACAGTTGGAGGAGGGTATGTAGATAGTTGTGCCTTCATCCACTGGAGAAAACTGGAGTGTGAAGAAAGCTATTAATTGGATTTCTCTCCTGCCTTTTGATCCAAAGTGGTTTTCCATCAAATAATAAAAACACAATTATATTATGGCTGCTTTAATCCAGGCCAATAAGTGACATTGTTCTCAAGTATCATAGCCTCTCCTTGCACCTCACTGAGTCATCACGTCTTGGTCCCGTGCCACATCTTTCCTCACTACAATGCAGATCACTGTTCCACACAACAGCTTACCAGGCTGCAAAGCAAAGCTCTGTTCTGCATGACATCTTCCAGGGCTGCAAAGCAAAGTTCAGCTCCCCGCAGCAACTTGCTGGGGCCTAAAGTAAAGCTTCATTCCATGCAACCATATGCCAGCCTGCAGAGCAGAATTCTGCTCCATGCATCGGCTTCTTGGCCTGTAAAGCAGAACTCGTTCATGCAACAGGTTCTTGGGCTTCAAGAAGGGCTGCCAGATTTCAGGTGTTGCCCCAGAATCTCCACTTTTCATCATCATCTCCAGTTCGGATTGTTGTTGTTCAAATTAAACCTGCAACAACGGAGGGCCGTGTGTAAGTGCATAACACTTAAGGACATCAGCAAGGGCTTGCCTACAAGTCTCAAGTTTTGGCCCGGAAACCTCAAGCCTGGGATGGTTTTGAAGCGGCAAACCTATTTATCCCCATCTGTTTAGTTCTGAAGAATTTCACACCTCGTTTCTCCTACAGCAGGTTTTTCGCTCAGTCTGCATGAAGCCGCAGAAAAGGAACTCTTCCAACAGGAAACATGCTTTCTGCTCCTCTAAATTGAGTCAGAGATAAAAGGAGAGACTTCCAGAGCTACAAGAGTCATAAACACTTACTACTGAAACGACCCCCTTTTCAGGCACTGTTTTTCTTCTGTTTCCTCCTCTTCTTTTGAGATCAAACTCGACTCTTGCTCTAAGGCCCTAGGGAACAATCTCAAAGTTATTTCAGACTTGGAGTGTGGCAGGCAATGAGCTAGGTTCGCAGATCGACATCCACTGCAATGTTTAAAAGAGCCACCCATGAAGGGCTTGCTTGAAAACCTGACACTTAAAGAATGTTTGAGCCCTGGGACTCTCACATTCCCTCATAACAGGGAAACTTGGGTGTGTGTGTGTGTGTTTCTCCTGTGCTTCTGTGACGTTGTTTCTCTTCAACCTACTTTGCAGAGAGATGCGTGATTTGAAGCAAAATGGAACTTCTCCTGTCAAATTGAGCACATCCTGCTCCAAATTCAGACTGTTTCTGTCTTCTGCCCTCCCAACTAAAATTCTCAACTGATTTTTTTGTCTTCGTTTGGATGTTATGTTGCAGATTATGACATGGCTCATGGGAACACTTTAAAATAGGCCATTTCCGCACTACACTGTTATAGTGCTGTTATTCCACTCTCAACATCCTATGGAACCCTGGGGTTTGCTGTTCAGGGAGGGACCTTTATAATTCTCAACCAGAGAGCTCTTTGGCTTCAGGAAATGACAAACCCCAGAATTCCACAGCACGTCAAAAGTGGAATAAGAGCACTATAACAATGTGGTGCAGAAATGGCCTCAGTTGGCCCCTGCTCTGTTCTCTTTTGCTGACAGGCAAGGACTTTTCTCTTTAAACAGGCCTTGAGCCTTAATTGATCAGGGTAGAGGAATATGCAATTAGGTGTGCTCCTTTTAATAGGTAATACCCATTTCATATATTTTGATAGGGTTGTATGTTACTGATGTAAACATAACGCCATTTCCGCACTACACTGTGCTATTATTCCACACCAGAACTGTGCTCTGACAGCATCCTCTGTAAAGAAGGACATGGAACCACCCCAGCAAGATATAGGGCTATCAGTCTGTCTAAGACCTGTAAGGATTCTAGGAGCTAAAGAAAATGTTTTCTTTTTCCTGAGCTCTGGCAATGCCTGTGGGCAGCAGCTTGTTCCAAATGCTGCGCTGCACACAGTCCCGGGGGATTTGTTTCTGGTAACAACAAGATTTGCCCTACAACTTTGCCCTGTTATGATTCCAGTACGCACACCAGAGAGAAAGAGAGAGAGCAATCAGAGTCCCAGCTTTCTCTCTCTTTCCTCCCTTCCTCCCTTAGGGACACTTTTCTCACAATTGTGCAGTAACAGTTCCCATTTTCTCACCTACGTGTGTTCCTTTCATTGATTTTGCTATTTGGGGCTTCGGCCTGAGGTATTAGCAAGTGCATCATTTGCCTTTTTTTTTTTTTAAGATTGTACCACTCAGAACATAAAACATAAAGGCCAGAAATACATGAAGGAGGGGAGAGTTCCTCAGTGTAGCTAGAAGAGTGGGGGAAAGACTTCCTGGTTGCTTCACATGAATTCCAGCTCCAAGGACTTAAAATGACATGTTACTTTAAATGATAAAAACAACATTTCCATATCCCTCAAACTATCCTGATTTGGCACATAATAGCCCCAATTAATCTTCTGTCATCCCAATTTTTCAACTGCTTTTATAATATCCCAGTTCCTCTCTCCTCTCACTTTCCCCTTTTAAAAAATGGTTGAAGAACATGGTTTTGTGTGTGTGTGTGTTGAGAAACCCTAGTGAGAAGAATTCTGGGCTGGCAAGACTCTTTGTATTTTGGGATTTATTTTGTGCAAAATTCACATGTGGTTGTGTTGTGCGGAAAACAGAATTCTTTGTGCAGGGAACAGCATTTTCTGCATGGAAGAATAATATTTCCATGTGGAAATATTAATTTCTGCACCAAAAAATCCTATTTTCTGTGCAGAAAATGCTGTAATTGGGGATTTATTCTGCATAAAATTTGCACATAGTTGATTTGCATAGAAAACAGCAATTTCTGTGCTGGAATTATTATTTCTCCATTAAAATATTATTTTCCACAGAGAAAATACTATATTCTGTGCAGAAAATGCTGCTTTCTGTGCAAAGCAACCCTGTATAAATTTTGCACAGAATAAGTCCCAAATTGCAGATAGCTTTCAAAACTTGCATGGTTTTTGAAGACTTTCTCACAGTGGATACTGCTGAAATCGCTCAACACTAGCTTTGAGAAGAAACTGAGGCCATTTCTGCACTACACTGTTATAGTGCTATTATTCCACTTTCAATGGAATCCTAGAGTTTGCAGTTTAGGGAGGGGCATTTAGGATTCTCAGCCAGAGAGCTCTTTGGCCTGAGTGAACTACAAACCCCAGAATTCCACAGGAGGTTGAAACTGGAATAATAGCACTATAACAGTGTAGCGTGGAAATGGCCTGAATGAAGAATTGCATCCCTACTCTTGATAGGTGAGCCTCACTTGGCTCCCTCCCATCCAAAATACATTGTAGTAGCTGTGCAGGTGGGAGAGGCTGGGGGCAACCGAGTGAGGGCAACTGCCCATGGTAGCCAGTGGATGCCAATGAAAGCCATTGGGGCTTCCTGGAGGTCCTACAAAAATGAATACGCTATACCACAAACCCTGCTGTTGTCTACTCTGGAGAAGAACCTATCATGAGGTTTCTTTGCAAGATTTTTTGGAGGGTGTTTGCCTCTGCCTTCCCCTGTGGCTGAGAGAATGTGACTTGGCCAAGGTCACCCAGTGGGTTTCCATGGCCGAATGGAGATTTGACCTGTGGTCTCCAGAGCTGTAGTCCAATGCTCAAACCACTACAGCATGCTGGATCTCAAATATATCTATGCCCCAAACTCATAGTAGTTTGAAACCATTTTAAGTGCCTGGACAACATCATTCAGAATCCTGAGATTTGCAGTTTGACGAAGGATATGGTATTCTCTGTTAAGTACTAATGAGTTACCCTGAACTACAGCAGCAGACTTCACTAACCAATTGTTTTAAGTCCTACACCAAACTACAAATTCCAAGATTCCATAGGACAGAGGCATGGTAATTAAAGTGGTATCAGACCGATATAAGCATATAGTGTAGATAAATGCTTGAATTCCATTGACTGGGGCCCAGTGAGAATGAAGTGAGGTGTGTGTGTGTGAGTGTACTGCTACAAATCCCAGGGTTCCACCATTGTTGTTTCTTGGTGGCTCCATTTTGGCTCTGATTTTGTTGGCACTCAGCACCCAATTTTGCTATTAGAGAGAATGCTACTTCCTTGGCTTTGGCTTTCCATCAGCGGTGACGTGAGATTGATCCCAGTGGCCTATAGCTATTGCCTCTGCAATCTGCTGTCAACCCTATTATCTCCTCGTAAAGGTACTACAAGAAAATTGTTGGGAGACCGATTAAGACGTACCAGATGTGCACTTGAAATTCATGGCCTCCTCAGAAGGCAGCCGCCTCAGTGATGACTGAAGGTAGCTGAGCCCGGAATAAGAAGCAGGGCTGCTTAATGCTGAAATTTCACAGCCGATGTGTGAACACTTCTAAAAAAGCGTTAAGAACAGAGATTCTATCTGATGAGGAACAGAGATTAAAAGACGCTGTCCTACTTAGCTCTGGGGAGAGAGGGAGGGGGAAAAAGGAGATGGATATGATTTATTTTACAGTCAATACATCAGAGGAAGTAACACAGTAGGGGTGGAAGAGTAATTTAGGTTAAAAAAGCTTGACTGTATGAGAGCTAATGATTATAAATGGAACGTTAATTAATTTGGCTTTGAAATTAGTCGGGGGGGAGGATGTGATTTCCTCCAGCAATTCAGAGGAATCAGTTGGTGAATTTCCAAATGCATCAGGTGGGTGCCTCATCTCTGCCTAAAAGTAGAATCAGTCCTTGCTTGGATACCTCAGCAATCCATCATGCAAGGCAGCCACCCCACATTGCCTTACAGTAGCTTGGACACATTAGTTCTTTGGACTACAGCCCCTACGTTCACCCAGCCACCATGGCCACTAGTTGTGTTGGCTGGAGGATCCTTGAAAGTAAGATTCAAAAAAGGTAATTTTTCCCAAGCGCTGTGTTTCTCCTCTCTCTGCAGCAATTTCCTTCCTTTATATTTACATTTTACAGTAGAAGGCTTAAAAGTATCACAAATCTTTTTGATAGGGCTTGGTAAATATTCATGACATGCAGATCGAGTCTTCTTGATGTGCTCGTCCTCCAGAACTTTGAGCTACAGGGGAATGGAGGTGTACACAATTTTGGCTGGAAGGGTGGCATGCGCATTTGCTTCATGTTCATGGCAATAAGATGGAGAATTCCTCTCTTTGATATTTTAATCTGGCCAGGAGGATGTTCTCTTTGCTTGATGGGTTTCTGTTCAGGGCTTGAGTAATGAGGCCGTGTTTATGGGATGATGAGAGGGAAGGGACAGATACATCCTAAATCAAGGATGGCACATAAAAATGAAGTCCCCATAAGAAGCTGTGGTCTTTAGTTAAGGACTGAAATCCAATACTTGAAATTCAAGGGGGATCTGGACATGGTGAATATTGCTGAAGGTTGCAGTATTTGTAGCTGTGGTTTGTGGTTTTGTTTTGAAGAACCAGTCAATGTTGCCCTCATCTCAGGGCATTTCCTGGGAACTCCAGGGAGAAACTTCACCTTCCCACCCATTGCAAGGTTTTCCTTCTGTTCTGCTGTGTCTCAGAACAGAACAGGGAAGAGTCCATCCACTTTAGCTCCAAGCAGTGCTGAAACAAAATGGGAGACAATGGTCCCCGTTTGGATGCAGAGATGGAACCATCAGTGAACATTAGCAACTGCCTGGGATGACCTGTCCCAGCACCTTCTAAGTCTTTTGCTGATCTGGATCAGCCCTCAGTTGTTTTCAGGGCCATTAAGCAGAGAGAGACAACTGACTCCAGCACCAGGTACAAGAGCAACGGTGCGTAGGTCTCCTAACTATTCCTTCTGAGCCCCTCCATCATTCCCTTTCTTTGAAGAACAGAGCTATCTTACTCCACACAGCATATCCCACACACTCCTAAACTCACCTGCTGCCCTCAGATGTGTTGAAGAATCTTCTCTTTCTCTGTCTCTCTCTCTCTGTCTCATTACTACTGTTGAGGGAAAGTTCAGCCACCAGTCCAGTCAGCTTCTGTATATGAAATGGATAAGGTACCGTCTTGTCCGGGTCTAAACAAATGGCAGGCTGGATTCACAGACTTAAATTTTCCAGCAGCAGATGAAAACAGTCACACCCTGATACCTGGTGAGAGGAGAATTTTGACAAAAGTGTCGGTTTTCCACTACTCCATATTCAAGATGATCCTCAGTTATGGCAAGGTGTGAATTGCCACATGGAGTTTCATACCCCACAAAGCCTGGCACTGCAACTGAGAGATAAGTGACTCTTTTTATGGGTTTTGGCAGTCAATTCTATCCTTGCAGCAATTGCTGGGAGATCCAAAAAGCCATTTGTATATGTATTAGAGGGTTCAGAATGATCCCACTAATGGCTGATTAAATTTATTAGTTACTTGTCAGAGGTACAGATGCTTCATTTACAACCTGTTTGGTCCTGTCGATATCATGGGAGAAAGGACCACAGAGGATGAAATCTAGAATAATAGAAGATGCATATTGGTTATCTATTTTTGTTTTCCTTAACATCACCATGAGCAGTCTCAAGGGTCAGTAGTTCCGCTTCACAAACCTGAGTTTTTAAACAGATCATGGGAAAGTGACTTATTTGGAATACTGCTTAGAATCCCCTAGCCTGTATGACCATTTTCTTTAGTAGTTCATATAAACTGGGGTGGTAATGTGTATCCTTTGGGTACATGCAATCTCCTTCAGGGCCATTTCTGCAGCCCCAGGGCCCCTTCTAGACCCTCTGACTTTCTATCCTTCCCCAAATATGTTCTCCAAAACAGTACTAACACTCCTGGAAATGTCTAGGAACCGCAATTCTCCTCTAAAGCAAGGTGCAGAGCCTTCCTTTAGCATTTGTATGTTTGTGAATTTCCTGTGTTTTTCATCAAAAGCAGAACTTAGCTTTTTGTCAGTTTGGGGGGGAAATGAAATAATTGAATTTTGAGGGGGTGGCCATGGCACGTATCACATCTAGAGAAGGGACATAACCACAGAGTTTACCCACCCCGATGTAAATGCTGGAACAGATGTACAAAAAGCCATATACAGGTGTATAAAGTGGCTTCTTGATCTCTGGCCACCAGACTCATCAAAAATCCCATTCAGCCAGCTATGGGTTTCCAATGGCCCCAGTATCAGTGGGCCAGAAATTACACCAGTTTTAGTCTGAACTTTGCTAGAACTCTCCAGTTATTTTGTGGAGAGGGTTCAGCACTTTGGACAGCTCCATTGAAGTTTCTCAGGGAAAACCTGGAATGAACTTACCACCCCACTGACATTGAAGCCACAGCTGCTCCTGATAATTTAAGCTAGTCAGCTAAAATGGGTCCCCTAACCCTAGAATCCCTGGAAGTCTGGCCTGGAAATCTGATTTAACTAGTCTTAGGCTGCAGCTCTCTGACTTGCCTCCTAGCTAACCTCCCTGGTTTTTCCTTCTCGTTCTTCAGGGCAGCGATGATGACCCGGTGGATAAGAACAAATGCTGTACACTCTGTAATATGTCCTTTACGTCAGCAGTTGTGGCTGAGTCACACTATCAAGGGAAAATCCATGCCAAAAGGTTAAAACTGCTGCTTGGTGAGCAGCCATCTATAAAGACAACAGGTAAGTCCAAAGACATCAAGATATTTCTTTACAAAGGTGTGTTCTGGTTTTTGGGGGTGGGGTGGGGGGTCTGCTTCAGATTCCAGCTGAGGAGAAATGGGAAAGACCCATGCTACAGCCTGCCTTACCTCAGCTGATTTGGAAGAGGAATTGGACAATTGGACAACTGGAGGAAGCACACCAAACATGCCCTTTTTGGCCTGGCAGCCATTTGTTGATGGTGCCACGCATGGGTTCCTTTTGTTTCCACAGACCAGGCCCCAGCTTGGGACCTTTCAAAATGTGTTGAATGAAAACTTCCATTTTCCCCAGATGCAACAACCAATTGGCAAGGATGGAGCCCAGGGAGAGCAATTGTGCCAGGATTGGACCAATTTCTTAATTTATTTTTCCTAGGTCTACGTGGGTTTGAACTAGAGCTGTAGGCCACTTGTAATTCTCGAAAGATAGGGAAATTGGGACTGCAGCCATTTTGCTAGCAAGTAAATGGAGCTCACCATTAGCACTGGCAGGAGGGTACCTTATTTATCTCCTCAAGGTTTTTGTATCCATCCATCCATTCATTTAATATCCACCTTTCTCCTGACATGAGACCCAAGGTGGCTTACAAAAAAGTTAGAATAGAGCCAAAAAACCTACATCCCTTTCACACTAGGTAATTATAGCACTATGATTCCACTTTAACTACCATGGTTCTGTCCTATGGAATACTGGGATTGGCAGTTGAGGGAGGGTCATTTACAGAGCTCAGCCAGAGAGCTGTAATGTCTCATCTGACTACATAGGGTGGAACCATGTTAGTTAAAGTGAAATACTAGCACTGTAGCTGTGTAATGTGAATGGACCACTGAGGATTTTTTAAAAAGATCACTATGATATTAAAACCCCATTAACATTAAAAATATAAAATCATTTCAGAACGTAACAATAAGGATAAAAATGCAGCACATCTCCCTTAAAAGACCTTTTGGCACAATCCACTAATATTCAAATATCCATTTAAATGAAAGGGCCTCTGTGTGTGTATGGGTGTGTGTGTGTGTGTCTTCAAGTCACCCGTTGCGCTATGGCAACCCCATGAATTTCATAGGATTTCCTACCTGCTGGCAAAAGTACTGCACAGAGGAGGCCAGCCTAACTTCCTGCGGCATGGAATTCCACAAGCTTGCAGCAACCACCAAGAAGGCCCTCTTCCATGTCCTCACTGGCTGTACCTGTGACTGTGGTGGGATTCGGAACAAGCCCTCCCTAAGGATCTTAAGGCTATAGCAGATCCGTAAAGGGGAGATATGGCCTTTCAGATAGTTTGGATCCAAGCTGTGTGAGATTTTAAAGGTCATAAATAGCACTCTGAATTGTGCACAGAAATGAAATGGCACCAGTGAAGCTTTTTCCCCAATGGAGTTATATGTTCCCACTAACTATCCCCTGTGCTGTGCAACCTGGACATGAATGATAAAACAAAAGTAAATACTTTCATTTGACTTTAGTGTTATTTTTAATTCTTGTGAATCTGGGAATTCGTAGAGGGCAAGAGCCCGTGTCGTGCAATGGTTTGAGCATTGGACTGTGGCCCTGGAGACCAGGGTTTGATTCCCCACTTGGCCATGGAAACCCACTGGGTGACTTTGTGCGCATCACACCCTCTCAGCCCCCAGAAAACCCCATGATAGGTTCTCCTTAGGGTCGCCATAAGTCAGAAATAACTTGAAGGCACACAACAACGAATAAAGCCCAGCCACTATATGTCATCTGGGTTTTCTTTTTGGATGATTTGGAGACAATTTGTCATACAGGTTTTTTTTTTTAAGAAATGGGGGGTATAGAGGCTTTCAGGGTGCTCTGGAATTTGAAAAAGAATCTGGGGGCCATATTTATTTACTTATTTTGAATATCTATACCCCACCCTTCAATCATAAAGTTTCCCAAGGTGGCTTACAATGACCTAATTTGACATCTCCCTGTCCACAGGCTTACTGTCTAAATGAGCCATGACACACAAGAAAAAGGAGATGGTAGGGCGGAAGTTAAGTTCAGCGGTGTCTGGTGACTCTTCTTCTCCCCCAGAGGCCACGGCGGTGGAGTTGGGGAGAAGGGAAGGTCCCTTACTAGCCACTGGGGCCCAGGCATGTAGGAGATATCCCTGGCTGCCCTTCTCTCCCCCAGAAGCCAAAGCAACGGCGGTTGGAATATGAAGGGCAGGGCGCTCACATGCTCCCACTGGCCACATTCTCCCCATCCTTGAGAGCATCCAAAACATCTGAGAGGCAGCATGTTGGAAAAGTCTGCCATAAGTTATCAGCTCATTCACCAGGCTTACTAAACCAAGCCACTTAAATAGTAACTCTCCTTTCTCGTATTTTCTAAATATTTCCTTGTATGTTGGAAATGGCTTCTGTCCCCCCTGGCCATGTGTAACCAATTCCGGAACTACCTTTAATCGACAACTCAGCAAATACATTTCCTTCCTCCTTCTGGCACTCACATGGAATGGAATATCATTTTGCTCTTAACTTAGCAGCAACAATGAATATTGGGGGGGGGTCCTCATTTTTTTCCCCAAAGTGGTTTTTTGGTTGGTTGGCCTCTTGAATGTTGCCTGACGTTCTCGCCGCTTCCAGACACGCTGTGTTGCAGCTTCCGTAATGCACACCCCATTAACTTTCACATTTAAAAAGTCAAATGTCGGTGGCAGATAATTTAGCCGTCTGATTGTTTGCTTAACTGTAAAGATCTTTGCAAACCTCAGACAGGCAGAGGGCTGGCTTTTTCACCATGCTGCTAAATTGAAAACAGAGGAAGAGACTCTGTAAAGTGGTTAACAGACCTAACAGGACAGAATCACTGAATCATAGAATCATAGAGCTGGAAGAAACCACAAGGGCCATCGAGTCCAACCCCCTGCCATGCAACTTACAGAAAACAGGATCTTTCTTTCTCTCTAGTGGTGGCCAATTTGACAATTGAATTGTATTGGAGTAACACATACCTTCCAATGTTTTGGAGATGAAAACTGGGACACATGTGGCCAGGCATTATCACAGTGTCATCAAGATGGCCAAAGTTGTTAATCTGGAAAGCACAGATGCTAGGGGAGGCTGCAGCAGTTGCTTTTGCTTTAACTGACTGGAAAGGGAAAGATTCTGCCGCATCATCTCCTATCTGCCTTGCTGAGTTAATTGAGTATAAATTATGTTTGCACTTTGAACTCAGTTTGCAGCAATTGAAGTAAGCTGAGGATAAAAGGGAGAAAGTGGGTTGAGGAGAGAGAAACTGGGAAATTTTAAAGAATCAGAAAAAAATGGGAAGACAGAGGACCATTGGGGACTGTCTCTTCCAAATCAGAACAATTGGGGGATATTTGGTCTGAACCTGCATGGCTTTTCTTAAGTTCTTATCTGGGGCCTGGTACTTAAGCCTCACTGTTCAGCGTTTAGGTGCATACAGTGCTGGCAAGCAGGATGAAATCTTTGGATTTTGAAGATATGGTGATGTGCTTCATACACCTAAGGCTACCTGTTGCCAAATACTGTTGGTACAGCAAAAGTGGGAGAAATCACTTTTTTGTGTGCATTTCTGCCTTGAATCAATGCAATGTAAACATGAACCTCCTTTCAAAAGCAGCCAACAAGACAAATAAATGGGTCCAAGAGCAAATCAGGCCTGAACTCTCCCTAGAAACCAAAGTGGCTAATCTGAGGCTGTTGTACTTTGGCCATATCATGACTCATTGGAAAAGATGATAGTGCTTGGCAAAGTGGGAGGCCGTCGGAAAAGAGGAAGACTGTATTGCCAATGAATAAACTCAATGAAGGAAGGCCTGGCCCCATGTTTGCAAGATCTTAATAGGTCTCCTGGCAACACAGTGTTTGGAGATTTCTCATTCATAGAGCCACCATAAGACAAAGCCAAATTGAGGGCCATTAATAACAACAAAGTGGGAAATAAAGGCTGTGGTGTAATGCAATATAAATTCTGGAGCTGCTCTCAGCTGCATCGAGCGTCCCAGTCTCCTCCAGGGCAATAGCAAACCGATAAACAAAGAGAGGTCTGGCCAGAAGAGTGAAATCTTCAGCTTTATAGCCCAAGGCGTTGCGAACCAACATGTCTAATATGCTGCCCAACGATAAAATTCCTGCTGTCTTTACAGATGCGTAACAATAATTGTTTATTTACAAGGTGCCAGATACCCAAAGGCGCCTTCTGCAGCTTCTACAAATAATCCATGAGGTGCCAGAGGGAAAGAGTGGAATGGGAGCCATTGGTTTTCTTTAAACTGTCAGAAAATATATATTATCTGGCACTGGGTCCTTTTTGTTCCTCTTCAATTGCTGTCTGCAACAACCACTCATACTCTGCAGCCTATCTAAAAGGAAAAATGCCAAGGTCTGGGTGGGCAAGGGTGAAGAAGGAGCTGATAAAACATGAAACTCCTTTTCGGGGGTGGAGGACCCCTGCCTGAATCAGCCTGGATATTTCAAGCTTGGTAAGAGAAAGCCCTTCTCCACAGAATACACAATTAATTTGCAGAGGTGGTGACCATCCCTCACTGCAAAGGAGGATTTGATAGATCTGCCGAGGAGGAGACGCTGAGCTGGGGCAAGGTCTCTATGGAATCTCCATGTCCAGAGGCAGTTAGAAGAGACAGGGTTGGTGGAATGTTAGCAACAGCAGTTGCCTAAAGATGAAGGCTGGAATTCAGCATGAGACTTAATGCCTCCGTAAGTGGACTTACCTGTGTGGGAAATAGACCAGAGTAGTATTGCAATCTCTTCACAATCTCACCTTTCTGTGGTGGTAGGTTTGCATGCTCCTGTGAGGCAAAGGGCTGTGCTGACAGCTGGGTAGGGTCTCCCATGCCAGACAGGCTTTTCTTGAGGAGCCAGACTGAAGGTGCCAAACAGCTACTGGGCAGAAGCAGTAGTGGGGGGTGACAATGACAGAGGATCTCTCTGAAATAACAGCAGTGGCACCATAGCTAATGCTTGTTAGTACTGCATAGAAGGAGGCACAGTAAACCTCTTTTGAAAGTCTTTTAAAAACCCTGTGATAAGAAAGTCCAAAATGAAGCAAGAGATAGTGCCAAATGATGAAACTCCCACGTTGGGTGGCACACAACAAGCTACTGGGGAAGAGCAGAGGACAATTATGAGCAGCACTGTGGCTAATCTTGCAACTGGACTCAAGCCAAAAGGATGCTCAGCTGTTGATGTGCTCAGAGGCAAAAGCCTGAAGCTGCACAACACACTTTACATAAAGGTGACAAATCAGAACATGGAAAAGTTCACATGAGTTAGAAAATGGAAAGACTGGGGTTTGAACATGAGTGGGAAGTTCCTACAAATACAATCAATTCAAATACAAATACAAATAAAATGTCACTAGACATTTTTCCTGTGAGAAAAGTGAAAGCAGAGGGGCAGCATCAGCAGGTAGCTCCCTTGTCAATGGGTGAGGAAACTCATTCCAGAATTTCACTCGCATTTACGAAGATCTCCATGGTGCTGATTCAGCACCTTGGAAAGTTCCTTTAAAGCAGTGGTTCTCAACCTGTGGGTCCCCAGATGTTTTTGGACTTCAGCTCCCAGAAGCCCTGAGCATTGACCATAGTGGCTGGGGCTTCTGGGAGCTGAAGTCCGCAAACATCTGGGGACCCACAGGTTGAGAACCACTGCTTTAAAGACAGGGTTAAAACCTGTCATGGATTTAGCCATCCGACTGACATGGTAGCTGCCAGTGTCATTGGAGACAGATGGAGCTAGCATGTTCCCGTCCTTCGATGTGGCATACACATGCTTAGTGAATGCCCAAATGGGATCTTTCCTTGAGTGAAAGAGGCAATACTGAAACAGTGTGGTTAAAGAACAGTGAAGAACTGTATAGGCTGGCATCCTATATGTTAGTCTCAGGCAGAGGAGACTCAATTGTAGATTGCTTATTTTTGTTTATTTACTTATTAACTTTATATCCTGCCTTTCTCCCAAGATGGGATTCATGGCAGCTTTACACCAATTTAGAAAGATAAAGCTAAACCGTTAATTTATGAAAGTTTAAAAGAATCGAACAACAATATTGTTAAAACAGTTAAAAATACTTAAAACATACTTAAAACATAATTTCCAATAGCGATTTTAAAATACAATAAAAATTTTAAAATATTTAGTCAACACACAGGCAAATCTCTTATGTTCGAATGGTTTGTTCCAGTTGCAAGTGACTGTTGGATTTCGGCCCTGGTCATGATGTCTAGATTGACATCAGTCTGCGTCTTAGCCTGTGTAAATTTCGTGCAAAGCTGTGACCTATTTTCTGTTTTTCTGGCAATGCTGAAGTGGCTGCCTTGTGTGGTAGTAGGGATGTAATTCTTCACGAATTTTCTTCTCAAAGGAACAAATCATATTGGCATTTTTTTTTGTTGTTGCTGGGAGAAAGTCTTTGCCAACTGCACAGTTTGTCCATGGGTATTAGCAGGTCAAGATTTATTCTGTGCAAAAACAATAGCACATGCTTCTTTGCAGAAAATGGCAGATCCCAAGGAAAAATAGCCTGCATCATCTGGATGGTATAGAAAATGCAGGGGAAAAGGTGTTCTTTTCTGTGCAGAACAACCATGTATGAATTTTGCACAGAATAAGTCTCAGACTGCAGATACTCTTGTCAGTCCAAGAGTCTTCTCACCAGGGTTTCTTGACACTCAAGAAAGGCAATTGTTGACAAATCTTTGAATATTTGTGAATATCCTCTCCATCCCTCTATGACCAAGGGGAAGGACACATGCTAGTGTTACTTCAACTCTGCTCCTGGTTGTGTGAGTGACCCTGGATTCAGAAATTCAAGGTACCTGTTAGATGGTTTCATAAACCTTTCCTCTTTTCCTCCTCTTCCTCCTTTTTTTTAAAAAACACCTACTATAGCAACAACAGTTATTACAATGGGTAAAGAAAACAAGACTTTTTTAGAGAAGTTCTGTAGGAAAGTCTGAAGTCAGGTCAAGGGAAGAGTCAAAGCCTCTTTAGAGAAGGAAATGTTCCATCATTTTGTTGCCCAATGCTCCAAGGACCTCATTTTCCTAATGGGTTTTGGTCTCACTAACAGGACAGATCATCATTCTTTTGCACTGCATCACAAATTGGGACTTCGGAAACCATAATAATTGGGTGGGAAGAACCTACTATCTGAAACAATAGGTACTTTCAAGTATTCCTCCTCCACACAGACAGACACACTTTTGGAAGAAGGGAATGAGAACGGTTACCCATCCTTCCAGTGGAAGGAAAGGCTCTTTTTCCTCATCGAAACCTTTGAGGTTGCATAACTATGTATGATGTATATCTTGTGGTTCTCTCCCCCTTGTGCTGAGACTCCATGGAATCATATAATTAAGGCTCCATCACCTTGAAGTTCCCTCTAGATGCTGTCTCATTAAAGCTCAGCGGGAATGGGGTTTCAGATGTATTGGATTCAAGCTGGGAAGGAAAAAAAAAATGCTTATTTGCATATCTTCATTTTCTGAGAGCCAGGGTTTGTCTCCAGGCGGTAGATGGGATGAAGGTGCTGAGCCCTGATAAGTATTATGACCCCCTTCCTCCATGAAATTTTCTTTTGGTTCACAAATTTCTAATACTGCAGTAAATTCAGTTGACCATTTAGAAATACATTTTAGCCATCCAAAGGGCAGGGACAGTGACTGAGGGAACACAACTGACAGAAGAGCTCCAGGTATGAATGACTTCCACCAACTAATTCTCTGGAATGTTAGATATTTGGGGGCTGAAAGAAAATTTAATTTGGGGCAGAATTCTTATCTGATGGCCAACACCCGAACATCCCCTCCCTCTGCAATAGCTACAACCCTGCTGAGAACATATGTTGAGAAGCTGTGACATTCATAGTAAACAGTTTTAATAGAATCATGGAATCAGACCACAAGGGTCATTGAGTCCAAGTCCTTGCTGTTCAGGAATACACCATCAAAGGAGATGATATCTTTTCTTTTCCAACTGCACATTCTATATGCTACACCTTTTGCCTCTTGGAGGCCTGTGCGTGCCATGTTGTAAAAGGGACAACAGTGTTTGTGGTCTGGCCATGCTTCCACGTCATTGTTTCCTTTTGCAGAGACCAACCTGAGTTCCCTAAAGCAGCCCCACGTGGACAGCTCGCCCATGGTGTCTCCGCCCCATCAGAGAAGAGACTCCGACAGGTACTGCCAGCTCTGCGCGGCTTGGTTTAACAACCCAATGATGGCGCAACAACACTATGATGGGAAAAAACACAAAAAGAATGCAGCCCGGGTTGATTTACTAGAGCAGCTAGGGAAGACGCTGGACCTAGGAGAGTTAAGAGGTATGAGACATTGCTGCGCTAAAGTCACCACTGATGAAAGCCATTGCTTGGTACCCCATTCTGTTACTTCTCTTGTTCCACCCATGAAGGATGGGTGACAATGTAGCTTCATTTTTGATAAGAGTTTGCAAAAATTCAGATTTTTTCAGATTCAAAATGGAAAGAACTTTAATAAAACTGAACATGTAAGAAACCCAAGGTGACAGATTTGTCGATCCACGACCAGGGCTTTAAGGATTTAGCTCTTCAAAGTGTGAGTTTGCATTCCTGTGCATTCAACCCTGTTTTTCTCCATGAATTTGTGTTGTCACTTTTTAAGATGAGGCTCCTTCTCTTAAACAGCTATATGACAGGTCCAGCCTGAGGCTTTGTCGCCATGCCTAACTTCCACGGTTAGATACAGGCTTGGGGGAGCCTTGAGACAAGGTCTTCTCGGTGGCTGCTCCTTGACTCTGGAACTCCTTGTCCTAGGGTACCTGGCTGGCTGCCTCTCTGTTGTCCTTCCACTAACTGGCAGGCAAAGTCAGTTTTACTTAGACAGATCTTTGGCATTCAATTTGGGTTGCTGCAGGTGAAGTTTTACCTGGCTGGGTGCTGTTATTTCTTTCCTGTGCTGTACTCCAGTTGTGTTGAATCTAGCTTTCTGCCTTACATTTGTTTTTGTTTTTTTTACTTGAATGTTATTGCTTGCATCTGTTAATTACTATTTTAGCAGAAAGAGAGGATAGAAATTTAATAAACAAAAGACCATAACCTTTATCTGATAAAACAACTGTGCTTGGTTCCATGTTGTACTCCATGTACCTCTAATGACTTCTGTTTTGCATGTTCTGAGTGACCCAGCCCAATCCCATCTGGGATTCTGGGAGTTCATTCCTTCTTTCTTGAGGCCTGATGCACAGCTTGGAAAAATTTCTTTCTTGGACTACCATCCCCAAGTCCTCCATCCAGGATTTTTTCCCGTGCTCTGTCTCTAAAGTGAGATAGCAGATCTATATCTTTGTACAAGTGCTTGTTTGGAGAGATTGGAAGTAACAAATTACAAGTAGTAGAGTTACCTGTAATTGATTACATTGGAGAATTAGCCAGAGGCTAGCAAGGGTGTATATTTTCTATATCTGCCATTTCTGAAGCAATGTAACAAGCAAGTGCAAAGTTATTTTGCTGATGTAATGAGTAATGTTTTCTGGTTATTTTCAAAGGATATTTTAAAGGGAGATTTTTATCAACATTTTCACAGGAATTGTTTCAATTTTTCTTTCCATTCTCTTATTAATCTTAAGGGTTTTTTTTTTTTCATTCAAAAAGTTAATGTCGATGCCCCCATTTTAATCCTATGCCACAGAGTTGATGCTTGATAGGCCTTCAGTCCTGCCAGTACAGGACACAAAGCCCACCAGAAATCTGTATACCTTATAACATTCCAAGCTGGTGCTCTTCAGAAGTGCTGGTCCTTTGGGAATCATTGTCCATCAAATATGAATATGAGAAAATATGGGTAAATATCACTTGTCATCCAAATATGATTATTTGCAATAAGAGGTATATGTTTGAAAGTGGTAAAACAAGTATCTGTTTCCAAGATATTTGCAAAATTCATCTTGTATGCTCTATTTCCATTCACATGGAAATGTCAGGGTATGTCCAGTTTTGAATCAAGCCCTCCATGTTAGTAGGAGCTTGGCTGCCTTCATTAGCATCGAGTTGCCAACTGGTCTGGTTTTGCCAGACACAAACTATTTGATAGTCAGGTACTTAAAGAAGGCACATTAATGTTCTTTCTCAAAGCTGCCTCCTGCCTTGGGAAGTGACACTCCAAGGCAGAGGATGGAAAATTATCATTTTGATCTTCGGCAAAGAAGGTGACACTGAGGCCAGCAGCTGTTGGTATTGTACCTGTTAAATTCCCTCAGAGCCAGCATGGAAGAGCAGGGTTCGAATCCAAGTTCAACCATAGAAACCCACCAAGTGGCCTTGGGTAAGTTGCACTCTCTTAGCTTCAGAGGAAGGTAATGGCCCTCTGAGAAAATCATGCCAAGTAGCCCCTATCAGAAGTTGGAAACAGCTCAAAGGTATACCACTACTACTACCACCACCACCACCACCACCACCACCACTACTACTACTACTACGCATCTGAAAGACTCTAGGTTGGGGACAGATACTCCATAGAGCCTTCCTCTTAAAGCCAAGAATCAAATTTTGCAAATGGATATGACACCCTGTAGGCTTAATGAAAAACCACATGGAAACTTAACGGGGATAAGACTCCACATGTGATGGAAGTGGAATTCCCCTGGTTCCTCACTATTGCCTGTGCCAGTTAGGGCTGATGGGAATGACAATCCAAGAACATCGGCAAAGCCACAATTCTCCACCCCAGCACACAAGATGGCATACTTGGACAAATCAAGGTTGATGAAAATGACTCATTTCCAGCTTCCCCTTCCAATGAAGCTGTGGTCTTTGATGTCCCTCTGGAATTTGGACTGGGCCACTTTTGCCATGGTTCATTCCACAACTCCATAATCCCTAGAGCCAAATTTCTGTTAATGCCACAAAATCTCAACATCACACACATCTCCAGGGCTGGGGAAAGCACGCCTGTGCAGGCACTTGGGAAGACAGCAGTCAGAACATTTTTCCTTTTTCTTTTTTAATGCCTTGAACTTCCTGCAGTCAAGTATGATTAGCTGGAAACCCATCAAATAGAGAGTATTTTATCCATTTGTGCTTCACCAAAGGGAGTTGAAAATGGAAGGCTTTCTTGGAGCTATGTTATATGTAGTTGTTGTTGTTTTTTAATGTGCTGTGTGTGTCCCCCACTCCCACTCCTCCAAAACACTGCAAAATGCAGGTTGAGTTTGTAGATAAATCACACATTATTGAATCCTTCTCAAATCGGGTGGCATTGCTCCCTTAGGAACAATTGCAAGCCACAGGTGTTTGAGAGAATATACTAAAAAATACTGAGATGGAGGGATTCTCCTCTCATTTGCCCTAAGGCAGCAAATTTAGCTATGGAATCCCTCACTGAACTATTCCACATGAGATGGGAACAGGGGGTTCACTTTGTTTGCTGAGTCTTCTGCCTTGGGGTTGAATTTTCATTTATGTCTCATTCCAGCAGAACAGAATAGACCTGGTAGGCCGTACTTTCCAGTGCCCTCTGGTGGTCCTATACCTCCCTTCTCACACCCATCTCCTTCCTTGAGTGTGGGGGCATCCGGACGGGGTTTGTGGTGTCGAGAAACCAGGCTCTGAGCCATCCTTAGCTGGCCAGGCAGTGGCTGGAGGAGGAGGACCAGAGATGGGGTTTAAAAGGCTGCATGACCTGATCGGAGCTGATAACAGGGGATGAAGAAGCTCGCAAATAGTCGAATCTGTGAAAGCCAAACCTACAAATGCAGAAGGCCGACTGTAATCACAGCAGGGATATAAATATTTCTTTTGCCTTCACCTGTGAGGATAAATGATTAAAGCAGTTTCACCTCTGCTGAGGAAGACAGCAAAATGTTCCTGTGCCCCCTGTGAGAGTCAGTGTGATGTAGCAGTTTGAAGCTAAAACAGGAAGTTTTGTACAAAATTTCTGCAAAAAGTTTTTGCAAAAACAACAACAACAAACCTTCCCAAAATGCAAAAGCAAAACAAAACACACACACACACACACTTTAGAGCAGTTGATATTGTTTTGATGGAGTGTTTTGATATATCAAGATATCCTTCCTCACTGAGGACAAGAAAAGCGATGAGTATTCTTTACATCTTTTATGAGATCTGTTACCAAGAATGCCCACATTTCTCAATTTCCTGCTATGTCCCTGCCTGAGCTTCCCACAAATTCAGTCCAGGGAGAATTTTCTTGCACGCACTGCCTGACCCATCCTATTCCCTTCAGTTGCAACTGAGATTGTCTCTTCTCATCCTGAAGTCAGGATTTCTTTTGCAGAGACACGAAGCAACGTTTGTTTGTTTTAACATCACTGGTTGGGTGCACAAGAGGCCTGGACATCACCAGTGATCTGTTCTCCTCTTGGGCGCCCGGCAGTCTCCTGGAATTTCAAATGATTCCCTTTGTCATTTTCTGAAGCCAAAGGTTTGACGTGCAGCTTGAGCTGGCTGACACGAGATGCTAGATCCCCTTCAGGGTCTCGTCATAACATTTCATCATTGCAGCTCTACAAAGGCCAAAGTTTATTCCATGGCTGTTAGGCTCTCTAAAGGGGCGAAGGGCAGGATGCTTCTCAGGGTTCAACAATAGGCTGTGTCAAAAGTATTACAGTCCTGTTTTAACTGCAAGTGCAATGAAATTCAGCTACCCAGAGCCCACTAACCAAAGTGAAAGGAAACTGAATTTACTATGATGATGAAGGCCATTTCCGCACTACACTGGTATAGAGCTATTATTCCACTTTCAACATCCTGTGGAATTCTGGGGTTTGGAGTTTCCTGAGGCTAAAGAGCTCTCTGGCTGAGAATTCTAAATGCCCCTTCCTAAACTAAAATGCCCCAAGATTCCAGAGGATGTGGAAAGTGGAATAATAGCACAATAACCGTGTAGGGTGGAAATGGCCTAAGTGTGGTCAGGAACAAGAGATAAATTGGGTGCGATCCAGTCCAAGGTCAAAAGGGTGTTAACCAATGCCAGGTCTCTCTGGCAGTCATTTGAGTTGTTTGCCATTTTATATAAGGGACACAATTTTACTGTATCATTATAAGTAATGGGACTTGAGCATTCATTGATTTTGGTATCCCACGGTGGGTCCTGGAGCCAAACCCCAGCAGATACCAAGGGTCCACTGTACTTAGTTAACCTAAATATGCTTAACTAAGTAGCATCTTCTGGCCAGACTCCCATCCTGCTTTACTGGGCAGCAGCTGCTGTGAGCAACCAAGGTCTGTACTCCTGTTCATTAAAGGGGCAGCAAACTGACATTTCCACCCATCTCCATTTAGCAATTTCTGATGCTATAATTGGAAGCAGGATCCCTTTTGCAATTCCTTCTCACACTTGCAGGAGAGGTTAGAAATGTCAGTCTACTGCATTCTGATCAGCAGGGGAACAGACCACATCACTTGCAGTGGCCAATGCCTAGTAAAGCAAGAATGGGGGAATTATTTTGTGATTTGGCAGTAGTGCCACAATTGTGAATATGTAGATGCATAATTCTGGGTTACACACTCATAAGTGTGATTGTGAATTCCAGCCCACATCCCTAAAGCTAGGAGATCTGAATTGATTTTCAATTCCCACATAGGCCATTTCCACACGGGGTATTTAAAATGGTGCAGTACGTCCTCCATGGAGGACGTCTGCACCTTGGAGCAGACTGGGTTCGGACTACTTAGTGTAGATCCGCACCTCAGTCCACTCCAGAACGGCCCCAAGTGGTCCTCCAGCGTGCCTTTGAAAGACCTGATTTTTCCGGTCTTTCAAAAGCATGGAGCGTGCCACTGCGAGCCTGCTCCCTTGTGCAGATTCTCAGGCTCGCACCAACGCGAGCCTGCGATCAGCCGAGGGCGGGCTTTCGGCTGGCGAGCTTCACTGATTGGTAGAGACTCACAACCAACCGGAAGCCACCATTTTGGACGCCGGAGCAGTGCGGAGTGACGACCACGCACTGCTCCTCCTCACCCCAGACCAGACCGGACTGCCAGAAGATCCGGTAAGTAGCGGCGCGGGGCAATTCCCTTGCCCTGTGTGGAAATAGCCTAGTCACGTAGTTCACTGAATGCTCTTAGGCCATCCTTCTACCAATGGTCCGTGATAAACTCCTACACGTGAATATCTCAATACTGAATATAGTTTCAGTATTCACTTCAACACAGCTGAACAAATTATCCAAGGATACTCAGTTCATTGGACATTTGAGTTGTTTTGAGGCTGTTTTGGCCCCCTTTTCCTTTTCCTTCAAGAACAACAATAATTCTTCAAAGTCCTTGCTCTCACTTGCTCACAGAGCACTTGGACTTTGCTCAGTCCACCTGGCTGTAGCTACCTTGCAATTTCCCCCCACCCTGGAACATCTATGACATCATCATAGCAGACATTCTGCTATGATGTCATCAACTCAATGGGCATGAATCACCACAGCATTAAAAAGATTAAGCTGTTGTGCGTGAGCAATTAAAGCCAAGGACAGAGAAGGCAATGGGGAAAGGCAAGGGGAAAAAAAAAGCAAAATGAATATATTTTTGGCAGTTGCAAAACACTTCTGTGAATGTGGGGTAATTTTAAGCACTCATAAGTCCAAAATAAGGGAAACAGCTCACTCGTCATTTTTTCTGTTTATAACAGGGATGGGCAAAATGTAACAGGCAGTGCCAAACATTTTAGAAAAGAGAGGGAAAGAGAGCAGGTGGTCAGAGTTCCACTTCTGATTTTGAACAACATTTTTGCTATCAAAGTGTGTGTGGTGGGGACAGCCACCTATTCCGAAGGTGAATGGCTGTCCCTGAAAGTGTCACGTTCTGGATAACTAGCACTCCACAAACTTCACAAAGCACAAAGCTGTGATTGGAGAAGATCATAAATCTCACATCATCCCACCAGTATTAAGTAAGCTACCCAGAGATAACAACAGAGATGCAGAAATACTTTAGATCAAAGTGTGGAAAGAAAGTTCCTTGGGAAATGATGGAAGTTTGGGAGAGGAGAGACCTGGAGTATCCACTAATGAGCATTGTACCAAAAGTCTGTACTGCTGTATGACCAAGTGTGTGTTGTAAATCATTAACTCCGGCAACAATTATAAGTTATGGCTCATGCACTTCATTAAATACCACAGGGAAACCCTGTGTGTTTTCTTGAGCGTAAACAGGTAGCTAAATATGTGGTTGCAGACGTGAATGCAAAGCAACTGCAAAGTAATAAGTCTAGCTTACGACATTACAGCTGCCTAACAGGACCCCAGCCCATGTTTTCCGAGAGAAGGAAACTGGGAATGAGTCAGTAAAATTCGTTCTTCAGCACAACCCTTCCCATGCTCATTTGGCATCAGAGATAACAAGAAGCACATGGTTACAGCCCCAGCCCTGGAAATCAAATGCATTACTGGCTCACAAGAAGCTTTCCAGGTGGTTCGGCAATGTACATCCATGTCTTTCCGATTACTGTCCAGCGCAAATATCTCTTTTGAGTCTTTCCCAAAGGTTTCCCACCTGCCAAGTCGATTTCTTCATAATCTCTTGCTCCAATAGCCAGAAGATCTAAAGGGCAGCAACAACACCCTCATTTCTACCTGTTGACAGGCTTTTCTACCTGCCGACAAGCTTCAAAGCTTTTCAACATTGTATCCCTGAGCAAAACAAGAGAATTTTATTTTGCTTTGCTTCTGTTTTTCCCTAATGGGTTGCTGTACTTGAACGGTGTTTACAGGCCCAATTCTGTTTCATTTTGTATGAAATATCCTCTTCAGATTTGATAAGGCAATTGCCCTTCAGAGATTGTCATCTCTTCACAAAGCTAACGTTTGGGGATTTTGTCAGTTTAATTACCTAATGATATCGTTTCACACACAACCGTGTCCCCAGGTAGAAAAAAAAGTTCCAGGGATGAGCTTCCTTGTGATGAGAGTGATACTGGCAGATTCAAGTGCTTTCGTAACATTTCTTTATTTATGGATTGAGCAAAAAAGGAGCTTGCAGGCTGGCAGCAAATGCTAGGGATGCACCAATGAAATATAATCCACTTTATATGCGTTTCATCTGGTCAGGAACCCTTCACTCTACACAATTCATAGAATCATAGACTCACAGAGTTGGAAGAGACCCCAGGGGCCATTGAGTCCCACCCAATCTGCCATGCAGGAATACACCATCAAAGTATTCCTGAAAGATGCCATCCAGCCTCTCTTTAAAAATTTTCCAAAGAAGGAGACTCCACTACACCCCCAAGTGGCAGCATATTCCACTGCTGAACTGCTCTTATTGTCAGGAAGTTCTTCCTAATGTTTAGATGGAGTCTCTTTTCCTGTAGTTTGAAGCTATTACTCTGTGTCCTAGTCTCTGGAGCAGCAGAAAACAGGCTTGCTCCATCCTCCGTATGACATCCTTCATGTGGAAAGGATTGCTGGAATCCTACATGATCTGTTAAGTTATATAACTGTCTGTGTGTCTAACTATAACTAACCATGTAGCAGAGACACTAGGAAACCCCTTTACCAAATTGCAAAGATGCATAAGAAGACACCAGCAGGTGCCCAATGCACATAAGACACTTTGGTGGCTCTGTTCTGTAGCAGTGTAACAGCAGCCCATTACTGGATATGGACAGTATACAAGTGTACAGTTCTAATTCCCACAGGTGTTAAGTTTGCTTACAAAAATTCAAGCCCTCAACAAAATATTCCTGCTTACCTTTGCAACTCCACTGACTGCAACATCTCTAATGTCCAGTTCACCCATTAATGTGCGAGAGGGAGTCTCTCATTTCCACTGCAAGCGGTAAAATGCAGTAAAATTTATTTGCAATCAAATGCGTGGTGAAATCTTACATATATTTATTTGGAAATTAAACTTAGCAAGTTTATTGTTCCTTACTTACTGCTAAGATGAAGTGTGTTTGTATCCCTAAAGGGCATTCTTGTGTCTGAAAACAATCAATAATTACACACTTGAGAGTTTGGGAACACAGAAGGAAAATCTCCCTGCAAGTCGGGAGACTGCAGACTTTTAGAGGCGTGTGCAGGATTTCCAAGCTGTCAAGCCTTCCTCACTTTCTTGCTACCTCTCTTTTATAACTTCAAAATTTGCCTCCCAAGTGATGTTGTTTTGGCATTTCGAGAAATGATGCGTCATGAGCATCTTTCATTGTCCCAGGGCATTTGCGGTTAAATTTTCAAAGTGCCCTGCATTGCAGCTTGGCTTTTTAAGTGGAAAAGAAGAAAGGGGAAGTAGGAGACAAACACCTTTGGCATTTCGAGTTTCTAAGTTCTCCCCCTATTTGAAAGTCAAATGTCTTTCATCTGTATTTCAAAAGTACTCCAGTTTCTCACTTTAACTAGCAATATCGTGAGGGTTTGTGGAGGGGTGTTCTTTTTTACTTGCAATGACTTGCAAAACAGTACAGAAAAGGCATGGTTGATTCACAGTAGTCTTCTCTGTAACATGTTGCAGTTCTAAGGCATGCAAATGCCTTTTGATTCCCTACCTGCTACGTCAAATCTTGATATATTGGAGATCTAGGCTGAGATACTGTGTGGCACATTTCTGTGTAATAGTTCCATGGGCAAAACTGTGCAACATCTCTCCACTCTTTCGCCTGCAAAGGTTCACTGTTCAGCTGCAGCAGCCCTTTCTATGGGCATTCAGTGGTTGATAGAGAGAGAGGGCAGGTGGACCAGAGAAATGCCTGGCTCTATCATCCGCTGATATCCTCAAGAGTCTGGAATCGCTCAGCATATGATGTCATCAGACTGCGTCTTGCCATGGGTAGAAAGGACTTGGACCTACTTGCCAGCCATAACCTTACAGCATTGCTTTCTGTACTCTTTCATTACTGCCTTCCCCAGAACTATACCCAGTCCGGTATTCCATCCACTTTTCCATTTGCCTTGACACAATGCCTTTTCTCTTCTACTTTCTACCAGTTTATTCAGCATCATCCACATGCCGCCTGACAATTTCTTCTTGTTGTTGTTCTGTGATTTAATCAGTGCAACTGGGGAAGGG
Source organism: Iguana delicatissima (assembly GCA_948472985.1). Lineage (NCBI taxonomy): Eukaryota > Metazoa > Chordata > Lepidosauria > Squamata > Iguanidae > Iguana > Iguana delicatissima. The sequence continues at coordinate 132,279 of CAOKZL010001398.1, read as the reverse complement.
GAGAGAAGCCAATGGAGAAGCAAACATAAGCAATGTGCACATCTTGAAATTAATTTCCAACCTTTTTCAGAGTTAAACCAAGAATCAGGCAGAGTGAGATGTGGGGTAGAGCCAGCCCACAGAACAATTATCAAGAGGAATAGGGGACCTTTTGGCTCTTCTAGCATGTCAAGTTGATGAGGCTGCTGTGTACAAACAGCTGAGTCCAGATAAGACTTGGCTCAAAGCAAGATGCTTATGTGGCTACAGATCTCAAAGTCCTTAGCCATGCAAGGTTCTGGCTGTTTGCAATCACTTAGCAAGCAGTATCATTTTGCCTTTGAAACAGAAAGTCAAGTAAATGCCTCCTGCTTTCTGAAGGAAGATAGCAAAGTTTGAACTTCGCCAGCCCTCGTGTGAATTACTTCTGTCACGTTGCACTTCATACATCTTGCTTGGCGTCCCTATCGTTTCTGGGCACTGATGACTCGGCATTGATCTAGCTGAAGCAGGTGGTCTCTGCACGGGTGAAAGCTGAGCAATAAATATTGGCAGTCCTCTGACAAAGTTCGTGGGGAATGCACTTAATTAGGATGGGAGCTTAATTTCTCAAATATTTCATGTGCTTATTGCTTTTGGCCAAAGGCCTCTGCATAACAGACACAAACATAACAAGGAAGCAGAAAAATACAGAGATTATGTACTGGGTGTTTCAGTTAATTAAGGCAGGAGCTTAACATTCTAGCATTGCACCAGGCTTGAATGATAAATGCTATGGAAACAATGACTAAGACCCCCACATTGAGAGATGTCGTCTCTGTAGCTGCCCCAGCTTTTAAGCACCATAGATCCCCCCAACATTACTATCTCCATATTGCCAAAGAGTGGAGGGATGAATGGGGATACATCCAGCTCCCTTAATGTAGCTGGAAACACCATGAGGGCATCAACTGTATGACATCTTGAGGAGCCCCAAAAATCTCCGCAGTGTGTCCAGCAAGCGTGGGTAGCTGTGTGAGGCTGGGGGAATCATAGACTCTTAGAATCATGGACTTGGAAGAGACCCCGGGGCCCATCCAGTCCAAGCCCCTTCTCCCATACAGGAACCCACATCAAAGCACTCCTGACAGATGGCCATCCAGCCTCTGTTTAAAAACCTCCAAAGAACGAGACTCCACCACACTCCATTGAGGCAGCATATCCCACTGCCGGGCAGCTCTGACCGCCAGGAAGTTCTTCCTGAGGTTCAGGTGGAATCTCCTTTCCTGCAGCGTGAGTCCATTGCTCCTTGTCCTAGTCTCTGGAGCAGCGGAAAACAAGCCAGCTCCCTCCGCAACGTGACATCCCTTCAAATATTTAAACATGGCTATCAAGTCACCTCTTAACCTTCTTTTCATCAGGCTAAACATACCCAGCTCCCTAAGCCACTCCTCATAGGGCATGGCTTCCAGACTCCATTAGCAGAGCTCTACCACCCCACGATATCTGCTCCTGCAAAAAAAGCCCTCAAATGCCCTTAGAGGACATGGGGGGCATTAGCACAATGTTTTAATGGGCCATTTTACATGAAAGAGAGAGGTCTTTTTAACCACAGGAGCAGACACCCAGAGTCTAAACCATCTCAAGAGAAGGAGAAGGAAAACGGGTGGGTTGGCATAGAGGCCCTATACTCCCTCTCTCACGCCCATCTCCTTCTTTGGGTGTGGTGGGGGCATTGGGAGAGCGTTTGTGGTGTTGAGAAATCAGACTACAAGCCTCTTCTTAACTGGCCAGGCAGTGGTTAGTGAGGGAAAAAAAGGAAGCTCTTTGTTGTTGTGCTTTCAAGTGGTTTCTGACTTATGGTGACCCTAAGGTAAGCTGATCATGGGGTCTTCTGGGGCTGAGAGAGTGTGACATGGCCAAGATCACGCAGAGGGTTTCCATGGCCAAGTAGGTAATCAAACCTTGGCCTCCAGGGTTATAGTTCTAATGCTCAACCCACTATAGCACTACACTATTTAAACTAGTGGTTCTCTTTCGGAGTAGAATTGTGAGCTTCCTTAGGGTAACATTGGTTAACAACTACCACATTCTTTCTTCTTCGGTTTTTAAAATTTGTAACACGAGCTTGAGAAATAAATACATGGCAAGACTCACATATTTAATTCCCCTCTTCAGGGCAGAGTCCTCCCCCACATTCTCTCTTTCCCTGGTATTTATACCTCCCCGGCTTTTGCCAGATTCAGATTCAAAGAGCAGCAAATAAAGTGAAAAGAAATGATGGAAGTGTATTATTAGTTAATAACTGCAAAGTCATTTGACTCGTTAGCGCCAGGTGTTCTAAAAAGTCCTTCTTCTAATTTCATTTCTTTTTAAAAAAGCTTCAGCTTCTTAGAGGCTGTTTAATATGGAAAGGGGTATTAACTAAGCCACTTCTTCTAAATTTGATGTCAGCGTGATGATTCACAATGTCCTATTTAAGTGCCTTTTTTGACTTAGCTCATATAAGATGGTTTAAAAATTTCAGAAGTATTTTAAAGGCATAGTTCTTTCTATCTGTGCTGTGTGTGTTTTTTTTTAATTATTTGTCCCCTTCATCTTCCCTGTCCTTATTCTACAAAATAGTCAAGGAATAGAGATTGGGGAGGGGGGGTCCTCTCAGTTTCACTTCCTCCCATGTTCACGTTTTGGCCAGTGTCCCATTAGTGATATATGCAAACTAAGGCCATTTCTGCACTACACTGTTTTAGTGCTATTATTCCACTTTCAACATCCTTGGGGTAATTCTGAGGTTTGTAGTTTACTGGGGCCAAAGAGCTCTCTAGCTGAGAAGTCTAAATGCCCCTGCCTAAACTGCAAGTCCCAGGATTCCATAGGAGGTTGAAAGTGAAATAGTAGCACTATAACAGTGTAGTGCAGAAAGGTTCTAGGTCTGTCTTACATTTGTGTATGTATGTATTTATACTTTTTGGTCATTGTAGAGGTGGGCATTCTCTTCTCCCTCTGCTGTTCCCAAAGCCCTCGGAAGATTTGCTGTGGCATTGTGATGGGGCACCCCGTGGCCCTTCCATAGCTTTTTGCAGCTCTGGGGCTGAGACAGGATGAGCTTTGGTGCTGGTTAAAATGGAACTTTGACAAGATTGAGCCTGACATCTCTAGCCATACTCCCTCTGGTTGGCTTCAAAATAAACTTCCTTATTTCCGAAGGAATCACATTTTCCAAACCAATTATTTCCTTCTGTGTTTCTCTGAAGTATTTGTATCCCACTGTTTGGCTGTAAAGGCTCCCAGAGTGTCTTACAAATCAATTGAAAGAGGACAGACCTTTCCTTCAGGCTTACAGTCTGAAAAGCCATAAAGATACAGATGGGGAAAATGTATGTGGAATGAAATGGAAATGCAGACAACCAGCTGGTACTTTCTAATGTCTCAGGGTTCATATTGTGACCTGTGATGGTATCGGCTACTAGGACCGCCAGGTCAGGAGGTCTATCCCAAGTCTTGAGGTTTCAGCACTAAAACTTGAGACCAAGGTATGACTTCCTTGTGATTTTACAGGAAGCAGGCAGTGGTGATCTCACAAGAGTCCCTGGTGATGTCATTAAGCATGATTCCTTAAGCATCAGCCACAATTGCTTGAAATAGGTCTTTCATCAGTCACAGAGGGACAGGAAGGCAGTTCGCCCCGGGTGGCAGTGTTTTTGGGGCGTCCCGCCCTGTAGCTACACCCCCGCATGCCCTGGCCACACCCCCACACCCCACAGCCACACACCCCACCCCACCCCACCCCACAGTGGCCACGCCCCTCAAACCATAGCCATGCCCCTCCTGCCCCCCCACTCCAAGCTCTGCCACTGTCATTCAGATATAAAACACCCAGTATAAATTAAAAAAAAGGCAAAACAAAACACCCAGTCTGAAAAAAAAAAATTCACAGTCAAAACCTGAGACCTAAGAGCAGGCTCTGGGGATGTTACTGGATGGAGCCAGATGACAATAGTAAACATGCAACATTAAGCACAATTGCTCAGAGTGTGTCATTCAAATTTAAAAAAAAATGAATGGGTAACCAATGAGGCCAAGGAGGAAGGGGAAGAGACACAGTCTCTGGAGAGTCTACAGCAGCCATATCAAAACAGGCTGCCAAGAACAGCAGCTTTAAAAAAATGCAGGGCAGTGCTCTCACCCTGAGGTTCCTGCTCTTGCCCTGAGACCCCAAAAAGTGTGGCCAGACGCAGAGACTCATGAGTCCTGGGAATTGTAGTGGTGTAGTTTACCCCAAAGTTCTGAATTAGACAACTCTGCATTAGACAACACCCTTTTGTCCCCTCCTTTGCAGAATTTGCAGAAAGAGGTAGCCAGGACTCTGCCTGTCAGTTCAGCTCAAGAAATAAGTGCCTTAAAATGCATCCCAGCAAAGTTTTAACTCTGAAGAGACAGCATTCAGCATGACAGTAATGATTTTTTTAAAATTAAAAATGTATTAGCAGAGTGCAGAGGTATCTTCAATTTTGCATGACAGTGGTTCTGGCTTCCGGATGAGGGAGTTCTGCTCCCATCACAGGGCGGGATTGGTGCCATAGACTTCAGCTTTCCTCATTTCAGGAAATGTCCTTTACCTATCCCAGCTGCAACAGTTAGTAAACAGGCTGTCCCAGAGCTTTGGAGTGAGAATGTTATAAATAAGGCGGCAAGGGTGTAATGTGCCACATTTCAAAAAGCAGCATAAGACATGGGAGTGAAATTACTTTAATGGTATAAGAAGGCACATTTTCAAATTCTTTCCAAAAGTGACCTTTCCAAGTCATTTTAAAAGATTTTAAAGGCATTTGGGTACTTAATTATGCCATTCATAAAAGTCTGGGATGTCTGGGAGGAAGCCTTTGTTTTTCTGCAGCTAGCGGCTGCAACACAGCAAACTCTTGCCTAGCTGGGCTACCACCGTCCCATTATTCCCTGACCACCAATGGCCATGGAAGAGGATACCCCAGAGCCAGGAGAATAAGGTAGAGGCACAGGGATGGGGGAAGGACACTTACTTGCACCTGATGGAGCTTGATGTTTTGCCAGAGCAATTCAGGATCTCACTTTGTTTCTGTCGGTATAATTCTTGGTGTGTTTTCGCAGCTTTGGTAACTTAGTCTACAGTTTACCTTGGTTTCCAGCCTGGGCTTTGAGATCTTCTGGGTAGGACCTTCTCGCTGTCCACTACCCTCACAGGGACAACATCTGGCAGGAACACAGGAGAAGGCCTTCTCCATAGCTGCTCCCAGGCTCTGGAACGCCTTTCCCAGATAGTGAGCGACGCCTTGCTATCCTTCTTCAGATGGGCAAAGATTTTTTTCATTCCTTCAGCGGGCCTTTGAAGACTGACTGCTCAAGGGAAGCAGGCCTTGGATAACGTGCAATATTGTCTATTTGTTTGCTTATTTTCACTGGCAATGGCTGGCATCTGGTTCAGCGTTTACGATGTCATAAGCTAGACTTATGACCTTGTAAATTTGGGGACTCGCATTTACAGTCTTGGTTGAATGCGGTGACAGAAAGTGCTGTCACAGTCCTAAAGTGTCGTGCTATCGCAAAGTGCCTTGCTGCTCGGAGAGGGCTGGGTGCTTCTTTGCTTGCTGCTTTGTTCCCCGGTGCCTTGAAAAGGTCCCCCGTTGCTGGAAGGGCCTGGCTTCCATGGTAGGTTTTTTTTGGGGGGAGGGAGTCAGAAATGGAGACACAGTTATGAGGATGGAGTTCCATCATCATAGCTGTCTGCTGAGGAAGATTTTTAGTCTGGGTCTTCAAGAGATTTTAATTTTCTTGAGAGTTTGGTTATATTTTTAACATCTGTCTTGAGATAAATTATAGCGGTTTGTTTTAATGGTTGCAAGCTACCTTGAATTCTGGGCTGGGAAGAAGGTGGGATATAAATAAATGCCATCACTGTTGCCATCCTTATCCTCCTGCTATTATAGACACTTAGCCAGGTGCTTCTCAACCATCCTTTGCTCTCCACCAGTCACTGTGAGAGATTGCACAGGAGAATGGAAGGTGAAAGACTGTAATTCTACCATGGTGGAACTTTGTGATATGTTTCCCAATGTAGGATTTCATCCTGATATTACAGAGGTCTGCTAAACACTCCTTGGCTCCAAATGACACTGCTTTGAGCTACCACAGAATATCCTACCTAGAATTGCCAGACTGAAAACTGGAGAGGCCTCCTGTACCTTTAACAGCTGTGTAGAACTTCAGCAGATTTGCTTGACGCTCAATCGGGCAACAAGCGAAACCTGCTGAAAATCCTTCTTCTACCGAACTGTTAAAAGCACAGGAGGTCTGGCTAGTTTTCAGTCTGGCAATCCTAGTCCTACCACTCAGGAAATGGGAAATAACAGGTTGTTGCTGCATCTTGCTTTCTGCCAGAGTCATAGACTGGTGCCTGTCAATTGCAGCTACATTGATTTCCTTGTACCCATGTCATTAAAGCTCCCTTTTATAAGCTGAGCGTCATTGATTTTCCTCCGCTGAGGATCTGGACAGCTGCCCCTTTAGCTCAGAAGCTGAGATCAGAGGCAATGTCAAGTTCTCCACCAGGGATGTTGATTTGTTGTTCTCTGCAGTGGCATAGTCGTAAATAAATACTGAAATGGAGGCAAGGCTCATAGAAGCCTGTCTTTGTTGCCATGTCTGTAAGGAAAAGCAAAAGATGAAGACAGCAGAGATGTCCCATATTAACAAAGCAGTCCTAGCCCTCTTCATCTCCACCAGCAGCAGGTCTTCTATAAAGCTAAGGGGTCTTAACTGCTCTTTCACAACCAAGTCACCCCAAAATACTTTGCTTCTGGAATAGCCACCTAGAGGGATGTCACTTCTTGCTTGTTTGAGTCTCACATGACAGAAAGGTGCTTTTTGTTTTTTTGAAAGGTTTCTGACATGTTGGCTCTGCTTAACATTAAAGCATGTACATAAGCACATGTTAGTCAATGGGGAAATGCCTAAATAGATCTATATATTAGGAAAAGACAGTTTGTTTATTTAATGATCTGTTTTTCTACCAGAACAGTGGGTTGCAGGCAGGGGAGCTCAAGCTCTCCCAAAACACATCATGGATTCCATAGAATGTTGAAAGTGGAATCATTGCGCTATAAGAGTCTCGTGAGGAAATGGCTTTAGTGTTAGCTGATCCTCCTCAGGAATTATCAATCAGAAGTATAGTATTATTATTACTATTATATTCATATCTACCCCACTTTTCTCCTGACCGTGGAACTCAAGGCAGCTAATAAGATTACAACAGAACAACTTATAAAACATCTGCAAAAGTATAAATATAATTTTTTTAAAAAAAGAATTAAACCATTTATTAAAGTTAAAACAATCACATGTTAAAATATTAATATTAAAAATATTAAATACATTGAATATTATAACTATAGAACCTTAAAACAGAGCTGTGTAGCACCATGGCCCCAGTCAGTTTATAACAGCCAGCTGGCACAAAAATGTCTTAACTTGCCATTGAAAGGAGAGCAAGGAATGGGCTATCCCGTCCACTCTAGGGAGGAAGTTTCAAAGTTTGGGAGCAGCCGCTGAGAAGGCCCTGTCTTGCTTGTTCCCACCAAACACACCGGAGAGGGTGGTGGGACAGAAAGGAGAGCCTCTCTGGATGATCTTAAAGTTCTGCTGAGCTCATAAAGGGAGATAACAGTCCTTCCAATAACCTAGACCCAAGCGTATGAGGGGTAGATCATTATTTTGCTATTGCTTTCAGATCATTTCTCACTTCATCTGGAGGAGGAGGAAGAGGGATACTGCAAGATATTCTGTGTTCTCAATGTTTTATAAAAACATACTTGCAAGTACTCAAAATTAATAATGATGGTTATTAAAACAGTTATAAAAACAGTTCCAGGCTGCCTGACAGTGCGGGACCCAAGGCAATTTACAGTGTGAATTAAAACAGAATACAGCTAAGGCTGTGTTACAACATTGAAGAACAATAAAAGAACCATTAAATAATGTTTCATATTAAAACCAAACCCTGAATTATGACAATTTTTAAAGCATTGAAAAACGTAGCATTTTTATTTTATTTTTTGTAAAGGACAGCAGCTGTCATGAAAACTTTCCACAGCTTTCAGTTAATGAGCAAACACCTTTATCCATAAAAGGTCTTTGAACTCAACAGGACTTTCTCCAGAGAAGGCTGAAATACCCTAAAAGCACCTCATCCTGTCTGATCTTGGAAGCTAAACAGAATCAGCCCTAGTTGTAACTAGGATGGGAAATCTCCAACAAATACTGGGTGCTGGAGGCTATATTTCAGAAGTTGCTGGCAAGACCTTTTCTGAGTATCTCTTGCTTGAGAAAACCCTATGAGATTTATGGCGTCACCATAGGTCAACCAGTGAATTAAAGGCACATAAACACAGACAGCAGAAGGTTTTATGGTGTAGCCCATTCACTGGAATGACATCATTCAGCAGGACCATTGTAGGACCTCTGGAAGGTCCCAAAAGCATGCATTGATTGGTATGCACTGGCCACAGGAAACAGTTCTCCTCAAATGGCTGCCCCCATGCTCTCTCAACCACTCAGTCACTACATGGCCTTTCCAGTGGGAGCTGCTGGGGGGTGGAAAGAGCCAAATAACACTCCTCTGTCAAAGATATCACAGCCACTGACAAGGGGTCATCCGTGCTTGCTTCTGTCCCAGCCCCTCTCAATCGCCTCTATGTAGAATCATAGGCCATTTCTGCACTACACTATTATAGTGCTATTATTTCACTTTCAACATCCTGTGGAATTCTAGGGTTTGTTGTTCACTGAGGCCAAAGAGCTCTCTGGCTGAGAATTCTAAGTGCTCTTCCCTAAACTGCAAACCCCAGGATTCCATAGGATGTTAGAATGAAATAATAGCATCATAACAGTGTAGTTCGGAAATGGCCATAGAGTCATAGAGTTGGAAGAGACCGCAAAGACCATCAAGTCCAACCCCATTACACCATCAAAGCATTGCTGACAGCTGGCCATCCAACCTCTGTTTCAAAACCTCCAAGGAGGAGACTCTACCACACTCCAAGGCAGCAGTGTATTCCACTGTCAAACTGCTCTTACTGTCAGGAAGTTCTTTTTAATGTTTAAATGGAATCTCCTTTCCTGAAGTTTGAAGCCATTGCTCTGTGTCCTAGACTCTGCAGCAGCAGAAAGCATGCTTGTGCCATCTTCCATATGACATCCCTTCAAATATTTAAACTTAACCGTCATGTCTTCTCTTAACCTCCTCTTTTAAAGGCTAAACGTACCTAGCTCCCAAAGCTGCTCCTCAGAGGGCTTCATGGCTTCCTGGTCTTCTACCATGTTGGTCACCCTCCTCTGGACACATTCCAGCTTGTCAGTACCCTTCCTGAACTGTGATGCCTGGAACTGGACACAGGATTCCAAGTGGGGTTTGACCAAAGCAGAATACAGTGGTGTGGTATGCCAAATGTGGCTGTGGGAAGAACAGGAAAAAGGGGAGAGGGGAGGGAAGACTTTCTCCTCCTTGTAGCTACGTTGAAAGCTGCTCACTTTGTGAAGGTGTCCCCACAGTGAGGAGAAATAACTTTAAATTACTCATTCTCCCCTTTGAGAATGAATAATTTAAACAAACACATCCCCAGTGAGTGGCTTTTTGAAAAGCATCCTTTTGTATCATATCTAATCTCCATCCCTGCCTTATATAGAACACAATAATTATTTAGCTGTGAGCAAACTTTGAAGTTCATAACTTTTGATAAACTTCTCCAATGTTAAAAAAAAAAATAGGTCAAATTCATGTACTCCTTAAAAAAAAAGCTCCTTCCCCAACCAGTGTCTCTCACTTTCATCTGCTTGAGACTTATCATTAAGATTCTCTAGCTGCTGGCAAGGGGGAGAAAGGGGTTAGAGCAAGATTTTCATTTTTATTGCCTTCAAACGATGTAAAACACTTTAAATATTCAAATTGCCATCCACCTGGGTTTTATCCTCCATTTTACAGAGATTATTATTAATAGTAAAGTTAATCTCTCAGTACGTGGAACACGAAGGTGGCTTGTCGTGATGAGCGAGAGATTGTTTCATTCTTCTGACCCAGTTAGAATGGGTTGGCTCCACCTGTGGATGCGCAGATTTAAGTCTGCTGTATCTGATGATCCAGTTCTGCTCCAGCAAAGAAACAGCCTTGGAACCCAGAAGAGTGTCTGCTATACAGATGGACAAGTTGGTCTGGAATCTCATCCCTCCAACCATCTTGATTTGGAAAGGACAGTCCCAAATAATCTTTTGTCTTCCTACTTTTTCAGCTGCTTTTAAAATGTCCTGGTTTTTACCTCTTTCTCCTCCCTCTTCCTCCTTTGTCCTCTGCTCCCTCCAGATGCTGCAAACTGAAATCAATGTGCAAAAGTAATTTGCACTCAACTCAGCAAGGGGGAGAGGATTGAACATGGAGAAGGCTTGTTCTTTCCAGTAGGCACTGGTAAAAGCAAACTGCTGCAACTCCGCTAGGTTGTGTGCTCTTTCTCATAAACGATTTTTGCTATCTTGACCACACTCTAATATTGCTTGGCCACACATGTTCCAGTTTTCATCTGTGAAATTTTGGAAGGTATAATATGCAATATGAGACAAAACTCTTGGCAATAAATCACCAAATGGTAATTAGTTACTGTCATAGTTGCATTTTAAAAAACAAGTCAGAATCTTGTTGGGGACTTAGGTCTTCAGAAGTGGACGTATCTCTGTGGGAAACAGCGTTGAGCAGTTTGATAACATTCATATTCAGCAAGGGGCTGCTGTGACATTACTAGGTGGGGGAGCCAGAAAAATTATCAATATTCTTTGGATTAATGCATAGTGAGACTAAGGAGGATCCCCAAAGAGTGCTGATGCACATTGGTAGAGTCCAATTCACATTGGCTACCAATCTTTGCAATTCATTAACAGGGTTTTTTAGCACCTCTGCTGTGTAGCTAAGTATACCTACAGTTACAAAACATAGATCTTGATAGAGGATTCTGGCCTAAATCTTTGCTTTAGGAGCAAAGAGAAGCCAATTATCTTGTACAAGAGCTCCTAATGAACTGTGGCTTCTGCCGACGACAAATAAATTTGGGTTATATGGGAGAACAGCACCTTTGCCTTAGGGATGCATTCAGCATGTTTGCTCAATGATGCTACTTGATCATGCACACTCGCTGTTGGTACAATCACTGCAATCTTCTGTCTCAGTAGATTCGATGCACCTTTCGGAGTACCGGAAGGGGCTGTAACTCAGCAGCAGACCACTTGCTTTCCATGCTTCAGTTCCTAGCAAGCTTCATTTCAAAGTAGAGAAGGAAAAAAATGTTGTTGAAGTCAACACTCTTGACAAAAGTAGTGATATTATACCATTGCATCATAGACTTAACAGAAGTGAATCACAGACAGGTCCCAGGGACCATCCAGTCTAACCCCCTACCATGCAGGAATATGCAACTAAAGCTCTCCTTAGAGTGCCATCCACAGTGGCGTATCAAGGCTCAAAAGCACCTAGGGCAAGCCTTGAAGTTGCGCCCGTAGGTGCTGTTGCCGTGCCCCCCCCCACAACTGGCCAGGAGGGACCCTAGAGAGGGATGGGGAAGTGGCAGCAGCTAGGCAAGAAGTGGTGGGGGGCGGCAGGAGGAGCAGTGGTGGATGAGTGTAGTGAATATTTATGCCTGTAGCTGTTTAGGAGCAGATATATGAGGTGTGATGGGGGAAATCCTTGCATGGCAGGAGACCTGGCTTTGAAAATGTGTCACCCTTATTTGTGTTATTATTTACTAGCGTATATACCTGGTGTTGCCCAGGATTTTATTTTCTCATAGGTAATACTTGTTAGAAAGATTTGAGATCCTGAGTCTCTAATTCCCCAAACTGTCTTGTCCAGCACCTGTAACTTTTCCCCATATTCCCCAATCCAATCTGTATTCAGAGTTATTAACATGCAGAGGTTGGGTTCCTGAGGGAATACACTGCCCTCCTCCTTGCTGCTAGGCCTCATCTCCATAGCAACCGGCCCACTCAGCTCTCTGGCTGAGAATTCTAAAAGCTCCTCCCTAAACTGCAAACCCCAGGATTCCATAGAATCGTCTTAGGCAGCCAATCATATGAGGTCAGGACTTCGCCTGACACGGGCAAACACACAAACTTTGACTTTTATGTACTAGATTTATTTATCTGTTTGTTTGTTTGTTTGTTGTTATTTGTATGCCACTTTTCTCCCAGCATAGGACTCAAGGTGGCTTCCATCAACAGATTAAAACCGCAAAATGTTAAAAACAATTTAAAAACATTAAAAACATATACTCCTTTGACCTTTTGTTTCTGGATGATCTCACTTTTGCCCTTTGAAATCCAACATTCTGTCATTTCCTCAATCCACGGTGACATTCCCTTGAGACCCAACACAGCAGTTTACCTGGCATGTGTCCTACTGCTTTTGAGGGCACCTATATGTGACAGATATTAGCTGTATACAGGGGTTCCATCTCCTCCTTATTGATCACGCGAAAGCATTTGAGTTATAAATTCTTCTAATGAGGTCCTCTTTCCATTGTGGAGCATTTAGCTGAGCGTTCTTCCCAGTTCATCCATGGCCTGACGGGTGTCTCATCTATAAACAGAGGAGCAAACTAATTGGCGGCTCTAACCCCCCTTATTGTGAGACATTGGTTTCTCCAGAGCTGGCGGGGAGGAGAAAATACTGGAACATTATAGAATATTACAATATAAATCCTGCGGAGACATTACAAAATCCCCCACATGGCCTGGGATGCATTTCAAGTGACTAATGCAGCAGGGGATGGGTAATCAAATACATCACAAGGAAGAAATAAAGTGTACAACAGAGACTATCAACACACTGAGAGCAAGGCAGCTTGGAGCACGTGCAAGAAAAATAAACAGAAGCCTCTCAAACTCATTACACTCCTGCCGTTTGCCGAGTGTGAGGCCGTGATGCATTGCAGAGACCGTTTTGCCACAGGATGACTGGAGGGAAACTGGTGGGAAAAACTGGCATCAGGAATTTGAGCAGCTAAAATGCCACTCTTTCATACTTCCCACCAGGAATGGAAGAAGAAGAGAAATTAAGAAGAAGCCAGAAATTTGGATAAGGATGAAGGTATCAGTCAAAGGCTGGTTTAAGATGGTTGGAACCTTGGAGCATCTCCCAAAAGAGGTCTGCCTAGGCACATAGTTAGAAGCTATTCCAAGCAGAATGGCATAAAAATTAAATGGCACAAGAGGTGGCAGCGGCACAAAAATCTCCCTATGTGAACCTATTTCCAGCCCTGCAGCTTTAGGGAGATTCACATCATGATAATTTTTGTTGTTGTGTGCCTTCAAGTCATTTCCTTACGGTGACCCTAAGGAGAACCTATCATGGAGTTTTCTGGGGGTCAGAGTGTGCCCCCAAGGTCATCCATTGGGTTTCCATGGCCAAGTGGGGAATCAAATCCTGGTCTCCAGGGTCGTAGTCCAATGCTCCAACCACCACACTGGCTCTGTAACCTGATTATTGCATGTCATTAAATAGTAAGGTCAGAACCATCCAAGTCATAGTAATTCTGATTTCTGCATGTGGATGTGAAAACTGGACAGTGGAAAAAGCTGAGAGGAAGAGATTCAACTCATTTGAAATGTGGTGCTGGAGGAGAGTTCTGTGGATGCCCTGGACAGCCAAAAAAGACAAATGAAAATGGGCCTTAGAGCAGAGGAAGCCTGAACTCTCCCTGGAAGCAAAAATTACTAAACTGAAGCTGGACGTATCAGGAGATGACATGATTCATCAGAAAAGACAACAATGCTTGGGAAAGTAAAAGGTGGCAAGAAAAGACAGAGACTACATTACAGGTGGATTGATTCAGTCAGGGAAGCCACAGCCCTGTCTTTGCAAGACCTAAGCAGTGCAGTGCACTTGGTGAGTGGGGCTCTTGGAAGTATCTCATCCATAGGGCTGCCATAAGTCAAAGCTGACTGGATGGGTAACAACACCAACAACATCCTAACTCCCGACATTTTTTACTTAAGCCATTTCCACACTACATATTTATAGTGCTATTATTCCCCTTTCAACATCCTGTGGAATTCTGGGGTTTGTAGTTTCCTGAGGTCAAAGAGCTCTCTGGCTGGGAATTTTAAATGCCTCTCCCTAAACTGCAAACTCCAGGATTCCAAAGGATGTTGAAAGTGGAATAATAGCACTATTAACGGTGTAGTGCAGAAATGGTCACGGTCAACTCAGGTAACAGACAACATATAACACACACACAAAACAAAACACATCCATAGCTGCAATAGTGAATTTCGGCCAATGTCATGGCTGTTGACCATTTTTTCAGTGGATTCTCTCATTGTAGCCATGTATTTCACTGAGGACTAGAAACTCTGGGGAAATGTTTCATCTCTCTCTTGAAAGTAAGCATCAGAAAGGTAGTTTGAAGTTAGTGGATTCTTTCAGAAAACTTCTCAGGTCCTTAGAAAGCCCTTTTTCCATGACAAAACTTGTTCGCTGAAGCAGAATTGTAAATTTAAGTTCTGTTCTTTCAGTGTCTTGATTTAATTCTCTCTCTTTTTTTTAATGAAAGGGAGAAATAGTAGGAAAAATGCAACAACAACCTGAACACTAAAGGTCATGTTAAATTATTAAATGCAGCAGGACAGAAATCCTTACTTTTAAAATCTGCAGAGGGATAACTAGAGACATCATGTTACCTGTAGAAATCTTTAACACAGGAACAGCTTTGCATCCTCATTTGGAGTAGTTGCTCCTCAGAGATGCCCAGGGGCTGGTTTTTCATTGCAGTTCTCTGTTTCTTAGAATATACACGAGCCCCAAAGGCCTCCAGGTCATCTAAGACAAACCTTTAAATAAAGATTATTTTTTCAAAAACCCCTTTCACTGTCTCTTGAACACAAGGAGCATGATCCATTTAACGTTAAGCAGTTTAAAGACCTGTTTTATTTGGCAGGAATGCATTGGGCCAGTGGATTTCAGGCTATCTGATGCAAGGGACTGGCATCCCACCCCAAATATGCTAGGGGCTGCTATTGTATTTGTCCTCATAGTCTAAAACTTTTTCTTTTCTTTTCTGGAAGCATTTCATGGATCAGCAGCCAATGGCTCATGGATTGGCCCTAGTACATGGAACAACACTTTGAGTAGCACTGCACGAGGCTGAAGATTTCCACTGAATCAGGCACTCCTTCAATATTTATGAGATCAGATCCCAGACTTATCATTAAGGATGCAATTCTTCACAAAATTGCTTGGAATGGAAGCACTGAGTAATTTTAACAATTTTTTTGTCCAGTGAAAGAAAGCCTTTGAAATCCATCCAGTTTTTGAAGCCTATTTGCAATTCAAGACTTGTTGCATGCAAATTTTGCACATGGTTGGTTTGTACAAAAGACAGTGCAGGAGTCAGCTTTTTTTTCTGTGCAAAAAATGTTGTTTTCTATGCAAACCAACTATGTCTGAATTTTGTGCAGAATAAAACTGCAGTTAAAGGATTTTCTGCATAGCAAGCAAATTTTTTTTCTTTTGCAGAAAATGCTATTTTCTACACAAAACAGCAATGTGAAAATTTTGCATACAATTGCTTGCAATTTTTTAAAAAATGAACCTGCTGAATTTGGACCCATTTCCCACCTCTGATTGGCTTTTGGATTGAAAGGCTATTTAAAAAAAAAACAAATTAAAATGTTGGTTTGCTGAATGTTGTGGCTATGTGGTCAGATTAAGACCCAAACACAGATGATTAATATTGATACCCCACTATCTTTGCTTCCCTCTTTCTTTGCCTCCTAACTACTGTCACTACAATCAGTTTCCCACCAACACACACAACAATGTCGACATTTTAATGGTAAACCTTTGGGGCAGGGACTTTTCTCTTCTGCACTTTACTTCTTTTTCTTTAGTAACAGTAGTGACGGCATAGAAAAACTTCAGAAAAAGAAATTCCATCTAAACATTAGGAAGAACTTGGCTCAGCTCTAGTTTTTGTACCTATACCAAGTGCAAAAGGGACTAGTCCCAACCACTTATAAGCACCCATCTTGTCACTTTATCCTGGGTCTGGCAAATTGGTCTCCATCCTCTATTGTTTCCATCACAACCCCCTTCCCTTATTTTCTTATTTCCTTAGAAGAGAGAATGGCCGTCTGTCATTTTCAACTGATTTTGGAGTTGTTAATTATGTAGCAGCATTGATGCGTTTTGCAGAGTACAAAAATAAATCAACAAAGGAAGCCTGGGAGATGTGGAAAGGGGAACAGGTTTGACCTCCAGACTCTTCTCTGACATTGTAATTAAATGGAATAAGTATTGCCCTAATGAACTCCCTACCCATCCTCACCACATAATTCAAGCCCTATGCCCCACTGTCTCCTTGCTTCTTTCTTCGGTTTTCAATCTGGGAGCAGGCTGAAGAGAATACCAATGAGACCCTAGCCACAATTTTCTTTGCAAGTAACACATCGCTTTCTGCAAAGGTGGCTCATTTGCTGACAAAAGAAAAAATAATCCATTGAAAAAATAATTATAAAGCCAGCCTTGGCCAACCTTTACTTCAGCTAAAAGAAAAAAGGAAAAAAAAATAGCCACACGTTCAGTAAATCTCATTTAGACTTTGAAAGAAACGATTTTTCATCTCTTTCCTGGGTTGTTTTTCTCCTAATTCAAAATAATGCAATCTGTCAACACTGAACTTGGATGACATATTTGTGTGTGTGTGTGTGTGTGTGTCCCATTTTGTACAGGAAGTGCCTACATTTCAGGGCCAAAAGAGCTGTCTTGTGTCTGTGTTTTACAGACCAAATCCCATATTAACAGTTTGTGGTGTGAACAGAAACAGAGGCTCTAGTTGCACTCCCAGCAAAGAGATCTCCCCAACATTTGGTGCGCAGCAATGGCCTCACATTGCAAACCAAATGCTGGGGATCCTGTCTGTGGAAGCACATCTTCTACCTGCTCTGCCAGTTCTTCCTTACCTCACCATGGATGCTAGCATGCCATCACAAGATTTTGATAATAATAGTAATGTTTATTGCTAATGCTCTTTTCAGCAAAGGGCGGAACATCAACATGTACAGTCAGGGACAAAGACAATAAATGTAACACTATAACAATACATGGACTGAAATCCCCAACACCCCACCAGTCACTACCTGTCTGAGCACCTTAAACACAACTCAATGGCTTAAGACAGTGAATCAAAGAGGAAGGCCTTTAGCGCTTTATGAAAACTGGTGAGATTGTCCTCCAGCTGGAGGCCCAAAGGAACACCATTCCACAAATGCGGACCCAGATCTTAAAAGAGTGGTGGCCTTGACCGAACTGTACGCGTTAGTGGAACAAACAGTAAGCCTTTGTCTGTAAGTCTTAAATTCCTGGATGGAGGCATACCGTACTAGCTGAGCTGTGAGGTACTGAGAGAGGTTAGAACGCAAAGCCTTGAATACTGGAACCAAAAGTCTGAAACAAGCCCTGGCCTGAACTGGTAGCCAGTGAAGGGAACTATAGAGAGATCTTCATGAGACTTGGAGGTTCCTGCAGAACTGGAGATCTCACAGGAACCCAGAACTTTTGTGAGAGGTCCCCCTCTTGCAAGGCTTGAGGTGGGCCTTATGGAGGTGTGCCTAACATGTCAGCAGCTGGCCTTGGTCTGGCTGGCAAAGCACACGTGTGTGCGTGCGTGCGTGCGTGTGTATGAAGTATTGGATACTCCTTTAAGAAAATTGGCATTGTGGAAACAGACAGGTTATGACATGCACAATGTCTTGAAGGGATAGTGTGGCTGCCAGAGCATCCGGTAGTTGGGGAACTAGCCCTCAGACCTCCAGAGCTCACACATCCCTGCTATATTTCAAGCAGAATTTAGAAGCAGCTTCTGTTTTCTTTGGCCGTGATACCACATGCCACATGCGTTTGGGGGCTTCTGTTGAGTTGCCTGGTAAATTAGAGAAACTATGGGCCAATTACAAAGTAACAATCCATTGGCCTTACTTTCAAAGTGAGCTACAGATTTAGGAAGAGCAGACAAACAGGTTTGTCAGTTCCGTTTTAGAAACACCCCAAGATTCAAACCTTCTTCTCATTCAGTTCCCTATGAATTTAGACCTAGATTCCAGAATAGCCATATTCATATATAAAATAGAATATAAATGAAGTGGCAAAAAAAATTTACGAACATATTTGTAGTTTTTAAAAGGGTAAAATGCACAATTATATTATTAAACTATTTCACTACTGATTTTTTTTAAAAAATGTAACAACTGGGTTGAAGCTAATTGATTATATATGATTTTATAAATCTAGTTTGGGTGCAAATGAGGCTAAAGAAGGAGCATGCTGTGTCTTCCTTCTCTGTGCTAGAACAACACTGGTATGGAAACCATGATGCAACAGAGATTTGTGTTGCAATCTTTAAAAACAACAATAGCAACAAAAAGTCAGCTGCAGTTGTTGGAATACTGTTGCTGACCTACATATGCACAACTTGGGGTTACACATTGAACCATCTTCATTTGGATATTGCATATAATTCACTAGTGCAATTCACTGGTTCCTTGTGCAACATCTGAAACCCTTCCCTCCTCTAGAAGCCTAAGTTGTGGCTGTTTAATGGCAGGAAGAGGGAGGAAGATACTGACCAAGCATCATCCATCTGAACTATAACTGCCCCTGGGAAAAAGAAATGAGATTGCTCTCCAAAATCTCTGGAAAAAGAAACGACCTCATTTCTCTTCCGCTGTGGCTTTCTCTTCCACCATCTCATCTGTACCCAATAAACACCCACAGCAGGGCTTGAATTTCCTTGCAATAGAGCTATATGTGTACATTATTCATTCATTTTATACATTTATATCCCACCTTTCTCCCAATAATCAGTCTCAGGGTGGCAAAACCATATTTAAAAACAATACGGCTTAAAAACTGCATGGAGTCATTAATAAACATAGAAAGAGAAGGGTTATTTAAAAGCAATTAAACAATTTATGAAGTTAAAACATTTAAATTCATTAAAAGGCTATAAAGAAACCTTAAAAACAGCACTGCAGAGTATTAAAAGCCCACTCTAGTGTGTTTCTAAAGGCTTAATGGCATAAAATGCTTCCTATGCGTTACATGCTCCAAAACATGATCTCAGCCAATGCATGTAGCAAAAACTTTTGCGGCGTGAGCGTCCATTGTGTCAGGAATTTATAACTGTCCAGAGGAGGGCATGTCCAGAGAAGGGCGACCAAAATGGCGAAGGGTCTGGAAGCCATGAAGGCCCGATGAAGAATGGCTTAGGGAGCCGGGGATGTTTAGTTTGCAAAAGAGAAGTTTAAGAGGAGACATGAGAGACATATTTAAATATTTGAAGGGATGTCATGTTGAGGAGGGAGTGGGCTTGTTTTCTGCTGCTCCAGAGACTTAGGGCCTTTCTGCACTAGACTGTTATAGTGCTATTATTCCATATTCAACATCCTGTGGAATTCTGGGGTTTGCAGTTCAGGGAGGGGCATTTAGAATTCCCAACCAGAGAGCTCTTTGGCGTCAGTAAACTACAAACCCCAGAATTCCACAGGATGTTGAAAGTGGAATAATAGCACTGTAACAGTGTAGTGCAGAAACAGTGTAGTGTAGGACATGGAGCAATGGATTCAAGATATTCCACCTGAATCTCGGGAAGAACTTCCTGATGGTCAGAGCTGTCCGGCAGTGGAATGTGCTGCCTCAGAGTGTGGTGGAGTCTCCTTCTTTGGAGGTTTTTAAGCAGAGGTTGGATGGCCATCTGTCAAAGAGAGTGCTTTGATGTGTGTTCCTGCATGGCAGGGAGTTGGACTGGATGGCCCCTGTGGTCTCTTCCAACTCTGTGATTCTATGATTCTATAACTTCATACACCGGATTATAATTGCACAGTTTAGAATTACAGCATTGCACAATTGTCATATTCTCAGGAGGGGCGCCTTGTCATAGCTACACCACTGGGACCGCGGATTAAGTGGAATGAGCGATGTGAGCGCTGCACGATTGCACAACAGTATGGTGCTTTGCAGGGCAGGTTGCCCTTGCACAAAGAAAGCGCAAGGAGATGGTGGGCGGTGGCCCCCAAAATGGCCATGGGGCACGTGTGATCCACAAGGGAGGGCAATGGAAAATCTTGGGCACCCTCCGCCCACCTGGAAAAATGTCCCCACCTTCTACAGTGTCTCATTTTGTGATGAGAACCCAATGGTGCAATGGAATATCTTGCATGGTGCCCCATCACACATCGTAACAATTCTCTACCATGGAGGTGTATCATTTCAGTGTATCATCTCTAGTAGAGCTGTATATCATTCCATCATCGTAAAGTTACGCATCACAGCCTGTGATGTTGGATCTCAGCTACGGTTTTATCCTACCTTACAGCTGGCTGTCATAAGCTGTGTAGCATGATATGGCTGGATCGTGTTAATGTAACTTTATGCATCTTACTTTGCCGGAAGGGCCATGGCTTTAAAACTAGAGTGGAAATAATTAAAGGCATAAACAAATACTTAAAATATAACTGTCCATGTTTGTATCAGATTCTGTGTGGTGCTTCTGGAAAAATATCTTCCATGAAGCTTTGGTGATTTTGCTTGGATCTAAACCTGTAATTCACAGCAAGATATAAAAGCAAGCACAGGGGAAAGTGGGATTTTGTTTTCCCACTCAAAGTGAGAAATAACTTAACACCATCAACTTACTTCTGAAAAGAATATATTAATGGAATGGGGGGGTCATATGGAAACAGTGCCTGGTGGATTAATAGGAATAGAACATCTGTTTAACAAACAGGCATTTATGGGGCTTATTGGTGTGTTCCCATTATGTATTTAGAGATGAAATTCAGGGGATACATTTAGTACCTGCTCTTTCATTTTCAAGGACATTGCCTCAGGAAGATGCCCACTAAATATTCAAAAGCTGGCATTTGATGTTTGCATTGTAGAGCTGTTTACTGATTAAAGGATCTTTGTTTGATGAATCACTTGCCTTGCAACTCATTTGTACAATATTTTTTTTAAAAAAAATGTGCATGCTGCTGAAACAATAATATTGCCCTTTGAACGATATGGGAGGAGGATTGAAGTAACATAAAATATAGCAAAGAAAGCTGAGCAGGAGGTTGCTTATAGAAGGGAAGGCCACTTTTATAAAGTTTTATGTCAGCAGTCTGTGAAGGCTTGAAAAGGTATTATGAGTTTTTCTAGTTAACACAGAGAGGGAAGGAGGGAGGGAGAGAGAGAGGAAGGCAGGCAGGAAGGCTTATTTCTCCCTTCCCTCCAAATCTTTAAGTATCTGGTGCGCTTTAGAGTTTTAAATCTTGAGTTACGTCTTGGTGGTCTGTGGCAACAAAATATATTTGAAGGGGTCCGTGATAAACAGAAAGTTAAGAACTGCTGTTTTATGTCATTCCAAAGGAGGGTAATACACCAGGCCTAAAAATAAAAATAAAATAAACCAATGCTTTTCGAACTTTCAGTTTCACTAATTAAAATGTGCTTTCATTCATTGAAATGGTTTCCTATGAACCATTCAGCTAAAGCTTTGGGCCACATATACCTGGCACAATAAGCCAGAGAAATTTGGCTCATTGAATAACCCAGCATGCTGGCACATACCAGAGGCAGCTGGTGGCTCCCACTTCAGTGGGGCAATGAATCCACTCCAGATATTAATCCAGGACTTTTGAAGGAGCTGTCCAAAAAGATTCAGGGCCACGGATAGCTCCTTTAAAGCTAGTCAGAACTTGGAATGGTTTCTGCACAGAAAACTTTCTATGCAGGAAATGCTGTTAACTGCATAAAAAAGGCCATTTTCAGTGAGAAGCAATTATCTGCAAGTTTTGCACAAAAGAAATCATGAACTGCAAAAATTCGCATCAGTCCAACATTCTTCTTGTCAAGGTTTCCTGATACTAAAAATCCATGTTATTTTTTTAAATCATTTTCCAGATATTTTTGAATATTCTTTCAATCTCTAATGTTGGTGAGGCCATGAATCTATTCTGGGTTCTAGTCCCTATATTG
The DNA here is from genome assembly GCA_948472985.1 of Iguana delicatissima. Lineage (NCBI taxonomy): Eukaryota > Metazoa > Chordata > Lepidosauria > Squamata > Iguanidae > Iguana > Iguana delicatissima. The sequence goes on along the minus strand of CAOKZL010001398.1, from coordinate 110,237 downwards.
AAGTTGCTATCCAAGTGCAGACCTCTGTCCCCAGATAAGGTTCAGCATCTTTAAAAATGACTTGAAGGTTCCAACTAAAACTCAGGGCATCACCTTATTGATGTGGAAACCGCTGTCTACCATTTCTCACGTGCCAGCTGCAAAGTTCTGTTCTTGAGAAATAGCTGGAGGGCTGTCACAGGGGGGAATGGAGCAAGGTTGCTTTCTGCTGCCCCAGAACATAAGGCCTGAATCAATAAATTCAAATTACAAGAAAGGTGGGTCTAAATCAGTGGTTCTCAACCTGTGGGTCCCCAGATGTTTTTGGACTCCAGCTCCCAGAAGCCCTGAGCATTGACCACAGTGGCTGGGGCTTCTGGGAGCTGAAGTCCACAAACATCTGGGGACCCACAGGTTGAGAACCACTGGTCTAAATAAATCTTATGGTAGGGGTAAGATTCAGTTTTCTGATCCAGCACTTGAAGCTTCAGCGTGCCTCAAAGACCATTTCCGCACTAGAGTGCTGTAGTGCTATTATTCCACTTTCAACATCCTATAGAATCCTCAAAGGCCCCTCCCTTAGCTGCAAACCCCCAGATTCCATAGGATGTTGAAAGTGGAATAATAGCACAATAACACTCTAGTGTGGAAATGGCCAAAGTCTCTCAGTGATCCTGGCATAAAGCCTTTTGGAATGCCTCCAGAAAAGCGACATTATATAAGGACTGAGTGTTGTTATTGTTCTGTCAGGAGTGGTGTGATCTCCAAAACAAAAGTTTCCATGAGCTGAGTGAGTGCTCCATTTCCTGTCCCAGATCATTTGGTTGCCAGAAAGAAAGAAAAAAGAAAAAGAAAAAGAGTAGAACAAAAGTAAGGTAGAAATGCTAAGCCTGAGATCTTTAGTGTCAGAAATAATCAGCACATCGAAAGACACTTTTAACAGCAACGCTGTGTTTTTCTCAGTGCTTTTCTAAAAATACCCTCTAGACTTATTAAAGAATATTTAGGATGCAGTATACTGTGGAGTCAAGAAAACAAAACAAAAAAGGCTCCAAGTGAAAATAACTGGTTATATTCGGTTTAACTAGTTGTGTGCAATTTATCCCTTTTCCCAATATCAAAGGGACAACTAAGGTACATCACAGTGTGGCGAAGGATAACTTCTCTCCATTTGTATTGGGATTGTAATTTTTTTAGTTACGGGATGCAGTCTCACCAAATAGCACAGGAGGAACATCAAGTGGTTAAACTATTGGTTAGCTTTGTCTCTTGTTCTGTGTTGTGGGTACTGAGGTGGTCATGAGGTGAATGGGAGAAAAGCCTCTTTTCCAATAGGTCCCAAAATATGGAGAAATTCACCCAATTTGGTAAGTTCTTTAACTTTTTAAAAAACAAACAAACCCTCCAATGAAAGTCACAGAACTGTTAATGTTGAGGAACCCTTAGGGAAAAAAGAGGGGGCCACCCTAATTCGGCACCACCAACAGCGCTGAATACATAGGAGTTCAAAGCCAGACTTTTAAGAGCCAAGGACTCAAAGCTCTGAGCTTGGATGGAAATTCTGTCCACTTGTGTGTGTGGCTTTCACACATTCCTTTTTTTTTTTTAAAAAAAGAGCGTGTACCACGTTGAAAATAAGAAACTTTGGGCATTTCCGCACTGGACAGTTTAGTTTGCAGTTTAGGGAGGGGCCTGTGGAATAATAGTGGAATAATAGCACTATAGCAGTCTAGTGCGGAAATGACCTTTGTTAATTCCAATAAATTCTTATCAGAAACATGTTGAAAGAATTCCCCCCCCCCATCTCTGCCTGGGACGGAAGAAGGAGGATGAAGAAAGTCAGGGCTGTTGAAGGCGTTCATTTGTTCAGGTTGATTAACAGCTGCGCTCCAGGAGGTAATGTACAGAAAATAATGGAAGCTCATGTTTGAACAAGACAAGTAATTAGTCCTGCTCAACTCCTGTTCAGCTTCAGATGCGAATCACTGTTTGACACCCATCTGCTGAGCAATTTGAGTAATCCTTGCATGGGTGGAAAGGCAATTGGTATTTTGTACCCTGAAAAACTTGGTTAAAAAATATTGGACTTTTCCAAATAGTTATGCAGTGTTTTAGTGTGTGTTTGTATGTGTATGCTCCCATGGTTCTGACTTCCTCATTTTATTAAAAAAAATGATATCCCACTCAATATTTAAAGCTTGGAAGCCAATTCATACTATGCAATTTATAGCACTTAGATATTTTAACTAGCATGGCACTATCGTACAGGATCCTGGGATTTCTAGTTTGGTGAGACGCTATTGCTCTTTTGTGGAGAATTCTAAGGCTATTTCCGCCCGACGCTGTTATAGTGCTATCATTCCACTTTCAACATCCTGTGGAATTCTGGGGTTTGTAGTTTCCTGAGGCCAAAGAGCTCTCTGGCCGAGAATTCTAAAATCCCCTCCCTAACTGCAAAGCTATTTTCCTTTAGCTGAACACACTGTAACAGGAACCAGTAGGGACTTCCAGATGTCATTGGGATGTCCCTGCAGATGACATCCTTGTAGCGTGTCCAGCTAAAGGAATATACCTGAATGCACTGCGGCTGGTCCTCTCGCTCTCTGACAACCCAGAAATGGCCATGTTGATACGGGGCTATGCAACTTACACAGTGGGATTTGGAGGGGCTTTTGGGAACTGTCTGAAAGGAACAGAATTCTGACCTACACAGTGACCAAAAATGTGAGACACAATGGTGGAAATCTGGAACTCCCTTCCTTGGGAAGCTAGGCTGGCCACCTCCTTGCTCTCCTTTCGCCGAGAGGCAAAGATAGTTTTATTTATTCAGGTTTTCAATATGTTAATAGACGGGCTTTTAATTTATCAAGAAGTTTTTAAAATTTTTGTAGGTTATTATACATTTTTAGTGCTTTCGATTGTTTTAAATGTTTTACTGATGTTTTTAACTTTTTTTGGAAGCTGCCTTGGGTCCCACTGTGAGAGAAAGGCGGCAAACAAACAAACAAACAAACAACTGGTGTACATTCTACTTATGGTGACCCTAAGGCAGACCTATCACAAGGTCTCTTGGCAGGATTTTCCATTGCCTCTCGGTGAGACTGAGAGAGTGTAATTTGCCCGGGGTCACCCAGTGTGTTTCCATGGCTGAGTAGAGATTTGAACTCTGGTCTCCTAGAGTGCTAGTCCAACACTCAAAACTACTAGACCATGCTGGCTCTAGGAGAACTTACACATTGGTGGAAGACTCCAACAGGATTCTAACCTTGGTCTCCCCTTCTTTGCCAGAGTACAAAACTATCTTTTCCCTCTCTCAGGCTTGGAGCACCATTTCCCCAAGCAGTAAGCAGATTCTAGAAAGAACATTAACGGTCCTTCTTTAGGTACCTGAGCACTTCCTAGTTTGTGTCTGGCAAAACCATGTCAATATGCACCTCCATGCTAATGGAAGCAGCCGAGCTCCTACTAACATGGAGAGATTGACCCAAACTGGATGGATGCTAACATTTCCTTGTCGGTGAAATAAACAAGAAGAATTTTGTTAGCATCTTGAAACAGATACTTATTTTCCCACTTTTCAAAAATACACCACTGATTGCAAACAACCACATTGAGGTGATAGTCAACAATTACCCATATTCGCCCCCCCCCAGTTTTTAGACATTTTCAGAATTCGTCTGAGATCGTCACCATATTTCAAGCATTCCCTGTTAACATATGTTAAAAACTGATAATGGCTGAAGAGCCATCTGTTGAAGCAATGGGGAAGCATAATACAATATTATATCTCTTGGGCACAATCCAGCTGAAATCAAGCATTTTTACATCCCATTGATTCCAATGCAAAAAACATGCAATATGCTTTCCCATTGATAGCAATGAGACCTTAAAAAGGGGGTGGATTGTGGGTCAGTTGTGCCCATAATTCAAGTATGAAGAAATAGGTGAGGTGGAAAGATCATTACCTAAGGACCTCAATTCTTGAGCTATTCTTTTAACAGAAGTCATAATAACTAGAGATGAAGAGTTACCTTTTTTTCTGGCAGAGTACTAGGTTTCCCAGTGTTCGAGAAATGTCTGCTAAGAACAGAGCAGCAGCAAAAATTGTTGGAGGTTTATTTTAAAATATATATGTATGGTTTAGAGAAAGTGGATAGGGATTTTTTTTTTTCTGGCTATCTCATAATGGTAGAACCCAGGGTCAACTAATAAAAGCTGAATGCTAGAAGACTCAGGACAGGTCAAAGGAGGTCCTTTTACAGCAATAAGAAATCTAACAATGCAATAATCTGTGCTTATGTTTATTAGTAATTCTAGTGGATCAGTAAAAGTAGAGTAACGTATTTTTTTTATTTCATTAGAATTAGACTGGAGGGGTCAAAGTTCTTTTGTGTTTCAGTAAGTTAGAGTTTAATGTTTTAGTCAGTTAGCGTCCAGTGTTTTAGTTTAGTGTTTTAGTATTGTGTTTTAGTTTTAGTTCTATAGAAAGAAGTACCTTCTATCATCTTTGGTGGTTCTTGTAAAAGAGTTTAAAAAGTAGTGGAAAACCATACACATTCAAATTGAAAAAAAAATATATTAGGAATTCGTTTAGAGATGGCACCAGAACTATATCTAATAGGAATGATAGAAGACAAACTGGAAAAAAGGTTTGGGGGGGGGAGAAAGAAAAAAGATATAAAAAAAATATTTTGTATTACTGCAGCTGCCAGAATTATATTTGCATAAAATTGGAAGGAAAAATGTTAAACTGAAGTTTTAAGTTACTGTAATGTTAGGAATGTGAAAAATGTGAAATGTGAAAAGCTACTGCAAATGCTAGAAATGTGAAGGAAAAATTCCAAGGGGGTGGCAGAAATCTTATTGGGGGAGCAATGTCCTCCTTTTGCCCACCCCAATAGCTAGACCCCTGAATCAAGTATTTTAGCTATGCCCCTAAATCAAGATTTTTCACTTTGAACCATAGCAAATCACTGTGCACATGCTACTGCTATGAAACTTGTGCATCTAATTCTGTTGCATTCTGTTTCCAGGTCTGAAACGGAGCTATACTTGTAACATCTGCAACGTCACTCTAAACTCAATAGAACAGTATCACGCACATCTGAAGGGCTCCAAACATCAGACCAAGTGAGTCCGTTTCTTTGTCATTTTGTCGGCAGTTTTGTATTGCGTGAAAGGGACTGAGCAGGTCAGAACATCACCGTCTTTTTAATTCCTTTCTACCATCCTTAGTCTGGAAAGTAGGGTCTCTTTTGCAGTATACACTTATAGAACTATGATTCCCCTTTACTGGCACAGCTGCATCCTATGGAATCCTGGGATTTGTAGTTTGGGAAGGCCATTAGAATTCTCTGCTAGAGAGCTCTGGAGCCTCATTAGACTATCCCCATTTCCACACTACACTGTTATAGTGCTATTATTCCACTTTCAACCTCCTAGGGTTTGCTATTTAGGGAGAGGCATTTAGAATTCCCAGCCAGGGAGCTCTTGGGCCTGAGGAAACTACAAGCCCCAGAATTCCACAGGATGTTGGAAGTGGAATAATAACACTATAACAGTGTAGTGCAGAAATGGCCTATATGTCCCAGGATTCCACAGGATGGAACCACAGCAGATAAAGTGGTATCAAACTCCCATGGCTATGTGTGAAAGAGACCGAGGCCGAGATTTCAATCCATTTCTTCAGACAGCCAAATCAAAGTGCCTGCTGTTTATTTGTGGGGGGTTCCATTCCAAGAACCCCCACGTAAAACAAGAAATGCAAGTGTTGTGTCCCGTTGTAGTCAGTGGACGCAACGTGCACACTCCTGCGACTGTGTAAGCACGTACCTGTTGAGTCGATTGGTTTTAATGGGAGCGATGCTTTGTGCTACCTAAGATTTGTGTGTGTGGAGGACACACCATAAAGAGGGTGCACTGTATCCCTCAGAATATTTCTCTACATCAAGAGAGCTGGCGTTCAGGTAAGCAGAATTTATTGCTTTCACACCTCAAGACTAGCACACCAGCTGCTTCACAGACCTGTATCATTTTACACAGTTCTGTGAAGGTTTATGGTTTGTGTTAGTTTGTATTACAATCTGCTCCCACCTCACCTGCCACAGCTGTGCAACTGCTAATAAACTGGTAGTTTTAATCTGAACTCCATCAGTGTATCTGAAGAAGTGGATTGAAATCCATCAAACTTCCTAACGATCAGTTTCACCCTTTCCTTTTTAAGGGCCGTATAGAAATGGGTGAGAATTTATTTATTATTTGTTTGTGATAAGCATTTAGTATGATTCACACTTTGCTTTGTATTCATGGGAAAAAAATTGAGTTTTAAAATATTCGTCTAAAGAAGCATGAGTTCTTGCAATATAGGTCTTTGGTTTTCCTGGGTTTTGCCAGTTGCTGTTGCTTCTGTGTTCCCTTATGTCATTGTTGGGGAAAAGATTTATCTATAGTGATTTCTTGGATCTGCACTAGGGCTAGAGAGACAAGGAGAAGAGGATACACTTTTGTTCTGGCATGTAATGGAATTAAAAAGAAACCCACTTAAGAACAGGAAAAAAGTACATACTTGATCCTGGGGATTGTCAGAAAGTTGTCTGGGACAACAGAAAGGTTTGGATTTAAAGAAGAAAACCTGATAACTGCAGCAACAAATATGGCAATCTTCCAACACATCTATCCCATTTAGAGGAACCCCAAAAACGTACAGATTTCTCATTTTCATGTAGGCCCAGGGTTTTCCAGTTGCTACTTTGCTCAGTGGGACTAAACTGTTCCATTCTGTCATTGTTCTGGAATGCTGATGGTGAAATACAGTCAGCCATCCACATTTGTGAGTTTCACTTTCATGGATTTGGTTATTTGCAAATATCTCCAACCCCTGCCCTCCACCTCAAGAGCTTCGTGCTTCTTTTGAGGGGAACCTTCCCTCTTGGTGACCCCAATCAGGCCGCATAGCCCTTTAAAAACCCGCCTCTGGTCCTCTTCCATCACCACCAGCAGCTGTCTGGACAGCTCACAGACCAATTTTTCAGCACCACAAACCCTCTCCCATTGCCACCCCCCCACACACACACACAAGGAAGGAGATGGGCAAGAGAGAGGAAGTATAGGCTGCCAACCCATGCCCTTATCCTCTCCTTTCCCAGACCTAGTTTGGATTCTGGGTGTTCACTCTCCCCACCATGCCTCGGTCCCCTTCCTATAGACACACACACACATTTTGTTATTTGCGTTTTTTCCACTTTTGCAGGGGCCGGTGCCCCTAACCCTAGTGAATGTGGAAGCCCAACTGTAGTGCCATTCTGTCCTTGCGGGGTGTCATCCTTTCCCCATTGCTCACTTGCAGTTTCACATATTCAAAGGGGTGGGTGTGAAAAACAGACTGTTCTTTCAGTGTTTTCGCAGTTCCCACCCACCGCCCAAAACAATTCGAAAACATTCTTTGGGAACACTGCCGTCGGATTCCACCCCCACCAGGTTCTGATTAAGAAACCCTTCCGAAAGAGCAAATTTGCAGAAAAATAGGTTGAATCCAGTTGAGTCAGATTCCATTATCATTTCTCTAGCTTAAGGTCTACATCTCGTCAAGGTTTCTTCCCTGAATATGTCTTTGGTTGCTTGAAAAAGAAAGCATAAAATGTACTTCCTATGTTCCCCTTTTGCTCTCTCGTACAGAAATCATCTCTTTTTCTCTCTTGCTAATGTTCTGTATTTTTCTTTGTAATTTCCTCTGCACGTCCCTCCAGCATCTATGAATATGAAAGGCCTTGACCAAAACTTTTCCACTGAATTTTTCATTGCTTTGCTTCTTCAGATAATGCAAATGATTTTTCTCGAGACCTTTTCCTACCCCTCTGGGCTACAAGCTACTGACTCTTCTTTATGACGAGAGTGTAGATCTTTGCTCCAAAGAGATTTATACAAAAGTTAACCTGGTTTAAATTGGAATACCAACAATGCATGTGGACAGAGAAAATTATAAGAAATGTCAGATATGATGACTGTTAAATGAGACCTGATCACACTCTAACTCAGTTAATGAACTGCATTTACACCACAGGTAGGTGCATAGATATATACAGATATAAATTCTCTCTCTCGCACACGTACACACATACACTCACACACAGAGAACGAGAGAAAGCAAATTCACATACAAATGCATTTACCCATTCTTTGTAGCTACAGTGACGGTAGCTTGGTAGCAATCATCAAAGCTAAGAGTGGGTAAATTTTGTACTACAACTCTCAGAATCCCCCAGCCCTCTTGACCATATGTGGCCTATGGTATTCTGGCAATTGTAGTACAAAAAAGTAACTTTCTCCAACTCTGACAATGGATGCTTGGGAGTGTTTGTAACCAATTTGTCAGTTCTCTCCCTGAGTAACAGTTGGTCTATTTCTCTCCCCATGAAGAAATTCAATAAAATTGTTCTTCCAATTTCTCTGTCATGACAACAAGGTAAAAGAAAAGAAAAGAAAAGAAAAGAAAAGAAAAGAAAAGAAAAGAAAAGAAAAGAAAGATTCTGTGCTAGAATCACTGGGACTACTGGGAAATGTCTTTCAGTGGTGGAGATATTTGGTAAAAATGCCAACTTTCTCTGCACACAAATGTGGCAGATAATTTCAGGCATTCTACATGCATAGCAACATGCCAGATGTATGGCATGCTGTGAAGGGGAATGTTTTGTTTTTTTTGTTTTTTTAAAAAAAGCTTCTTAAATAAGAGTTTAAATAACTGCTGAGTTCAGTCTACAATCAGACTCCATTCACGAACCTTACGGAGTTTAAAAAATTCTCCTTCAGCTGTCATGGCAATGCAAGGACTTCTCCTGCCTTGCTCTCTTTTCTTGAGGCTGACATTTTCAGGAGCAGAGAAACTCACCTCACAATAACAGCAGGTCACAACTTATGACAGGAACGAGAACAGGGGAAGACAAGAACTGGGAAAAGTTACTTTTGTGGACTACAACTCTCCAAATCCCCAACCCAACTTTTTTCACCTCTAGAGAAGATCCACAATTTGCTCTGGGACTTTTTGCAGTAATGCAGTGGTTCTCAACCTGTGGGTCCCCAGATGTTTGTGGACTTCAGCTCCCAGAAGCCCCAGCCACTATGGTCAATGTAATCCGAATCAGTGAAGAGATTCTACAAACTAGGTGTACCTTTACAAGGGAGAGGTATCTGAGAATTTAATTCAGTTTCCATTTCAAAATGAATTGTCCAGGGTTCTTTTCACACTATATAGTTATAGCACTATGATTCCACCTTTGCCACCATGGCAATGTCCTGTGGAATCCTAGGAGCTGTAGTTTGGGGATGGGGAGTATTTAGAATCGTCAGCTTAAGAGCTCTAGTACCTCACCAGGCTACAAGCCCCAGGTTTGCATAAGAGGCAGTCACAGTAGTTAGAATGGAATCATAGGACTACAACTGTGTGGTGTGAAAAGGCCCTCTTGTCTTCTGGCTAATGTGCAGATGTGGAGCACATTTCTGCTTCGTACCTCATACCTCTGTGCAACTGACACTGCAGCTCAAAAATTGTACCGGAATGTCTTTAGACAGTCATACCTTTTAAGAAAATAAGTTTTGAAATGTATATTTTGTGAGAAAGTATGTTAAAAAAAAATGTGTTGAAAAGCATATTTTAAATACACATCATGTGTGGATTCGAGGGAAAAAACACCATTTTGCAGATTAGTGCAAAAATGCAAGAAAACTTATGAATTAACAGATGTGAGAAAAGTTATCCAAACCAGAAATGGACAGCTCCATCTCTCCCTGTCACAAGAGGAACTGTCTTCCATCTGTTGGTTTGTTTTCTTTCAAATTAACATTCTTATCATTGCTTCTAAACGTAATCCCTCATCACTTATTCATCATGATTTACATTTGCTTAGTGCCTCCTGAGACACTAATAAAGTAGAGAAAAAGGAAACGTGATATTATCAAATTCATCAGCAAGAATGTTCACAAATTTAATTAGAAATGACAATTAAGAGACACTCACCCAACCAGTTTTCAGTAAGCAATTGCTTTGATCACTTGCTTTCCTCTCTAGATTTATTCTTAGAGTTGTTTTCTTTATAGCTGAGAAATAAGAGGTTCTGTGGATTGCGATATGCACGTCTGGAATGCCATTTGCTGCAAAAATTACCAAATGCATAAGAGGAGGAGGAACACAGAGTTAGTTATTTATTTATTAACTATCTTGCACTTCCCCACAACAAAATGGCTTATCTGTTTAATGGATTTTTATTCTGCCCTTGAGTCCCATCCCAATACCAAACAAGCAAGCAAATAAACAAATAAGGTAACCTGCAGGTTTTCTGCAAAGCAGTACAGGATGCTTGAGACAACCCTATAAGAAGTTGTTTCAAGTCTTGTCACCGAAGGACCTCTCATGAGACCTCAGGGCTCCCATGAGATTTCAAAAATCCATGAAAATGGCTGGTCAACCATCACAAGATGAGAACCCTATGTTTGTGCTTGGAATCAGCCTGGAACAAACCCAAACAAACTAAGCATGTGTGTATATCTAATATATAAAAGTCAAAAGTTTGTCTGTTTGTCCATGTCAGGCAGAGAAGTCTTCATATGATTGCCTGTCTAAGAAGATTCTATGGAATCCTGGGGTCTGCAGATTAGGGAGGAGGTTTTAGAATTCTCAGCCAGAGAGCTCTTGGGCCTGGCCAGTTGCGATGGAGATGAGGCCTAGCAGCAAAGAGGAGGGCAGTGTATTCTCTCAGAAACTGAACCTCTGTATGTTAAAAATTTCGAATACAGATTGGATTGGTGAATATGGGGAAAAGTTACAGATACTGGACAAGACACAGGATTTCGAATCTTTCTAAGAAATATTACCTATGAGAAAATAAAATCCCAAGCAATGTCGGGATATATACACACATACACATACACACACACATTATATATGTGTGTGTATACATGTATAGAGAGAGAGAGACAGACAGACAGATAAACATATATACATATATACACACATACACACACTATACGCACACACAAACCATGGATGGATGCAAAGGTGTACACATGAAATACGTTACAAACAATAAAACAAGCGATCAAACATGAATCCACTGAAACATTGAGTTACTTTATCTTCTGAACTATTTGGCCAGTGACTGTGTTTTTCAAGATCTTTGAGGACTAATTATTTCTGCTTGTTGTTGCTGGTGTTGCTAGTGTGTGCCTTCAAGCTGTTTCTGACTTATGGCTACCCTAAAGTGAACCGATCACGGGGTCTTCTGGGCTGAGAGTGTGTGAGGCTCCTAAGATTACCCAGTGGGTATCAATGGCCAAGCACTGAATTGAACCCTGGCCTCTAGACTCAAAATCCAACACTCAAACCACTACACGACGCTGGCTCTTCTGCTTATTACCCATAGCGTACCCATAGCTGGCATGTTTTTCTTACAATTAGTAAAAAGACATTTCCGGAGGCAGATACATTGAAACAGGGTATAATCAAGAAATCCTGTATATCTTTTGCTGTTGACTTTTGACGTTTTACTGTCTTTGTTTTCCATGTTGGGTTCAGCATTTGTTTTTGTAACGCATTGATTGCTTCTCTTTGTTGTTTGTATTATATTTTATGTCTACACCTTTCTATCTGTCCATGGTTTACACATATTTAGATTTTCAGCAGCCTGAGCATTCAGTTCACTGTTTTCTTTGTATAATCATGTTCCTGAAATTGCATTGATTTATTTTATATGCGTGCAATTGTGTGCTTTTTAAAAGTTCGGCATCTGCCTGGCCAGATAGAGAGGAGGAAAGGTGGCACGATGCCAGCCACTGTCGTTGCAGAAATTCTCCCACCATTTGATGTATAAGGCCTGATTGCTGCAAACGTACCAAAAGCTCAGAGGTCAGTTTTGTGGGGGTGTGGTTCATGTCCACTATCAAATGCAAGATTTATGGCATCCTGTATCACTCTGATGGGCACCCAGTTTTAGAAACCCAAATCCAGGATGTCCTGTACAAAATGGGACTCTTGGGAATCTGATCTTCACTCAAAAGATTCACAGCACAGCCTGAGGTAGTGCTAGATCTGGTAGGAAATAGCTAGAAGATGTTCTTCCAGAGTTGGGAAAATGTACACTGGGGCAAAAGGCAAGGGAATGGGATGGGGAAGGACTTCATGCAGAGAAGGAAGGTGTGTGCCTACCTTCCCCCTGTTCTCTTGCCTTTTGCCCAGGTGTGGAGAAGGAAGGCATGTGTGTCAGGGCAAAAGGAAATGCAAAGCAATGGGACTTAGGAGGCGGAGTTCCAGAAAGGAATGAGAGGAGAGCATGGGGGTATTCATGTTTTTTCCACTTTTGTGAGAGTTCTGAACCCCAAATCCTTGCAAAAGTGGAGGGGCCACTGTAATAGTGCAATAATTCTATAGCGTGAATGGGGCCCCATTCATCTGGGTGCCTCACACATTGTGCATGCCCAGGCCGAGAGCTCTTCCTATCCAATTTGTTTCCCTGGAGATAATCTAACATTCAAAGCCTTGATCTTTGCTCTAAGCCAGGCTTTGCCAGGCTCGCCTGGCTGTGTTTGGCTTCTGAGCTTTTGCTTCAAGTCTCATTGCTTTGCGTTTCCAACAGGCGGATGAAAGCCTCGGTCCACAGCCTTTCTAAGGGGACATCTAATATGTGCTCAATTTATTTTCTCATTAATATTATCAAAATAAATTTGCTATCTTGAATTGAATTGGCAGCAGACCAACTAGACAAGGGCTGAAAGGACTGTGAGAGGTTAGGTGTTCTTTGGCTTTGTGGCAGCGAAATGCAGATCGTGCTTCGGGCTGTAAAATGAAGTCACACAATGCTTTAGAGACCTTCGCTCTCATTAACACAAGTGAACCACACAGGCAAATGCGAGCCAGGAAGATTTCCCAGAACAATCTCACAAAGCTACAGAGACTGCAGCCTTGCTGTTCTTGCTCAGCTAAATCATGCCTCCGTCATGAGCAAGTTTGGAAGCACCATGGAGTTAGAAATGCAATAAAACACATGATTATTTTTACTATTACTGTTCTTGTTGTTGTTTCCAGTTCAGGACTTGAGGCAGGTTACCACAGTTAAAATGAGCATAACCAAAAATTCATGAAATACAAAAATTCACAAAATACAAACGATTAAAAGTGATTAAATTAACAGTTAATTACTGTTCAGCTATTGCTAATTACTATTAAACTGTCCAATAACAGTTAAATTAACAGTTAATCATTAATAGTTAATAATATAGACAAAAAAAACCAAAAAATAACAACTAGAAAATCCAACACATTGCACAAAAGCCCATCCTACCTAAATAATCAGTCTCCAAAGGCCCCTGGAAAACACATTGTAAACCACTTAGATAACACTCAGTTGATAAGCGGTATAGAAATAAATGCTATTGCTATTGCTATTTATGGAAAGAGCGTGGAGGAGTTCCAGTCTAACTTCTAATCCCTCTTTTTCCTCTGCAGTGCTCAAAGCCTTCTCTCAATGTATTGAAAAGCCCCTGAAGTCCCTATCACACACATACACACACACACACACACACACACACTTTTATGGCCATTCCATGCTTCATAGCGAACAGGATGATGGAAACATCTGGCTATGTCTCTAGATGCAAAATGATGACGTTAGTGCTGAGACTTGCAGATCTCAACACTGAGGTCTCCATTTTGTGTGTGCCTACAGGGATATATCGGGATGCTTCTGTGTTCTCACAACTCACCATGAAGCATGGAATGAATGGCTGGTGGAATTAGAGGAGGAGAACTTCAGAGGTTTTCCTGTAAGCCTTCGGATAGTGTATGGCTCAGTCTGATGGAGAGCACATGCGTGTAGCATGCAGAGGTCCTGATTAAGGAGCAAAGCTGCCAGTAGTTTAGTCTGCAGAAGAGAAGGTTAAGAGGAGACATGATAGCCATGCTTAAATATTTGAAGGGATGTCATGTCAAGGAGGGAATGAGCTTGTTTTCTGCTGCTCCAGAGACTAGGACAAGGAGCAATGGATTCAAGCTGCAGGAAAGGAGATTCCACTTGAACCTCAGGAAGAACTTCTCGATGGTCAGAGCTGTTCAGCAGTGGAATGTGCTCCCTCAGTGGAGTGTGGTGGAGTCTCCTCCTCCTTCTTTGGAGAGTTTTAAGCAGAGACTGGATGGCCATCTGTTGGGAGTGCTCTGATGTGGGTTCCTGCACAGCAGAGGAATGGACTGGATGGCCCCTGTGGTCTCATCTAGCTCTATGATTCTATGACTTGGAAAACAAACTAAAGGCTTTGTTATAGGAACTCCATTCTAAGATAGGAAATTTACTCAGGGTGCTAATCTAATCCAGTTCATTCTCAGGAATTGCTGAGAGAGACAGAGACAGGCGGGAAGAGAAGAGAGGGAGAAAAGCATCCCTAAGTATCAGTTTATGTCATAGAGGGGCCAGGATAGGTAGACAAGAAGGGAGGACACTGTGGGCCACTCAAACTATGGCCCTATTTATTACTGCTGCCTACTCTGAGGCATTCTCGACTCTTCAGCGCTAGCATTGTCATACATTTAACAGTCTACTGCAGAGCCACATATAGACATATTACTCTGTGCTGAGCCATACAGGATTGCAGCCTTGGTTTTTAACCAGATCTCTTCTATATTTTTTTTAAAGAGAAAAAAACTGCAGCAGAAAACAGGTGTACATGTGGGCTTCTTAATAACAATCCCTCTGGTAATTTTTCATTGAAAACTGTCCTCCCCACCTCCCTCAGTTTTCTAAAGCATCTGGGGTACTGGGCAATTTTTGGATGGAAAAACTCCCATAGGAAAATTGGTGAACAAATCCTCCCTGGATAGCTCTTGTACCCTAGACGTGTTCTGTAAAAAGAAGGAGGAGGAAACTAGCTGAGGACAACTATCTACCACTGAGTAATGTCCCTATGTCATTGTGGTGCACAGTCCCTGCCACAGCTTGGGAATATTCATATATATATATATATATATAAAAAAATCTCAGAATCCCCCTGTGGAATGGCCACCAAGCTGGTAGGGAATTCTGGAAGATGTTACCTAAAAGGAAATTGTCCCAGGATCTAGTTCCAGCTACCTCACTGGGCAAAGTCCAATCTCAGCTTATAGGGCAAGCTCCACCCTTAGCTTGTGAAATTTGCCCCTCACAGCCTGGAGTACATGAGATGATCTCTTTAAATTGTTGTGACCCGATAATAAAAGGCCTCCAAGAGCTGTGTTTATCAACGTCCTGCTCAGGTCCTGCAGACTTAGGCCATTTCCACCCTACACTGTTATAGTGCCATTATTCCACTTTCAACATCCTGTGGAATTCTGAGGTTTATAGCTTCCTGAGGCCAAAGAGCTAGTAAACCTAACTTACTTAAGCAAACTTGATTAAGTTTCAGAGGTGTATCTAGGACTGGGCAAGTAGGGCATGTTCCTCAGGCACCAGTGCTAAGGGGGCACAAAAAAGCCATGCATGTAGGGGGGGATGGGGATAGGGGTAAGAAGGTAGGAGCACAACTTCTGCCCTTGCCCTAGGCACTGTTTACACCAGGTATGCCACTGTTAAGTTTAATTAACCTAGTAAGTTAGTAACTAAGTTAGCTTAACTAAGTTGTGAGTCTGATCCCGAATTCTGACAAGTGTTCTCCTAGTCATGGTGCACATGCAGATGGGCGGTTGTGCAGGACACTCAAGGGAGTCTCTCCAGCTACCTGCTTTCAGCACTCTCCAAGACCAGGAGAGTGCTACTTACATTATTTCCCAGCACCCTGCCCTGCAGCACCTTGGAGACCCCTTGGTTAGGGTTCTGCCTGGCCAAAAAGGTAGGTTCAAGGGGGCACTGTCTGGTGCAGCCATCTGATAGCGGAACTCTGTCATCATAGTTACATCTGACAATGCACAATTTTGGCCTTTGTCTTCAACATTTCATTCAGCATTTTAAAAGAAAATATCCCACAATCCATTTCCATTCAATTTTTCTTGAAAAAGTGTTTGGGGAAAAAATGGGAAATAAGTTTTTGTTCCTGAATTTTCTGAGACCTGTGCACCTCTATTCCTAATTTGCACCCAGAAATGAAATCTATAGTACAGAGCAAGGGTATGCCTGAAACTAGGGAGAATGAACAAACGTGGTTGTCTGAACTGATGACGCCTCTGAACTTGGGATTGGGCCCAGGGCTCTGTTACTCCTGGACTGCCACCAGAAGGAATGAAGTAGGTTGTCATGTGATTTCCTCCACCTGCTTTGAAGCTGGTATGACCCCATTTACAGAGCAGCATATCACTCTTGCCATCCATTTTCCACTGGTCTCCATGGAAACTGGGCTGATTGTGAGGCCTGCCATCAGCACAAACAGCACACTTGACAAACTGTGTGGCATCTCAATGCCCCATGTGTGCCTCAGTCAGCTTGCTGGGTTTTTGTTTTGTTTTGTTGCATGGGGAAAGAAGACCCTGTTTGTTCCAGGAAGAGCCAGTTACACAATGACTCAATCACTTTGGCTTGCATCCCAAGTCCCTAATTAAAGTTTTTATCTTTGTCCTCCACACCAGATGTTTTTGAGGGTCTGGACACATTTTAATGTGAATGCGTATAGATGTCCTGGGCGTTCACAACAAGCCTGCTATTTTGAGGGGGTGGAGGGAACCACTGTGCCATCTCCATGTATAGCAACCAATCCTTGGGTGGAACGTGACCACTTTGAACAGAGCTCTTATTCCAAAGGCAGAGAAACTGGGTCTTGGCAAAATCTGAAATAAACCCAGTTTTCAAAAATTAAATCTAAAAGCCTTGATGGATCTGCTTAGATTCAGTGTTGGCTCCAAACTGGAGCCAGAATGTTCTCCAGGTTCTCTTTCACACTACACAATTATAGCGTTGTTGCTGTTGTTGTGTGCCTTCATGTTCAGGTGTGTTCAGTGAGGCCTAGTAAGCATGTCCTAAGATCCTCAACCTAAAGTTACCACAAAAAAAAGTGTGTCCTTCCAAAGTCAACACATATACCTGGTACCTGAAAAGCTTTAGAAGGCAAAGATCAAATGCAACATGTTTGTTGTTGTTGTTGTATCTTGTGTCCCAGACAAACCAGGCAGCCAACTAGCAGACCAGCAGAGTAGAGCCTTACTCAGAGAGAAGGAGTCATTCAAACAAAGTTCAGGTCAGGAATTCAAAGTCCCAAAACAGACAAATCCACAAGGGCAAATCCTAATCAGTGACAGGCAAGCAGAGGTCCAAGAGAGCCATGCTTCAGGACAGCTTGACACAGGGCTTCAGCCACTGGGAAGATCCGCTGTCAACCCAGAGGAGAAGGGCCAGCTTTTGCCTTTTATAGGCTAATGATGTTGCTACAGGTGCTTCTTCATTAAAGCTTGTTTGTTACATAAATGAGCTGACCACCTGAGACCTTCTTTCTTGCGTCGTCTTTCTAACAAGGTGTGAGTCTGTGTCACTTTGTCTTCAGATACTCATTCTTCCTGCTCAGCTACCTACTGCTGGTTGTTTTTTCCCCTCTGGGCAGAATTCTGTCTCAGATTCAGAACTCTTCTCCTCACTGTCAGGGTCTCCAAGGCAGGGCATGACATTGTGAGTCTTCATGTCCTTTCCGATTTATGGTGACCCTAAGGCAAAAACCTATCATGGGTTTTTCTTAGTAAGATTTATTCGGGAGGGAGGTTGCCTTTGACTCCTTCACACTCCTATGAGAGTGTGACTTGCTGAAGGTCACCCAGTGGGCTTCCATGGCTGAGAGGGGATTCAAACCATGGTCTCCATAGCTTGAACCACCACACTATGCTATGTTGGTACCTAATTCCCATGCAATTCTGAAAGAGAGCAACCATCCCAAGGGTTGGCTAGGAAACGAGAGCTCTTCTTCTTGTCAAGTCACCAGACAAATACCTTTGATTCCTACTGCTGATGCCTGGGTGACTTAATGGGGGCTGGTGTGACATGCTGCACAATAGCTGTTGGTTTTATTTAGACTGTGAGCACAGATGCCTAATTGGAGTCAGAATTTGTTAACATAAGCTGCTTTGTCATCCCAAGATCTGAGCTAATCAAAATATTATATCTATCATGCTGGAGAACATGTCACCTCCCCTTATGATTGCAGTTCAGTCTTAAAACTGCGCTCTGGTTGCGTTTGGGATTAGTAAGCAGCACCACAAAGCCTAGTTGGCTTGAAGCTGTAGACTTCTGCGGGTTTTGTTGTTGTCGTGTTGTTGTTACATGCTTTCACGTCAACTGTGATTTATGACAACCCTGTCATAGGTTGTTTTTGGGCAAGATTGATTCCAAACGGTCTTCCTCTTAGGCTCTTTTTTAATGAAAAGCAGGGCAGGGGGCTCCTGCAATTTTAAATAGGGAAATTGCTGCTTTTAGAGAAGGGTCGAGCAAAGGACATCCTTTGGGCCACATGTAGCCACCAAGGGCCATTTTTGTAGCCCCCAGCCCACCTAGGGTAAAAAAAATGCATTTCAAGAAATGGGGGGTGGGATTTTGCCATGTTTTGACCCTGCTTGGGCAATTTAGGCCCGGAAGAAGCCTTTTTTTAACACGAAGCAAACAGAAATTACATCAGCTCACTTCCTCTTGTTATAAAAAAGACTTTTCTAGGTTCAGAATGACCTAGGATTGGCTAAAACATAGCAAACATACCTCCTGTGCTTCCTGGAGGCAAAAACTTAATTAATTTTATTATTTTTATTCTTGTGGGGGATATAGCCCTTCAAAGTTTTCTGGGATACCAATGCAGTATCCAGAGTTACCCAAACATGTTCTAGAGGCTTCCAAAAGAGATAATTCACCCATTTTGCGCCAGAAAAGGGGCAGTTTGGGGAATCTGGAAGCGCTTAGGGGAAAACTTTGTGCTGGGATCTGTGTTTTGTCCACCCCTGTGCTGTAGGAAAGGATGGTGAAGAACTGGGGTTTAAGGGAAATGAATCCAACAGATGTGGTAGGTAAATCTTATTAGACTAGGGACATACCCTCCAGCATTCCACAGATGAAAACCAGAACGTGTGTGGCCAAGCAACATTGCTGTGTGGTCAAGATGGCACAGGTTATTAATGAGGATGAACACACAAACTAGGAGAGGATACAGCAGTTTTCTTTCATCCGAGTTTTCTGGGAAAGGTAAGATTCCACTTCCTCATTTCCTTTCTCCTGTCCCGAGTTAATTGAGTGCAAACTATGGCCATTTCCGCCCTACACTGTTACAGTGCTATTATTCCACTTTCAACTTCCCGTGGAATTCTGGGATTTGTCATTTCCTGAGGCCCAAGAGCTCTCTGGCTGGGAATTCTAAAGGCCCCTCCCTAAACTGCAAACCCCAGGATTCCATAGGAGGTTGAAAGTGGAATAACAGCACTATAATACTGTAATGTGGAAATGGCCTAGGTTTGCACTTTAAACTCACTTTGCAGCAATTAAAATAAACTGAGAACAAAGCGGGGAGGTGGAAGAAGGTAACTGGGACATTTAAAAGTAGTTTAAAAAGTGGGGTGACAGAGGAATAATCAGGACTGTCCCTCCCCAGTCAGAACAACTGAAGAGTCTGAGTTTGAGTTCAAGTTTTTAAAGGATGTATCAAAAGCTACAGATTTCTTCATATTTGGGATTGAAAAAACTTGAGCTTTAAGAAAGGTGGGAGAAACCAAAATGGACAGATTTAGTCCCTTCAGGTCCAGGGTTTAGAGTGCCTCACTCTTGAAAATATGGCTTTTGAATCCTTATGTTTTAAACCATGCCTAGGTTGCCACGTCTGTTTTTTCTGAGATGCTCCACATCGTTTAACACAACTATGACATGCAAACACAGCACAATCTTCCTTTCCCTGCTAGGAATAGCTATAGGTACTGAATTTAGCCAGTGCTGCGGTAGGGAATTTTGCTCCAGTTTGTTTTTAAAGGGTATCACAAAATTCACATGTGCTTATCTGAGATAAAAAGAACTTTAAATTTCCAAAATCAAATGTGCAGAAAAGGGTACTAACAGATTTTCTCATCCCAGCAGAGGATGAAATCTGGAATGGCTTCCATCAGTCTCCTAAAGCCTGGGCCAGGAGCCAGTCAGAGCCTAGGAGAGCTTATAACCAGTAGGGAAAGCTGTAAAAGGAAGCTCAGCAGCATGGCCAGCTGGCTGAAGCTTCCATCTCAAGATCCAAAAGGATCTGGACACCTGTCCCAATGAGTCTACAGGACTGAAAAGTTTCCAAAGCCTGATGCCAGTTTCTACAGTAGTCCTCCTTGACCTCCTGCTAGGAAGACGAAATTCAGTACTGTTCTGCAATTATTCCGTCTAAAAGAAGAAGAAAAAACAATGTTGAGATGGTTTTCTGCTTCTCTAGCAGAGAATAATCAGTAGGATAGCCTGATATAACTAAGTCTGTTTGGAAACAGTATCTCTTTATAAGAGGCTACCCAAGCTGTAAGATCCTTTGGTGAGGGCTTCTCTTGGTTCCACCACCATCACAACTATGCATATCAGACTCCCTCCCTGCTCTCCTTTCACCAAAAGGTAAAGATCTTGTTCTTCCAACAGGGATTTGGAATAATTTTACACTGTTTCAAAGTACTATGTTTTAATATGACAGTTTGTTTTGGGAGAAAAATTGTATCATTAGGTTTCTAGATGTACCTTGTTTTATTCCATGTTGTAAACCACCTTGGACCTCATGCCAAGTGGAATTGGGTATAAATTAATTAAACAAATAAATAAAAATAAATAAGGATAGTTCAGTTTTATGCTAGAGGTATGTATCTGGAGATCTGTTTCTAGCCAGAATTCAAAGTGCTGGTTATGACCTTTAAAGCCCTATACACCTTCACTATCTGAAAGGTCGTGTCTCCTTATATGAGCCTGCCTGACCTTTAAACTCTTCAAAGGGGGACTCGCTCTCAGTCTTGCAGGGACGTTTGGTGAGAACATGGGAGAAGGCCTTCCCAGTTGCTGTGGAAATGTCTTTCAGAGGAGGTTCATTTGGGTTGCTCCCTTGTGTCTTTTTGCTAGCAGGCAAAGACCTTTTTATTCAGGCAGGCATTTGGTTGTTAATTTCTTGCAGTAGATGCAGCTTTTAGTGGGTGGGTGTGTTGTGTTTCTATTTTATCATACTTTAAATATGTTTTTAAAACTATATTTAACTTACGTATTTTAAATAGAACTGTTAACTGTCTTTTAACTTTTATATTTTTGTTGTTAACTGCCTCCAAGTCCACTTGGACTTACGGCACCCCATGAAAGAGTGAACTCCAAGCCACTTTATCATTAACCACTGGGCTCAGGTCTTGCAGATTCAGGGATATGACTTCTTTGATTGAGTCTATCCATCTGTAATGCGGTTCTCCTCCTTCCCTACTGCTTTTTATCTTATCAAGAGTCATTGTCCTTTCTCATGAGTCATGTCTTCTCCTGGTATGTCTAAAGTACAACAGCCTTGGTTTCTTCATCTGGGTTTCTAGGAAGAGTTCAGACTTGATGTGTCCTAGGACCCATTCATTTGTCATTTTAGCAGCCCAGGGCTTCACCAGCACCCATATTTTGAATGAGTTGATTTTCTCCCTATCAGCTTTCTTCATTGCCCAGCTTTCACAACCATACGTAGATATTGGAACTACTGTGCCATAGATGATCTTTTATTTATAACCACGTTTAACATTCTTCTCCACTCTGAGGAGCACCTCCACTCAGGAGTTGTGACACATTTAAGTAGTATCATGTAGATAAGTAACAATCTTAACTTTAGTATTCAATGATATGTCTTTATACTTTAGCATCTTGTCCAGTTCCTTCATAGCTACCCTTCCAAGTCCTAGCCTTCCTTTGATTTCTTGACTGTAGTCTCCATTCTGATTAATGACTTTTGTATTAATAATTATAATAATATAATTTAGATTATATTTTGTTTTAAATGGTTCTGAGCTGCCTTGAATCATATTCTGGTCAAAAGGTAGGATGATGGATGGATGGATGGATGGATGGATGGATGGATGGATGGATGGATCTGGAAAGGTGACATCAGTTCTCAGCTGAAGAATTGTGTTGTAGCCAGGTGGGACTTAGGTTTCTCCCTCCCACTGGCCAAGCAGGACACATTGGATGTGTGAGAGACACATGTCCTTTTTTGGAAGTTGTGAAGGAAGTGTTCAGTACCTCCTTGCACAATGTCCATGCCCCCGAGGCAGCTTCCACACATTCAGTGATATATATTGTAGTAAAATAATATCTATTATTTGATGTGTGGAAGCTGTTCTGGGAGCACGGACATTGTGCAAGGAGGTAGCAAATACCTTCTTCGTGCCTTCTCAAAAAAGACATGGATGCACATAACCTGGCGTTACACATGCATTTGTTATGGGATTGCAGTCTGTGTCCCAAATACTGTTTTAATCCAGACTAGAATAGGTTTATTGAATCCCTTTGACTTGTCTCCACATTGGCTTATCATTCAATAGTTGATTGAACAGGTCTGCTTTCGGTGGGATTAACCAACAGGATGCCAGATGGGGTGTGTTTTAGTTGCACTAGTCAAAGAATTAGCCCAATTTAAAATTTAGGTTGTGCTTTTTGATCAACAATGCCACCTCTGCAGTGTTCAAAAGATGCAGGCATAAATAATCCAAGAAAATAATTTGCTACATCTGGCTAGCAGTGACTTGTGAATTCAGTTGTCCCCATTTTGCTTTGTGAAGCTCTGGGCTAAGATTTGGCTGGAACCAACCTTTGCTCTTTCTCCAGCTGCCCTACTGGGAAAAACTAGCTCTTCCCAAAGTCCTTACCTTGCATTTTGTAAATTACACCACTGAGGCACAGAGAAGTGTCTCCCATGCTTAAGTACAGCTTTACAAGAGCCACTAAAATGGCATCTCTTTATTGGGCTGCTTTCAGGCAATGATTTCCTCCACTGCATTCATCTTCATTCTCTTTTAAAAGCAGAAATCTACAGAATAATCAAAATATATTCAGGAGAAACGTTCCTCTTTCTCTCTCCACGGTTAGTTTTCTATTAAATGCCAGGAAATGTGGTTAAGCACCGGAGCTATAAAGCACATCTGTCCCAAATTTTTTAAAAAAAAAAAAAGTAGAGGGGGAGAGAGAGAATCTGAATTGCTGTGACATTTATTAATAGCCGTGAGTTTATTCTGTGAACTTTCTCTTTGTGCAGGGAAGTGAGTAATATATGAACAAGAGGTCTGTAGCACCATAATAATTCCAGTAGATGAATAATTATAAAAGCTAGTTGGGATTTAAAGGCATTTTAATTTATCATTACTTCTGTGCTCCTACAAAGTGTCTGAATAATTACCCTGCCTCTGAACAGGGAGGGTGTAATATATCTATCGTTATGAGATTTAAAATTCTCATCTTTCCTTTTTTTGGTATGAGCGGGAAATCGGTACCTTGATCTTCTTAATTGCTTTGATTTTTCTTTGAACACTATTGAATTGATTGTGCACTGGGGCCATTTTTCATTGTTTATCTGCTTGAATTTTTTTCCTGTACCACAAAATAAGACATTTACTAGTCATTATAGAGTGGGGGATTTTAGCTTAGGGGGTAGAGCACTTCCTTTGGGTGCTGGTGACCCATGGTTCAACCCCTGGCATCTCCAGTTAAAAAACACCTGATAGTGGAAGATGGAGAAGTTATCTACATGAAACTCTGGAGAGCAGATGCCAGAAGGAATAACGAAGATCAGGATCTGAATTAAGGGAACAGAATGGAATGAAAATGATTCATTGTAACTCATTTCCAACTTTTATAAGCATCATTCTCAGCCTCTACCATAATTGACACTTCTAGAGACATCCAAGAAGGCATCTGTGATGGATTCCCTCACCATCTTGGTCCTGAAATTCCACCCCTTGGTCTTCTATCACTCACATTGCCCTTTTCCTCTTAAGCATCCCTGGATCTAGACATCAATATATAATAGACAACTTGAAAACATTAAAAGCCTTTGAGGAAAATCACAGAGGTTTATATGCAAGGGACAATGAAAAAAATCAGATATGGAAGCTTATTTGGATAGACTCCAATTGAATAAACTACATGTGGAATAAAAGCAAAGTCTGAATGGGCCCGTGACAACTTGCTTATCAAAGCAATTAAAAAGATTAAACCTGGGAAAGCTCCAGGCCCAGATGAACCATCTGCAGTATATTATAAGAAATTTGAAGATGAGTTACTTCAACCACTAAAGATGGTGTTTGATGAGCTATTAGGAAAAAAATGGATGACAGACCCTTGGAAAAATGCCTATATTACAGTGATTCATAAAGAAGATACAGATGAGACATTAGCAAAGAATTATAGACCTATCTCATTACTAAGCAATGACTGTAAGATATTCAAAGTAGATTTGAGGAAACATATTTCTTAGAATATCCGTGAGAATCCAAGTAGATTTTTGCCAAAAAAAAAAATACCTTAAGGAAAATGTAAGAAGTGTTCTTAATATTATCAAATATTTGGAATATCATAATGACAAAATGGGTGTGGGTGTGGGTGTGTGCATGCGTGTATGTGTATTAGACGAAGAGAAAGCATTTGATGATATTTCTTGGAAGTAGGCTTGGGAAGAGGAAAATGAACTACTCTTTCTAATGTTAAAATCGAAAAAAATGGGATTAAATATCTGGGAGTTCCAGGCATGAGAAATAATTGTCTGTTGTTTCAAAACAGTTATGAAAAAGTCTGGAAAGAAAAGAGATTTAGATAAATGGGGAATGTTAAATGTGTCCCTTGAATTCATCTGCTTCCCCATTTCTCTTGCCGCTGCACAAAAAGTTTTTTGTTTTTCCTTTCCCCCTCTTGTATTTTGCAGCCTGAAGAACCAGTAGAGGGTTAATGCCAGACAGTGAAACTGAACCACGGCTATTTTGTTCAACAAAGAAGAGTCCTTTGCCTATGACTGGGATGTTTTCTTGGACAATGAGCACTTCCTGTGTGGCGTCATTAATGTATAGCTATTCTTTGCTTTGGACAATGAATGGATTTTACTTTTTATTTTTATTTCGTGGTGAGTAACAAGATTCAGATGGATTTTTTTTACCCTTTGGAGATAGAGTCTATATATTCGACATGAAATCAAGAGTATCTTTTAAAAAAAATGTAAGATATATCAGCTGTCTTTGGGGACCATTGGAATAAAAATATTTTTTTCTTTCTTTTTTTCATATTTATTCTTAGATTTCTTCAGAGAGTATAAGATCCTATTAAATTATCCATGATTGTGATGTAAGTAACCAGTCTTCAGCAAGAAATAAACATGATATCTTCACCATATTCCCTGCATGGTTTTTGTCCTCTGTGTCAGGAGGAGGGGGGAATGACTATTAACCTTTAGGCGATGTATGAGAGATGACTTTTCCCAGGCCATTTTCAATGATACCTGAGAACTGAGATAGTAAGAGCAGTCCAACAGTAGAATATGCTGCCTGGGAGTGTGGTGGAGTCTCCTCCTTTGGAGGTTCTTAAGCAGAGGTTGGATGGCCGTTTGTCAGGAATGTTTTGATGGTGTATTCCTGCATGGTGAAATGGGGTTGGACCAGATGCCCTTGGGGTCTCTTCCAGCTCTATGATTCTATGATTCTGTGGTGAATGCTAACCAAAGTCCTTTCACACTTCACGGGCCACTTTGATACCACTATAACTGCCATTGCTCCAGTCTATGGAATCCTGGGATTTGTAGTTCCACAAAATGGTGAGGGGCCTGGAAGCCATGCCCTATGAGGATAGACTTAGAGAGCTGGGATGTTTAGTCTGCAGAAGAGAAGGTTAAGAGGGGACGTGATAGCCATGTTTAAATATCTGAAGGGATGCCATGTAGAGGAAGGAGAGGGCTTGTTTTCTGCTGCTCCAGAGACCAGGACAAGGAGCAATGGATTCAAGCTGCAGGAAAGGAGATTCCACCTGAACCTCAGGAAGAACTTCCTGATGGTCAGGGCTGTCCGGCAGTGGAATATGCTGCCTCCATGGAGTGTGGTGGAGTCTCCTTCTTTGGAGGTTTTTAAGCAGAGGCTGGATGGCCGTCTGTCGGGAGTGCTGTGAGGGTGTTCCTACATGGCAGGGGGTTGGACTGGATGGCCCCTGAGGTCTCTTCCAACTCTACATTTCTATGATTCTATGATTCTATGTAGAAGTCTCTTCCAAAGAGCTCTAGTGCCTCACCAAACTACAACTCTCAGGATTCTGTAGGAAGAACCCAGGGCAGCATATCAACACACCATAATTGTGGGATGTGAAAGAGACCAAAATAAGGAGGATAAAGACTGAAAAAGATTTAGTGACAAGTTGAGGGGAAATTCAAGGGTTGCTCTCTGTTACATAATCCTGAAGCAACTTTGATTCCCTCACAATTCCCAATGGGGATTAAGCTAATTAGAGTAACCATTAGCTATTATATATAATGGGGAGGTGAGTGGGGTGAGGGGAATGAGTTGCTTGCGTTCAGTAGAGTTTACAATATCTTACAGAGAGTGTGTCTGGATGTTAAGAAACCTGAACAAGCAAATCCCTGCTATGAGGTGAGAAGATACACCTCACGTTTAGTTGCAGGATTCGTACTTGCAATTCTAATGTGAAGGGATGATTCTGGCTAGACTGACAGTTCGGAAATGGATTATGTCAAAATGCATCATTTCCCATCTGTTACACATCTTTCTTCTTTCTTTTTTAACCTATTGGTGGCTGGTGGCTTCCATGTCAGTGGAAAAAAGGGCAAAGAACAAAAACAGGGGAGCATCCGATGAAGTCTACGAAAGAAACAAGACGCATGTCTGAAGATGCTCAAAGGCCAGCCTGTTGGTTCTTTAAAAAGACCAGTGTGTTCCAGCCTATCCATCAAAGCCTCTTAATGAAGCCCTTGAGGGCACCCATAGGGCAAAGCGGGTTGAGCTTTTCAACTGACAAAAAGGCCATCTTTTAAACATCTTGCCGTTTTTCTCTTGGGCATTCCATGTCAGTGAGGGGCTATTCCAAATGCTGAAGCCATTCTGAAGGCAGAGTTCAGCACCCTGGATAAATTTCATCTCAGTTCGTTTTTTGAAGACGTTAACAAAATCCGCAAATGTCTTCATATTCAGGACAGGGGGAAAAATGAGAATTTTTTTTAAAAAACTGAATGTAGGACAAAATTAAAACGACATGCTTTCTGATCCCTCTGAATCATTCAGAGTGGGACGTACTGGCTGACATTGTATATATGCACATGGTGCAAAAGGGAGGAAGGAAGCAACTTCGACTATGGAAAACAACTGGCCTCAGCTTGGGAAGGAAGGGAAATTAAGGTATGATCTCAAATAGAGTCACCCATCTTTTTCTTCCCCTTGGAGCTCAAAATCCTCGTAGTCTGAATTGCATCCCCATTCCTGCCCCTTCCTTCCAATGAGAAGAAGCAGCATCAGCCTCTCCTGGGCCTTGACGCTGCCAGCCTAGCTGATGGTGAGAAATGCTGGGAGCTGCAATCTAACAATATCTGAAGGGCCACATTCTTCCCACCCTTGCTCTAGCCTTTAACTGAAGCTGGAGGACAACAAGTGTGGGGATAGCTGATCTTTAAAGAGTGAGAACAGTAAAAAGTTGAAGCTTCTCCATCCAGAAGATCGAGCTCCAGGTTTAAAACAGGGTCTTTAAACAGGCTTTGTAAGTTGTTAAAAATGTTCTGAACACATGGTTTTAAGACCATTTTAAGAACCTCTGGCATCTAGAGGGAAGTGACATAAAATTTTAAACCAGTGCTTGCTGCCAAGATCCTTGCTGCTACCACCATCTCTGTTCCGGGGGAACTGAAAGCATTAGATCACAACCTTGCCGATTGCTGGTTTCCTAAACAGTTACTTCTACGGGGAAGGTAACCACTCACACAAAAGCACACCGTAGCTCCAACCCTACACCATCTAAACATAGCGTAAATGTCTACCAGGAGAGTTATACTATGCTACCACCATGCTATACTAACCATATGCTAAATACTTTTGTAATGCAAAGTATGAAGAACAGTGAATGACCATAGCTGTCCTCTCAATGCACAAGGCACAATGCCAGTGTGCAGTGCCCTGAAGCTGTACACAGTGCACAATGGCACACTTCTCTAAGAGAAATGTTGTGCTTTGGCAAAGGTGATGCATGTAGAACTCTCCTTCTACCACCATTAGCCAATATGTCCATTCTACATTATGCCAAAAAAAGGTCGCTCGACATGCATAGCACAGCTCAGGCCTGTGTATATCACCAGAAGGTTCTGGCCAATATCTATTGCAACAAGCAGCTGATTCAACTCATAGGTCTGAATAATGACTCAACCAGAACAGTATTTACAGTTTCAGCAGATAACTGTGTGACCCAAGCTAACTCATCAAAATTTCCGTCATCGTTCCTACCTTTGGCTTGTATCTGGCGGGCAAATCCATATGTTGAATCTCAGACTTAAGTGTCTCAAGTCCCTGATCTGATCTGCACAGAGTTTGGAATTTCGTTTTGTAACTTTTTTTTAAACTACAGTCTCCAGGAATTGTAGCCAAAAGAGTAAATTTTCCAAATTCTGCACCAACAGCAGAATTCATTTCCATTTGCTCTGTTTCAACTGTGCGTAGCATCAACATACAGTGTTCTGAAATGGGAAAAGAGTTCCCATCCAATTTGGTTTTGACAAATTTACATACATTTGCAAATTCCTTCATATTTGGGATACAAGTTTTTTATGAACCAAACGTGGGATGCAGTGAAATAGACAGATTTTCCCATCCTGACTCTTCCCTCCCCCCCACCCCCGGCAAGTATACTCTTTGCTCTGCTGCACATAGCAGGAGTTGGCTCAGAAACTAGATGGTTATCCTGAATTGTATGAACATTTGCATTTATATTGTATGCACATTTATAAAGATAATGATTCTCGTGTATGAACATTTATAGTGATACATCCATTTATAGAGGGTACATCCATCCTCAGTCATTGCTTTACCCCTTCTTCGTGGGTTAAATGATGCAAGAGGAAAGTAAATTAAGGCTTTCAGCTTGCATAATAACCCTTGGTGAGAACCGCATGCCTTCTCCCTCTATGTCTGGGCAAAGGCAAGGGAATGGGAGAGGGGAGCCCTGATTATGGAGAAAGAAGGCTCACATCTTGGCTGCCCCCGCACTCTCCCTTGTTCCTCAGCCACCATGCTCTCTACTGTCACAAAATGGCTTAGGAGGGGAGGAAACATCATAAGACAGGTGGGTTTTAAAGAGGAGCTTGGTGTTGGACTATTGGTTTGAGTGTTACAACTCTGGAGACCAGGATTTGGTACTGTCAGGAATCTCTCCCTGCTGTGCCACAGCAAGCAAGGGAGGAGAGAGGCCAGGAACACTTGGGGAGTCCAAATATACCAAACACCAGGAAAACACAAGCCGAGCCAGGTCAAGGTCCAGTCCAGAGGTTCAGGAGGCAGAAATCTGTTCAGAGGGTTTCAGGGAGCAGGAGACACAAAGGTTGTGAGGGCTTGCTAATAATTTGCTGCAAGCAAGGAGCAGCCATGCCGGCAGACTTAAATAGCCCCTGTGAGCAGGTACTGCTCGTTATTGTTTCTTCAGCCTGGTCCAAGCAGCCTCCCTCTCAGCAGCGAGGTTCAGCCTTTGAGTAATTGAGGGCTGATGGCCCCTACTGGCTGCAACTCCTCTGCATCACTGCTGGTTCCCTCTCCGTCATGAGCTGGCTGGGGCAACTCAGTCTCTGTTTGACCTTCCAGTGCAGGGGATGTTTGCAGGTTGACTTGCTCACTCACTGGCTCGGCTCCCTGCACAATCAGTTGCTCCTCAATCACAGCATCATCATCTATCACAGGTACCCCACTCAGCCATGGAAACCCACTGGGACACCTTGCATGCATCACACACTTTCAGCCCCCAGAAAACCCCATGATAGCTTCACCTTAGGGATGCCATAAGTCAGAAACAACTTAAAGGCTCACAACAAAAACAAGAGGCAATTGTGTGAAGGGGTACTGAAGTCCTCCCTTTGCAATGACCCAAAAAAGACCTACATTATCATAAATAAAGGAGGCCAATCATGTGTGTCCATTCTACTTGAGTACAGCTATACACTTGCTCTGAACTCTGAATTTAAGAGGGTTCTCGTACCTGAGTACAAGTCAAGAATGAACACAGATACAAACCTCTGACAATCTGTGCACACACAGATTGTGAAACGATGGATTGTGTGAAATATGAACCCCCCCCCCCAAGAGGTTCCAGGGAAGTAAGGAAAGTTTTGCAGAGAATGTGGTTTGCATGTGAAAGAAGAGAAGGAGAGCTGGCAAGAATGGGGGAGAAGCCACAAGTTTTGTGATCATTGGGAGGGGGAGCATGTCATTTAATGCTACTCATGGTGATGATCTACGGACTAGTCCTGGTCTTCAAGTCATTGGCTGCCGGTCCATACTGAGTTTCCGGGAAACGTTGTAGCCAACGGGGACACATCTGATATCAGTCCCTGACATATTAGGGGGAAATTGCCTGACTAGGTAATCTGAGAAGCATTGATTTAGAATTTGGAAGCTGAGGGACAGAGTTAATTTAAATGAGAGGGTGGAACAAAAACATTCCTGACATCCTAGCTGACAATATGGGTACAATACTGAATATGCAGTTTATCTTTTTCTCAATTTAGACAGCAAAGTTCAAACCACAACAGACACTAGTCATGAAAGATATTTAGAAGCTGGTACGGTAAAAAAGAAATTTATTTGTGCAGTTTAAATGATGAATATTGTCAGCAAAATGTATTTTAAAAAATGGCTTCATAAAGTCTATGCAGTTACAGGAGAATACACTCTATTATCTGCAATGGATTCCAGTTTAATATGAGGTAGTTAAAACAGTGACACGCCTTGTATTAGACAGCAGGAAATAGAGAAGCAACAGAAAAGAGTGCTGCAGAATTCATCAAAATGAGTTCTGTTTTTTAAAATCTTTTTTATATGTCCATTCAACGATTAAAATACATTAAATAACAACAATTTTTACATATTTACATTAACAAGTTAGCTATTATAAGTTTCTTCATATTCTTCCTCTCAGAATACAGTGATATTTATAGTTCTATCTTAACCATAATTCCAAAGAAAGTTCTAATTAATTGTTTATCCCTGATACCGAAATAGAATCTTCCCTCCAACCTCTAGTTATAACACCTGGATAGGTTTATCACCACGTTTATCCCTATTTAAGTCTTGCAAGCCAAGAGTGTGCAAACAATATTATTCCAAAATTACTGGCAGATTCTGAATTGGCAAGATGTGCAGCCGTGGATGTGAAGAGCAACCAGCATAACAGAATACATTTTGGAACCAAAATCAGTAGGGTTTCTGCTTAAGGACTGTTGCATAGTTGTTGTTGGGCTTTTTCTGTTGGTTTGACACTTCTGACAAGTGACACAGGAAATTCTAGCCATGTATTACTTTTCTGCGGGAGAGAGAATTATGCATGGGCTGCTTGATTTTTGGCAATGACAACACTGAGACAAGTGTCCTATATTGTGACATGGATCTCCTACATGCTACAGCAGATTGGTATAAAAGCGTTGACAGTGTGTCTTCTTATATGGCTGACTGGCAGTGCCTCTTCAAATTTTGGAAAATCTAAAAGTCAGGGCAGCTTAATAACCTCTGAGACACGTGGAGTGCAAATGCCATGCAATTCACAACTGCCTCAAACACTGTGATTACGTCTTTGAATTCTGTCATAGAGATGCATGTCTTCAAAGCATATAGTGAGAATTTTTCCATCTCATTCAAGAAGGTAGAGTCTTTTCTGGCTTTTGTTTTAAAGTCTCAAACTATGGGATACAAAAGTGTGCTTCAAAAAAAGTGAGCAAAGTCTGTGTCTTTCCCATCAAGAAACAAGGGCAAGAATCCTATTGGGGCATTGCATTTCTGAAGTGGATTTACTTCTGTGGGGATGTGCAGTTGCATAACGTCCATATCCACCAAAGAGATGCTGTTACATTACTATGGAGCCCAATACACAATGAGACTCACGCACAATGGATATGCATCGCATGAGTCCTGAAGTGCATCGGTCACCAATGTGCATTGGATACTTTGCCAACGTCCCATTACACTTTGCAATTCAGCAACCAGGTTTATTAGTACCTCTACTATGTCCTGGGTAACTTACCCTCAAAAAACTTTGCTCAGAGTTTCAAACAGAGCATTTATTTGAAGAAAAGCACGCAACACAGAAACTTTCCCAAAAGTTGCTGAGACTACAAAATGTAAGATAGGTACATATTTTATACCTTGTTGTACAAATTTAGGCACACACATCAATGTTTGGTTAGAAGTCATAAATGCATAGTCACCCCCCACTATCATAGGCAGTTTCCAAAGCTTTCCATTGTTTACCTAACTTTCATCCTGGGAGCCAGAACAAGTTCCTGTCTTCTTATCTATGAATAGTTTGTTCCTGTAACACCTTCCCGCTGCTTCTCACTCACTCTCTCTTGATCTTCTTCTCTCTTGAATGACATTGAATATCACATCACCTTAACCATTTGGAGTCTTGGGATCTTTTAAGGTTTCCAATCAGATACATAGTTGCAGGTAGCAATTAGAAATAGATATATAATAGTGCTTCAGCAAACCATAGCCCTATTTGATCTAGCAAAGTTATTCTATTGCCTATACTAATGTGTATATATGACAAAAGCCCACACATCCTGACAGCTAGATACACAGCAAGTTACAAACTTATGTAAAAGCTCATATAGGATTCTGGTGAAGGTTTGCCTGTAGCCTGAGAATGGGGACAAAGAAGGGGTTGTTCCCTTCTGCTCTTTCCAAAATGGGTGCAGAAGAAATCCATCTGTGACAGAGAGATAATAGACCAAATGTTAAATAAATAAATGGATGGATGGATGGATGGATGGATAGATAGATAGATAGATAGATAGATAGATAGATAGATAGATAGATAATCTGCAATGCCCATGGAAAATGTACCTTGGATGTGTCTGTCTTCTCTCCCCATATCAAAAAGAAAAAGAAAAGATCCACATGGTATTTCAGGAAATATAAAACTTTGCAGCCAAGGTAAAACTTGTTTAACAGAGCTCATCTATTTTTAAAAGTTTAGTTCTGTAAGTTATTCTGTTGGCTTAACCCAGCATTCAACTGTAATGAATTCATCAAAATAAAGTATGAATATCTTATGAGGTCTTGTACTGAAATGTAGTTTGCTGGTGGTTTAACTCCTCTGGCCATGCCGGGAACTTTTCCTCATACCAGCCAGTGATAATTGGTGCCCCCATGTCGGGTGGGGAGGAGAGACAGTGAATCCACTTCAAGTTTTAACTAGCTTTATCTGAGGTCCTGAATCATTTTAGAGATAGTGTTCAGCACCTTGGAGAGTGCCTTTAAAGCCTAGATTCAAAACTGGGCTTTAAAAGTGCTCTCCGACGTTGAGAAACTCTGGAACGTGTCCAGAGGAGGGCGACCACAATGGGGAAGGGTCTGGAAGCCATGCCCTATGAAGAATGCCTTAGGGAGCTGGGGATGTTTAGTCTGCAGAAGAGAAGGTTAAGAGGGGACATGATACCCATGTTTAAATATTTGAAGGAATGTCACGTTGAGGAGGGAGCAGACTTGTTCTCTACTGCTCCAGAGACTAGGACAATGGACTCAAGCTGCAGGAAAGGAGATTCCACTTGAACCTCAGGAAGAACTTCCTGACGGTCAGAGCTGTCCGGCAGTGGAATCTGCTGCCTCGGACTGTGGTGTAGTCTCCTTCTTTGGAGGTTTTTAAGGAGAGGCTGGATGGCCATCTGTTGGGAATGCTTTGATGGGTGTTCCTGCATAGGTTGGACTGGATGGTCCCTGGGGTCTCTTCCAACTCTATGATTCTATGAAAACCTATCATTAAACTGTTTGATTGACATGGGAGCCCCCAGCCACCACAGACCCTAAACACGGACAATCTGCAGGCTGTGCTTTGTGCACTGGAACCATGAAACTGTGCATTTGAACCATAGTGCAATAGCTATGCTGCTGGCTTCAAGTGCAAAACGGCCCTGCTCTTGTAGCTACCTCTCCACTCCCGCCTAAGAATACAAATGTAGCACAACAGTGTGATTCAACTTGAAGTGATCTTAAGTCAGATTACAACGATGTAACTTGCCAATAGGATGCAAGCCCATGTTTCCATAAATCATTTTAGCCTGTCTGGGTCTGTGGATATATTTATTTTTACTAGAATTTTTTTTTCATAAAGTGCAATAGTCCATACACATTTGAATCAAGCCCTGATAATTAGTTTGGATAATACTTGTCCTCCCTTCATGCATTTCACATGCTCTGTAGGCTGGCCTCATAGGAAATTAAACATGGCAGCATCTGTTTTTATCTGCATCTGTTTTAATTTCCTTATGAGCTGCTTTGTGTCCCAGTTCTGCAAGAAAGGTGGGATATAAATCAATTTCATTTTCAAGCTCCCCTGACTCAGGTCATTGTTGCATAAAAATCCCAGTCTAGTCAGGTGTGTGAAATTTTACAACAATCTAGCATTTTCTCCCATTTGCTTAAAAATCTGTGGTGCTCTAGGAAGGCATGGCTTCTTTATTTCTACAGAGAGATCCACATTGCAGCACTGGAGAGATACAAATGAGATAGAAGATTTTTTTCATTTAAATGATTCTAGAGATGGTTTCCCTTTCACTTTCATTGCATTGGTTGGGAAACATTTTTTTAACCCCCCCAAAATTTGATTAAAAGATATGACTAGTCTGCAAAAGACTGCAAGATATCTCAAGGGACAGCAGAAGCTGCAAGCAACTACAGATTTAACATTTTCAGAGAAATTTCCCCTCAATTACTACGGTATCTTCCCCTCTGATTTTGCTTCCAGGGCCAAACATCAGTAAAAGTTAAGAAGGGCACAGGAAGGGGAGAGACAACCAATTCCTCTGTTAAAATAAATTAAAAAAACAGTAGTTGTGGCAACATAATACTCCATGTAGTGGGTGGGGAAAGGGGAATAAATAAGAAAATAAATGTACAGTGATGAGAAATTGCTGGGTGTGTGTGTGTGGAATAGCCTCATATTTTAAAAACAACTGTGAACATTTTTCTCATCATACTGCTCTAAACTGGTGTCAGTTTCCTTGGACGTTCCATCACAAAGGCAGGAGGTAACTTTTATATACTGATAAAACAAAAACAAAAACAAAACCCTTGTATTCCTCACATTAACAATAACACTGCAGCATTTCCAGTTTGCAGAAACCTAGCCGCACTGGAGATTGTCCAAGAGACAAAGCAAGCTGAACTGTCATGCTGCATCCTCACTTTCACACTGACGCAGACTGGGAGCAGCACAAAGTTTGCCCTTTGCTTGCAAGCCATGTCCAGGTCAGTCGCAAAGCCTTTGATCTCAAATTCTTCAAAGCATTTGCCATGGAAAGGCTTCTCAAGTTGGGCATCAAAGGACAACTGTCCTCATGTGAAGTCAGTGACCCTCACAGAGCTCCCTTTCTCCAAGCTATACACTCTCAGTTCATGTTCGCGTTCCAGGCTATAATCAGAACAGTTCAGGCTTAAAACTACAAATGTACATGGCCATGGTGGAACCATAAAATAAAAACATCATTTTGAGGTTATATTAAATTGTAGGATGAAAAAATTATGCACACTTTCTCACACATGCAACACAACCTTTACGTCTCACTCTACAACTGGAAAGACTCTCAGTGGTGCTTATATATCAGTTAAATAAGGATGGACAGAATATTCAAAAAAATATTTTAAAAACAATCAAAAAGTGTATTTTGACAGTTGAGAAACTCTTATGAGAAGAATCTTGGAAGAAGAATCTTGGAGTGACGAGGATATTCATAGTTCACTATTTATTCTGTGCAAAATTTGTACCTGGTTGTTTTGTACAGAAAACAGCACTTTCTGTGCAGGAATTAATATTAATATTTCTGCACTGAAATATTATTTTCAACACAGAAAATGCTATTCTCTGCACAAAACATCTAGGTGCAAATTTTGCACAGATAAGTCCCAAATTGTGAATGGCATTCAAAATTTGTATGGTTTTTGAAGGCCTTCTCACAATGAGAAGAAAATTGTTGAAATTACTGATTTCTACTTTTGAGATAAAGCTTAGTGAGGAATTATATCACTACAATGAAATGAAAGAGTGAGGCACTCCCTGCCCTCAGGATTCAAATCTTAAAAAAAAGCACAACATAAGGGAAAAGAGAATGTGAGGGGAAAAGGAAAACAAAAAAATTTAGGCAGAAGTTTGTCTTGAGGAATGGGAGAAATAGTCATGTATTGCACAAGCATAGTACTGGCAAACAGAAGGTGAATAACAGCCAGTCCCATCCACACCACACACCACACAGTGTCTAGTGTTATTATTCCCCTTTCAACATCCTATGGAATCCTTGGGTTTGCAATTTAGGGAGGGGCCTTTAGACTTCTCAGCCAGAGAGCTCTTTGGCCTCAGGAACCTACAAACCCCAAAATTCTACAGGATGTTGGAAGTGGAATAATAGCACTTTAACAGTGTAGTGCGGAAAGGCCCGTAGTTACATGGGCATAACTAAGTAGCCAATATTAAAAAAAAATCAGTGAATAATAATATTACTGTGTGTAGATAAAAATGGAGAGAAGTACACTGGCTGCCTGGTGTTCTGCGGAGGACACAGTCTAAAAATGAATAAATTTTTGTTTTGTTTTGTACATTAACAGCTTTCTAAATTCAGAGCTTAAAGCTTTCACAGGCCAGTATACGAACAGGAAACAGACCCTAAGCCATTAGCCTGGCTGAGTCATGGAAAAAGACAGAACTTTGCATGCAAAATTGTACCAGTGAACAGACTGTGCTTTTCTTCTTTCCCTTGGCCCACTTCTTTTTCGGCTTCTTAGTCCTAAGGGATCAATGCACCACATCCATTAGCAGCAACAAGTACAGTGAGCCAAAACACACGCAGCTGGCTGGCTGGTGAAGCAGCAACAGCTGCCACAACCACCACGAGCCTTTGGAGTGACCTTTGGGAGAGACCTCATTTCCTTTCACAGACTCTTTACTTCCTAGTGATCTACTTGTATGTTTAAAACAAGCAGGAGTCCTCTCCAAGCAACAGAGGGGTGGGAGGTGAGGGGGTGGCCTGTCCAGTTTAAAATGTCATCACCACCAGGTCTGAGAAGGGATAGGAAGTCATTAATTCTCCACAATTCTATACAGGTGAAGCCCCCCACCCCCAGGCAGGCACATACAGGGAGAGGCGCTCCCTCAGGAATCGAGGAACCGAGCCATTTGTGGCTTTAATCATTGCAAGCACCTTCAATTCAGACCAGAAACATACTGGAAGCTAATGCAGTTCTTTTAAGATTGGCATTACATGCTATCGATATAGTATTCCAGTTAGCAGCCAAGCTGCTCCATTTTACGCTAGCTACAGCTTCTAAGTCTTCTTCAAGGGAAGCCTCATGTAGAGTGCATAATAGTAGTCTAATCAGGATGTTACTAGCGCATGAACTGCTGTGGGTAGGTTATCTCTGTGCAGGAAAGTCCATAGCTGGTGCACTAGTCAAAGCTGGCGACAAGCACTCCAAGCTGCAGAGTCCATAGGGAGTCCAGTGAGAAGGATAGGTCTAAAAGTACTCCTAAGCTGCATACTTGCTCCTTCAGGGGGAATGCAACCCCATCCATGGCAAGCTGTGTACCCAATTCCCAGACCCAAGAACCACCAATCACAGAGCCTCCATCTTATTGGAATTCAGCTTCTGTTAACTGGCCCCTATCCAGCCCATTACAGCGCCCGGGCTCTGCTCCAGCACCTGTACCACCCCAGATGACTCAGATGACAAGAAGAAATAGAGCTGAGAGCCAGCAGCATACTGATGGCAACCGGCTCCAAACCCCCTTATGACTTCCCCCAGCAGCTTCATGTAGATGTTGAATAGCATGGGGAATATTAGAAAATCCAAAATCTACAGAACCGTGATAATTTTAAGCCAGTCGAAATGCACAAAATACATTTGAGCAAGCTTTCGAAGTTTCCAAAGCTTACCCTATGTATTTTGTACATTTTAGTTGGCCCAATAAAAGTATCGCTGTTTTGTCGATTTTGTTGTATTTTGCTGTCACGCCAACACAGCTCTCCCTGTATATGTAGCATGATGGATAAGGTTCGAACCCTATCTTATGACTTCATGGTAGCCATGAAATCCTGAGCTGGCCCCATCAGGACTGCCTCTGTGTGTATGTTGAAATCCCCCAGAGCCACTGCCCTAGGTTTCTCCAACACAGCCCCTCTCGGCCATCTCAGGCAAGGAGACTGCTGGGCAGCAATTCAATAATTATTCTGTGGGAAAAAAGGGGAAAAAAAGAACCCTTTTCTGTGCTGAAAACAGCATTTTCTGCTCAGAAAGCTTTTTCTGCACATTTTTTTTCTGCATAGAGAATACTATTGTCTGTGGAGGAAACTTGTTTTGTAAGCCGAAGATGTTGTTTTCTTTGGGGGGGAAAATGCATTTTTCATGGAAAATAAACTCCAAATTGTAGAGCTTTCACCTAACTAGGATTCTTTTGTCAGGGTTTCCTGACGCTCAAGAAACCTGGGTTTTAATCGTTTTTGAATATTTTCATATATTCTTTCCAACCCTTGTTGTTGTGTGCCTTCAAGTCATTCTTGACTTATGGGGAGCCTAAGGCGATCCTACCACGGGGTTTTCTGGGGCTCCAAGTGTGTGTGACTCACCCAAGGTTACCCAGGAGGTTTCTCTGGTTGAGTGGGGAACTGAATCCTGATCTCCAGAGTCGTAGTCCAATGCTCAAGCCACTACACAGCTGTGGCTCTTCCAGCCCTACACAGATATCATTCCAAACTGATGTAACCCAGTGAAAGTTCATTAACCTCTGTGAGACCTCCTGCCTGCAGCAAGAAAACATGTCCAGAGAGCTTTGATTCTTATCAAGCTTTCTGCGGTTTGGGCAAAATGTTTTTGCAAATGTCTTTTTCCCCCCATGAAAGCAAAACATGGACACAAACAACAAGCTCAGAAGGACATAAATGATGGATTAAAAAGATCTGAGTAATCTATGCAATGCTTCTGGTTTTTAAAAGTCCAGGCAACAAGGCAGTAGGTGAGGCAATTTATGCAATTCGCACCGAGTTGGTTCCTGCAAATGCAAAGTCTCTCTGAGATGGATAGAAAATATTTCACCATCTCACACATAAGAAAGGGAGGGGAAAAAAAATCACACCTTCTCTTCCCCACACATAAGAACAAGACAAGCAAAATTTATACCCCTTTCTGTAGACTAGCAACAGAGCTTGGAATGTTGCTGTTCAGAAAGAATTTATTACCATCAATGCTTGTGGCTTTGCCTGGTGGAGGGATATCATTGCTTATTAGAAGCCTGTTAGGGTGAGCTGATTTTTCATTAGTTTTAAAAGTACACTTAAAATTGAGAAATGACCCTAAATCTACCACAATTCCCTCCCAAAGTAGCATTTAGGAATAGCATTGCTCATTACAAAGGAAAAAAGTACAACATTACCATCTGTCATATTATTTTTTCAAAAAAACAGCACATCACAAGCATTGTCATTACTGATGGAGAGGGGAGGAAGGATAGAAGCAGATCTAACAAGGAAGAAGGAACTGGCCTCAGTTTGGTGCAGGAGAAACAAAGGTGTACTCACAAGCTGAAAAGGTACAGACAAGATTCTATATCACAGTCTATTTTCACAACTTTACGGATCTGTAACTACGTTGCAGAAATGCAATATTATCGAATTGCGAAGATGCTCATCTGGGCAAAAGTATTCTGGTGTTCACCGGAGACTTCTGATGTACATCAGGAACTCCTACTACACTCCAACACTTCATAGCCAGAGTTCTTATGTGTATCGTGGAGTGTATCCAAAGCATATCGGGCCGTTGCTCATCTTTTAGTCCGCTGGCTACCGTGCGATAGAT
Source organism: Iguana delicatissima (assembly GCA_948472985.1). Taxonomy (NCBI): domain Eukaryota; kingdom Metazoa; phylum Chordata; class Lepidosauria; order Squamata; family Iguanidae; genus Iguana; species Iguana delicatissima. The sequence continues at coordinate 70,273 of CAOKZL010001398.1, read as the reverse complement.
GCCCATATGTAGTGACATCACAACAGCTTCTAGGTGAATATAGACATTACAAAACTACTCAGTTCTGTTTTGCATATGCATAAATCCCCTTATGAAAATGTAAATCCCACACTGAAGTCCAGGCTAAGTTTTCATGGAGTAGCATTGAGAAACACAGCTATGAGACATGGGTGCCTCTCTATAAGTACATCTCTCAGCTTCAAGGTTTTGGCCAGCCATCTTTTGAGCATCTTGAAATGTGCCTCTTGTCTCTCTTGAATATCCAATGCCAACAAAGCCTGGCACAGGAAGAGAAAAAGTCCCATATGCCCCTCTTACCATCCTTGGCAAAGTAAACAAAAAAGAGTGGGGAGAGAAAAGACAGAGATAGCAAATTATTTATACATGTATTAAGTAACCATTTGGTACACATTCATGACACCCTATATCTGGTCTGCACAGGTGCATGCCAACTGTTGATGGGTGACTTCCACATCCATTTTTCACCCTTCCTGGGGCTCCTGATTTTTAAACCCAATTTGGACTGGGCAGTCATTTCAAACAGAGAACCCTTCTCCTTGATACAGAACTCACATCCACCCAGAGTCTAAATCTGCTTTCAGGGTGCGTGACAGGTAGATAAGTCTGAGAACTCCCATGGAGAAGTGGTTGCCACTGCATAACTTAGCAGAAATAATAACCTCTCTTATTAACCACCCACATATTGCCGCTAGGAAGACAAGAGAACTCTACGGCCACAGTAAATGAGAGTAACTCTGCGCTCTGCTCCATTGTGAAGTTGCTCCCCTCCAATGATTAATTTCTCTTTAGTGAGTATTTTAAGCAGTTCGTCTCTGTCAGTTTCCTGCCGCATCCCTTTAATGAGTAACTTCTGACCTTTTAAAAAGCGCATTCCATAAAATTCAGATGATGAATGTGAAAATCAAGTTTGATCTCCCCTCCTGGCCATCCCTGGTAATTTTCTGGACCCAGCCTGAATTGGCTGATCACACTCGGAGGACTGGGCAACAACAATCTCCTCTTCTAGGCTGTCTCTTTCTGGCACTGCCAGGTTTCCCTAGGAGAAAGTGGGGAGGAGGTTGTTTTGCAGGATCCAAACAAATCAAAAGCATAGGCTGGGGAATAAAAATCTGCAAATGGTCAGAGTGGATTCCTCACAACTGTCTTTCTAGAAGTTATCCAGGTTTCTGTTGGTAGTGTAATTTAGGAAGGGCAGCAGGGTTATTTGGACAAAAAGAATGGGGAGAAAAAGGGAAACACAATTTCTGGGAGAGATGAGATTCTGCCATTAAAGACCATTTTCACACACAAGTGAACTTTTTTTCTGTCCAAAATTACATTTTTTGAAAACTAGAGGCAATGTCTTGATCACTTAAAGTTGTAGATGTTGTAGGGTCCTGGGACGGAAAATGAGGTGGGAGTAGAACCTGAATTCTCTGTTATTCTCTAGCCCTGTTTTACATGTTTAATCCATCCTTCTCTGTTCAACATGATAAAGTTGCACAAGAAGGATCACAAAATCTCCATTTATGGCCATTGTCACATGATATGATCCCCAGTCCATTTCTGGGTCCAGTTCACTGCACTGGTGTTGTCCGATGTAGCTATTCATGGTTCAGGAACAGGGTGTCTACTGCATCATGTATCTCCATATCAGGCTACACAATTACTGTGATTATGAATCCTGTCTCAGGAATGGTAGGCAGCACCCAGGGCCAGGGACTTTTTGGTGGTAGTGTCTTATTCTGGAATACACTTCCTCAGGAGGCACGGAATATAGGGTCCATCTTAGATGCTGTTCCAGCATCAGGAAATGATCTTATCATTTTCCTACACACCTTGATTGTGGTTTTCTTAAAAAAAACACACACCTTGAAACCTGATCTGATGCGCATATTAAATAATGAGACTAATCAAAATAAATAATCATACAAGATTTGGGAGGGGGCTCAGCTCTTGAGTAGATAGCAGAGTATGTATCCCACAAATACAGGTCCCAGTGAGGGTCCAGCCCTCCCCAAACCCAAGCATGGAGCCCCAGAAGGTGTTCTCCCAAGTGATGAAAGATGTCTGTTTGTCATAACACATGACTTGTCTCACCGATACAGCTTGTATTTGGCATGCTTCGTTTTGTTATTAGTCATTTGCTGGTAAACATGGCCTTAATTCTTAAGCCTGACTACTGAGGCAGATTATGTCTAGGGAAATCTCATTGCGAGGAGGCAACTGCAAGGCATATGTATTCCCCTGAATATCTAGCTTGACCCACGGACCCATAGCAGCCAAGAGGCAGGGTGTCACTGCCTCTTGTCAGGGCTGGCATATCAACCAACTGAAGAACTAGCCTAGTAAGCGATCCGACTGTACTCCTTCCACACAGGCTGCTGCTCTCTAATCAAGTTTTGTAACAAGCCCATAGATTTTTGCCAATAGCTTTCGTCTTAATATGTTTTTAATCAATTGTGTGAAGCTTCAATTTGCATTTTAATGGGTTGGCACTGCAATGTTGTCAAAGCCAAAGGCAGATATTGGGAAACTCGCTAAATCTCTTTTTACCCCAAGGAGAGAGGAAAATGTATCCTTGTTCTCCAGTAGTCAGGAACAGCAAGGAGAATACAAGATGAGGTATAGATGGTACCTAACTCCAGAAAAAAAATGTTGAAAGTATAAAGGCTCTCTATCTAACAGTTGGAAATGCAATCAGTTAGAAGGGACTTTTCCCCCCATATGTGATGGACTTGTAATAAAGCAAAGAAATTTTGAATCATGATCCACTGCTTGATGGAGGACACCCTCAATGTGACAATCCAACTGAATCTAAAAGTTTTGCTGGTAGGACTGGTTGCTGAACAGACAAATAAGACTTTTTTAAGAATCATACAATACGTGACAATGGCAGCAAGAACAGTGTGTCCCAGAAGAGGAATGATCCCATAATATCATCTCAAGATGACTGGTGGATGAAGTTGTTGGATATGGCAGAGATGGGAAAATTGACGTTAATTAGAGAAGGTTCCTTGAAGGAATTTAAGCATCTGTGGGAGAAGTTTACTCTGTGACCTCTGCTGGCACAATGTCTTTGCACACAAATGTGAGGCCATGTGAAGCGTTGCATCCCATTATAGTCAATGGATGGAATGGATGCATGCATTTTTTGGTTTTACACAGGGATTCCTGGAATGGAACTTCTGCGTATACTGTGGGTGAACTGTATAATCTTTTCAAGAAAAGTTGAGGGGAGACTTGCAGCAACAGGTTTTGATTAACATGGCTAGAATCACTACCATAGAATGTTATTCTGATTTAATTAGAGTATTCTGATGTCAGGATGTGTGGCTCCTCTCATAAGTATGCCGGACACGTAATAGTACATGTTTTAGAGTTGCTTTGCTAGCTTAGATCTGGCTATAGCTTGCTATCGTTTGGCTCACTCGCTCAGTCAGAGCAATGAGACAGCCAGCAGGATCCTGGATAGACATTTATTAAACTCTGAGTAAAAGAGTTCTCTTACCCAGTCATGCCACCCTGGTGACGCAAGGTTAAAATCCAAGCGCCAGCCCTAAGGAAAGTGGCCCAAATAAAGCTGCTGCTGAAGTCAGCATTTATGTGAATCTTACTGATTGCATAGAGGAGAGTAGAAATTGGATTTAGGCTCTGTTCTTCTCTCCCTACCCCAGCCTGCCCCATGTGCTTCCCAAGGACCAGTTGGAAGGTGTCCTTAGAATCACAGAGTTGGAAGGGGGCTCATTGGCTGTCATGTCCAATCCCCCGCTGAATGCGGGAACTCCAGCTAGAGTATTCCCCAGGAGATAGCTATCTAGCCTCTTTTGAAGACACCCAGAGAAAGAGCCCTCACCAACCTACCTTCCCCCCTCTCTTCATAAAAAGATACACTTTTTTTTCTGGAGTTGCACTATAACTTCTTCTTTCCTCAGTTGTCTTGAGATTTTGCATTTAGTACATAGACGAGGTGGGTGGTTCAGTCACAAAATCAATGACTGTGGCCTCTGCCAAGGCAAAATTGAATTTATTAGGTCCGATAAATTCAGCCAATATTATCTGATTGTTGAAACGGCCTGCTTTTCTTCCTGTGATGATGGGTTTTCCCAGCTTGGAGAACATTGACAGAGGCTGACTTTCAGCAAAACCAGTGTCCCCCTGAAAATATGAGAAACACTCAGCCAGGGTGGTGGTGGTGTGGAATGTGGTTCTTTGCTGACTTCATTCTCAAAGGAAATAAATAATTCTAGCAAGAAAATCTTCAATATCTGTGTACCACTTAAATACTATTCTCAGTTTGGGATTTTCTGCACAAAATCCACACATATGCCTTTCTGTGCAAAAATTGGGGTTTTCTGCACAGAAACTGCATTTCCTGCAGAGAAACAGCATTTTCTGCTTGTAAAATAATTATGGCCAGAATTCCGTACCAATTACTTATTTAACTATATTCAACTAAGTAAACTTTCCTGGCTTGACCCTCCAAAACCTGACAAAAATGTCTCTTTCCCCTGTTCTGATCACTAGCAGAATGGATTTTCATTGCCCCATGCAGCTGACGTCCAGCAAAGTTGGGAGAAGTTACAATCATCTCACAATCATACTAAGTAGCAGTGATGTATTTAAGTCTTTTATTCCAAGTCTCAAGTCCTTGTAAGATACTTACAAGTCAAGTCTCAAGTCTGGGAGCCAACTTTATACCCCAACCTGTATTCCAAAATTTCTGGACAGAGTCGAATAAAGTCAAGTTTTAACAATTTAAGTAGAGTCAGCCCTCCACTTTTGTGATATTGCCATCTGCAGCTTTGGAAGTGGGGAATTCGATCCTCTTTGCTTCCCATTTACAAAGCTTGCCTTCTGTTCTTAGGAAAAGCTTTAGAAAGCTCATCCTATATGAAGCAGGGACAGGCTGCTGAGTAGATAGACCTCAACCCTCCTCAAGCCCATTTGCTGTTCCCTCTGAGAAATGTGTCCACATTTTGGGCTTGAGACAGATTGTCATGTGACCCATAAATTGTAAGATTTCTGGAGGAACATGTTATGTTACTGAAGTAAAGGCAGCGAGTCACTCACTAAAAATATGTAAGTCTCAAGTTGAGTCGAGTCAGTGTTAATTTTTGCCAAGTCAAGTCCACGTTAAGTCACTGAAGTGACTTAAGCCTGACTTGAGTCCGAGTCAACTGACTCGAGTCTACACCACTGCAAAGTAGTGATTGTGAACAGTTACCCTCAACACGGCTTTGGTGAGAATTTCACACACACACACACACACACACAATTCAATGGGCTGGGTTTCTCTTTGCTGCATTTCTTAATGGATTGAAAAAAAATCACTAATCACTAAAAAAAAAAAATCACAAATTCTTGTAACAACCCTAGAAGGGGGCAATTAAAATACATTGCCCAACCAGTGATACGAATGTAGATCACACATTTAGAGGATTTCTGCTTAGCCACAATAGCATCTCCACAATATTGGCCATGAACAATTTAGCGTTTCCATCTGTTGGTTTCTGGGAGGGGAAAGCCATCAACAACACACAGCAGTCAATTCACTGGACTTTTCCTTACAATAAAGTTGTTTATGCTCACCGCATAGTATTATGAAGTGCTGGGGGGAGTTTTCTCATATCATTTTTTCTGCACACAACCCATAATTTTATGGCCCTCTATCATGTCTCCCCTTAAATTGCCTCTCTAGAAGTTGAAGAACCTCTGACACTGTAATGTTTCCAACACAGAGGCATGGCTCCAACTCCTTGAGCATCTGGGCTATCTTTTTCTGGGCCTTTTCTAGTTCTACCCTCTTGTAGCGTGGCTACAAGAGGGAGCAAAGTGAGGGCACTGCCCCCCAAAGTAAGAATTCTGCGCCCAAAAAGAAGTTTCCCCTCAGTTCCCAGATTTCTAGCATTGTGCAGAATGGAACTCTGAAAATCATTTGCACTTGGAGCTCTTCTGTTTGCTTTGTTTCCATTCCTTTGCACAGTTTGTAAGCCCCTTTTCTTTGAATGCCTAAAAGGTAACCCATCCGACTTAGCATGCCCAGTGGGGAGCAACTTTCAACAACCCACAGCAACATTTGTACAACCACCTAGCTCAGAGGAGGAAAATGAAGTGCGTGTTGCTCACAGTTAGCCATCCTCAACACCATTTCCATTGTAAGAAAACTATGAGAACGTTCAGCTGCATTGACAAGAGACCTGGAAGAGAATGTCACCTTCTAGAGGCTTTGCTAATAACGTCAGACAGCTATTTGCCTTGATTCAATTGTGTAATTGCTCATCAACTTTGAGCTGGGACCTTTAAAAGGGTTACAAAAATGGCCTAATTTCACAGCATTTGAAATTTGTAATTATGCCAACCTTGCAGTCAGTTATCAAAACATGATAGAAGGTGCACTCTTCTCCATCAGGGTGGGCAACTGCATTGGGGACAGGTGCCAATTTACCCCAGTGGGCTGTGCTGGGAGGATTTTGGTTGTTGCATGGGCAGTAGAATATTCTAAGCTCTGCAATTTCTAAAAAATTAAGTCATGCAGGTATCAGTTGGATATATACCTTTATAAGTCACTGGAAGGATGACAGCCTCTTTTTCCCTCTCTCATCCTTGCCATCCCATCACAATCTGGTAAATATTTATCAATCTGAAGCTGTCATACTTTGGCCATATCATGAGAAGACATGACTCACTAGAAAAGAAAATAATGCTTGATAAGGTAGCAGTTAACAAAATAATTATCTAAACTAAAGGTTCATAGATCACTTGCAGACCAGCTTCTGTCTTTCAGTCCCTTTTGGAACATCCTAAAATGTGTAGAAAATGGCTTAATTTGTATTCACAACCCCTATATATTCACAATCATGGCACTATTGCCACAGTCATAAAAGTCCACCCACCCTGCTCTACTGGGCAGCAGCCATGGCAAGCAACAGAGGTCTGTTCCCCTATCAACAGGGATACAGTTGGCTGACATTTCATTCCCCTCCCATGAACCATCCCCAGTGGGGGAAGGATTGCAACGGAGATACAGCTTCTGATTGTTGCACCAGAGATCACTGGAGGGAACTGGGTGGAACCATTAGTCTGCGGCACCTCAATCAACAGGAGAACAGATTCCCATCACTCATAGCAGCTGCTGCCTGTAAAGCAGGATGCGGGGGCAGCCAGGCTTGGGGATGCTATGAAATTAAGTAGCTGATCTGGGATGACGAGGTGGGGCCTATCACAATGTCAGTGTAACTGTTGGATCTCAGCCAATTTTTTTTCCCAATAAAACTCATACATCCAGGGGGGCACGAGTGAGTGTTATCGCCCATTAATTTCTCATTTGTATAATTTGTGTGATGAGCCACAGTTGCCTGATTCCCAGAATTCTCCAGCAGATGCTATCGGAGATCTATCAAGAGTCCCTGCTCATCCCAGAAAAAGCCCTCGGTATATGTTTTTTAATAATTTGTTGGTGTGATTTTTAACACAAAACACTAGAGTCTCATTTAATTAAATGTGTTGTTAAGGAATATTTACAGCAACTTCAGAATGATGCACAGTGGCTTTTGCCTTCATTAAAAAGATCCACCAGGGTGTATTTCTCTCACGCTCGCTAAATAATAAACATTGGGAAAACAACCAGTGGCATTTCCGAGCGAGAGGCATCGGCATCGACTGCCTTCTGGGGAAATGAATTATGCAGCCAGATACACTGTAGTTCGAGAGAAACATTCACTCAACTTTGCTCTCCTTCTAGCCTCTTCTGTGGAAGAATAGCCTTCAGGTCCTCAAATCGGTGCGAGAGAAGAAATGACACAATGCCAGGACAAAGGCCCCTCCCTAAACTGCAAACCCCAGGATTCCATAGGATGTTGAAAGTGGAATAATAGCACTATAACAGGCATGCAGAAATGGCCCTTGTCATCCACTGTGGAATATGTGCACTCAGATCCCGGAAAGAGTTATGCATGCAATGTCATTAGCGCAAGGTTGCACACTGAGCATGGATGCTGATTGGATGTGCATTTGATGTCTTCATTCAATTGCACAACATTGCGATTCAACACAGGAGTTTTGTAGCTCTCCCTGATGTGGGATCTTGGTCAGCATCTTGACCATGGGAGATACAGCAAAGGGAGCAGAGAGCCAGGCATTGGTGCTTCCCTCTGAGTGGCAACTGGTTTGTTCTGCCCTGGCCTGACAGTGGTTATAAAATGGATTTGTGCACCTGACATTTCACTTATGGAAAATACATTAATTCAATTACAGGGCAGTAAATGGGATTGTTTTTATTACCCAATCGATACCTACCTTCTCATTACAGATATTCATGCAGGTATTTAAAAACCTCCAATCAAACTAAATGACAAGAGCACTTGAGAAGGAGGTTAACAAGGGAACCGGAACAAATTGGTCTGGAGGGAGGCATTTTCACCAGTGAAAGAGGGAAGGGACATTTGCTAGCAACAGAGAGACTTTTATGGAATCCTTGCATTTATGCCACCTAACAAGAGGTAGACAAGAGGCTGCATACACTCCCAGCAAGAGTGCATCATTGTCAACTATACCTATTGTAAGTCCCAGCATTTGGAGTGGTTGGTCTTCAAAAAGCAATCAGGATCCATCAGGTCTGGAAAAGACCCGCTCATGATGGAGATAAAAAGGGCTGGAACTGGCTTATTGACATGGATCCACACAGCTGCCTGCCTCTTTGGACTCAGGGTGGGAGTGGGTACAGGAGAACTGTCATGAGGAGCACCTATCCCAGTTTACTATTGGGCATGCATGCATGCATGCATGCATGGGGGAGAAGAAGAGCAGTAGAGGCAAAATTACTCTCTTTGCACTCCTCGATCCTGATGCTGAATTTGCAGAAGTTTCTTCTCACTTCTAAGGATCCTCAATAACAGGGGTGGGCAACAGAACAGGTTTTCTTCCTAAGGAAAGAGCAGCTAGCTTTGCACAGGACAGGAACAGCTAGATCTCAAGAGAAGGTGATTTCTGTTGCCAGGATGCATGGCTCTTGCCCTAATTATTTGCTGGATGGATATTAGAATATGTATTAAAATAGATCTGATATGACACTAATGTAGTTGACATTTTATTACCTGTCTCTTATTGCTCTCTGTCCCTAGTACTGAAAATGGCCAATCGGGGAGTAGCCACTGCCTACACTGACACCCCTCAACACCATCTTAACTAACAACACCTCAAACAGAATGGAGGCCTGTGACTCTATCACAGTCTCCATTTTTCTCCTGTATGATTTTTAATATCTTTGCCTGATGAAGAGGCTGGTGAAACTTTGGAAGCTTGCATAATATATTTTATGCTTGGGTGTTGGCCCAATAAAGGCATCACTGCTTATGGATCAAACCTCAAACAAAAGTACTCGGGTAGCCGTGGGCAGCTGAATGCCTGTTCTCCATCGTCCAAGAAATACAATATAATGACAACAAAATGTGAAGGTCAGATGTTGTGTCTTGGCATTTGTGTGGAAGTTTGCTAACTTTTCGGCTGTCCTCTGTGGCTGTTCCTTCCAGAGCAGTTTGGTTTGTAGCCATAAGGTTTATCTCTCTACTTGGAAAAGCACTGCTAGCTGCTACAGTTGCCAACTGGCCCAATTAAGGAAAGGTCTGGCCTTTTGTTGTGTATTTAACAGTAGCAGGTCTTGGCATATGGGGAAACTTTTCTTGGCATGGAAACAACTCTTGTCACCAGTGAACAATTTGTGGAAGACCGAAGACACTGCAAGGAGACCAGTTCAAAGCAGTGCTAACTGGTGATTTGCGTGTCTTCCCTCTTGCCTGAATACAAAGTAACATTGAATATTGCAGCAATTAACCATTTGGAGTTTTGGGATGCTTTAGGAGTCCCCTCGCCCACATATACATAGTTGTAGGTAGCAATTAGCAATGAATACATAATAATGCTTCAGTTAACCACAGCCCTATTCGATTTCGCGAAACTATTCTCTTGTCTAATACTAATGCATACATGTGATAGGAGCCACGCACCTTGACATTCTGCTGAATTAATTCAGTGGAAACTACATACTTTGACACTTTGAAATCAGTTTGTAGCAAACAGAGTAAGCAGAAGAGAAAAGTGGGAAGCAGAGGGAGAAACCGGGACGCTTTAAGAGCTGCTGGAAAAGTCGGATGACAGGATATTAATCATTAGCTGTCCCTGCCGAATTAGGATAGCGGGAGGATATGCAAACTAAGCTCTAATGGAATAAATGAAGGGGCATGTTCATCTGTTTTGCTGTACAGAGGTAATGCCCTGCTTTCTTGGCACAGCTACAGATTGTTGTTTATCTTCCACAGCTTCCTCAGCTGGGCCCAGAAATAACTATCTGCTTCCAGGCTGCCCAATTTCTTTCCTCTTCTTCTTTTTTAGCTACAGATTGGCAAGGGCTGGTTTCACCTTGGGCCAGATTAGAGCAAATGCCTCAGAGCATCATTAGATGTCAGGCCAGTTCACGGAAGCGATTTATCCTGCCAAGCAGGCAAAGCTCCTTTTCCCTGAATTACCTCCTTCAGTAAATTAAACTAATGATATTTGTGCAATAACTCAGGTGCTGGAGAGAAAAAGACAGGGCTCAGGCCCATTATCCAGCAATTCTGCAAAGGTTATACTGGAGGTCTGGGGAAGAGAGACAATAAAAACAGGCGGGGGTACTGCTGAATATCAGTTAATTAAGGCTGCAGTCCTCACAGTCACTTACCTGAACATAAACCTCACCAACTTCCGCAGGACGAAATCAAAATGGGTACCATACCCCCCATCATTTCACAGATGAAAACTGGGATGCATGCAGCAAAACAACAGCATGGTCACGACAGCAGAAGTTATTCATGAGGAAGATCACCCAATTGAAGCAGTTTCCTTTTGCCAAAATCTACTGGGAAGGACCTGATTCTGCCCCCTCCTCTTCTCTCCCTCTGCTGAGTTAAGGGAGTGCAAACTACTTTTAAAGGCAGCTGAAACAGTGGGAGGAGAGAGGATTAATCAAGGTTGTCTGCCAAATCAGGACAGTTAGAGGGTTGGAATATTATTGGGATGCTTTGGGGAACTCTCAGTAATTTCTACATGTTGTGTTAGGGAAGCTGGGTGATTTTTCCCTCTGTGAGTTCAGGGCCATTTCCACACTAGCCTGTTATAGCGCTATGATTCCACTTGCAACATCCTATGGAATCCTGGGGCTTGCAGTTTTGGGGCAGGCTGACCAGCCCCTCCAGAAACTGCAAACCCCAGGATTCCATAGCATGTTGCAAGTGGAATCATAGCGCTATAACAGGCTAGTGCGGAAATGGCCCCTGTTAGGAATGGAGAGATTATTTTGTTACTGCTTGTCTTCCTGCAGAATAATGGAAATAGATAGGCAGACAGAAAGACAGACAGATATATTCTGCTAGCAGTCTTTCAGGTAATAATGCTTTGCAAGATAACTGTGTTTTCTGCACAAAAACCTCATCCACCACATTTTGGGGCAGAAAATGGTTTTTTTTTGCACAAAAAGCTGTTAGAAGTAGCAACCTTAGCATCAACACTCAGCAGTTGCTATTTTGTCTAAGAAATTAGGCATAGCAGGCACTCATATCACTTCCTGTTTGTTGGTCTTCGCCACACCAACTCTTTCCCTTTATCTGTTAGTCTGAATTTTTCCACCCTCCAGTTTGAACTTAGTTCTCTTTCTTGCCTCCAAGTCTGAAGAGCACATGTTACTGAACCTCACACTGTGAGATGTTATGGGAACTTTAATATCTGTTAGTAAACCTGCTTAATTGTTATTATTTTTTTAACAAAGAAAACTAAGCTTGTTTTATTTCTTTGCTAGATCTTGTGGGAGATGTTGGGATGGGACTGGCTTTTATTCATGTTCTGCTTGCAAGTACTAATTTCTTTGTTTATGAGATACACTACCATCTCTCATATACCCTAACAAAAACACATTTCCTGCACAGCAGACAGGGTTGTGTAATATTGAGAAAATAAAAACTTTGAAGCTTTTCTCCAAGTCATTCAGTGCTTTATCTCCTAAACGTCTATCTGCGGGCTGCTGTTAATGGCATGGATGCAAGGCAAAGTGCCCACTTGGTTTACCAAGCAGTTTGACTTTGTTTAGATCTTTCATGCTGAGATCTAATTCCTTGAGGATCTGGAATGACAAATCTCTGAACTGCAGTCATATTCTGAAATTTGGAAACCCTACTTTTCAGAGCCTGGGAATGTTACTTTCTTGGTCTCCAAATTCCAGAATCATCTATTTTGGGATTATCAAAAGGTAACTTTCCAATCTCTGCTACTGCCTGAGGTAGAAATTACGTGCAAAGGAAGTAAAAACCCAAAAGACCCAACCTTACATTCACCCAATTACGATGACATGAAAAGCATCGTTTAAAAAGGCCAAACTGCATTCAAAAGATCATTGCATCACAATTTAGTTTCAAAGTATAATTCCTGGACAGCAATTTAGGTGGCCTTTGCTAAGAAATCTCTTTCAGTGTTGCCTAAATTAGCTCTTTGAGGGCAGGGGTTGCAATTGATCTGCTTTGTTAATAGACTTCTGGTTTATAGCTAACAGCACAAGAGCACTGGGTGTACATGCCTACAAATCACATTAGGGGATGAAAAATAGATCATTAAGTTCTCAGAGCAAAAAAAAACAGGGGGTGGAGGGAAAAGCAACCTGCCCTTCGTTCATTATTTTGGTCGGGGAAAGGACAAAAAGACATCCAAATGTTTTGTGGGTGAGTCAGTTATTGCAGAAATAAGCAATCATGCAGGAAATCTATAATATGTGTCCAACTAACAGCGGCTGTAACATAGTGGTGAAGTTTGGGACTCAAAGCAGCTTACACCAAATTTTCAAGAAATTGTTAAAAATCTACAAAATGCAAAAGTTAAAACAAGACTAAACAATCAAAACAAGATTAAATCACAGGCATGCGTATGCACACTCATACATACACACACCAGCTGTATATTCACTTTCCTTGGATTCTCAATATGGACTATTCCCAGGTAAAATGTGTTCAGGATTGCAACTTGGATCACGTTAGATGTTATAAGGAATTCATATGTGGAGGAAATGCATTTTCTGCATTTTTCTGTGCAGAAAATAATATTTGTACATAAGACTATCACTTTCCACACAGAAAATGCTACTTCTATGGGGGGGGGCGAGTCCCGAATTTGCCAATTGCCTTCAAAAACTGTGTGGTTTTTGAAGGCTTTCTCACAGCAGGAGGAAAAGTACTAAAAATATTCGTTTCTTCCATCAAAAACTAAATCTGGTGAACAATTACATTTCTACCATCAAAATATATGGACATAACCAGACACTCCACTGCTAGGGTTCCCCGATCTCGGGGTCTGGACCCTTTTCTCAGCTCCACAAGGCAAAGGGGAGGAGTGCCAGGGTGAGAGAGCTGCCTCCAAAAGTGTGTGTGTATATGTCTATTTGTTACTCTTGAGCTAAGATTCTAGCACTGGTAAGATGCAGCATATCTCTATGTTCATGGAGGTTCACATGGATGCCAAATTTCTAACACTGTAGAGAGTAAGACGCTGATAACTGTAAATCCTAAGAACGCTGACATTTGCTGTACTCATATTCCCTTAGTTGCATTGCCTGTCCTTTTTCTTTGGATACCTAATGTTCAGCTTAAGTTATTGCAATGCTAATTTGTGGATTCATGGAAAATTTCACTGGGGAGGATGCAGAATTCTTATTTTGGAGGGCAATGACTTCATTCTCCTCCCCACTAGCTAACCTCCCCCCTGAGGGGAAGGTTGGGGGGAAATCCAAGCTTAATGGTAAAATCCTGTGCATATCTAATCAGAGCTAAACCCCATTAGGGTGACTTACTCCCAAAGGAACATGCTGCAGCATCAGCAAAAGAAATCAGTGAAATAAAGTAGATGGGAGGCATATCACAAAACTGTTTCTCCTTGAATTACTGGGTCAATTTCACAATTTTGATTGAATCACTGCGTCTTGCCAGCTAGAAACTTAATCAGGGCAATTACGCTTCTGGGATCTGGTCCCAAGTCTTTTCTGATTTTTGCTTTGCCTTGGTAGATTGTTGTTTCTCTTTCCCTTTTTCTTTTTCCCTTTCTATCTTTTTTTTTTTTTTTTGCCTGCCTAAGAGCTGTGAAACATGAAACTATCATTGCTTCCAAACTAGACTTCAGGCGAAGGTGAAACATTTAAAAATATTATGAGCCTCTCTCACAGATGCAGCCACTTAATTGCATTTTGCCTCTGGGTCTCCAATTAAAGCATAATGCAGAAAACGGCATTTTGTAAGAAAGAACGAGGAAGGAGAGCCGTGGTTTCCCATGACATGTTTAAGAGGAACGTGGGTGGAAGTTTAAGAACCGGGTGGCACAAGGGCACTCGCAATGCCTTAAGGTCCTTGCCAAGCTATGATCAAGGTGCTCACACAAAGAGACAAGAAAATAGTTTGTTACCACCTCCTCCGCCATAATTATTATATTAAGAAAACATAGCATGAGCAGAGCCTGAAAGCAAACAGAACAGACAGTGAGTTGCTTCTTACATTCGGAATACAGGAAGGGACTTGCATCTTTGTGAGGGACTTACGTCTCCCAGAAATAGAACTGAGCAATTCCACAACTTTTGTACAGCGCCAAGGAGCTGCCATGACATTGCTTTTTGGGGGAGCTAGCAAAATGACTGATGGGCAATGGGACTGATGTACAGCAGGACCCCTGTGCATTGGGGCACATTGGTAGAGGCTGATGTACACCAAGACACAGGTGATTTACAGATGGGCTAATCCGCAGCTGGGTGCCACATCTGAGAAGGCTCTCCTACATCGTCACACACTGTAATATTCCTCACTATTTGTTTCTCTGCAAAATAATGGGTTACCCAACATTGGAAAAACCCCAGCTGTTCCCCATATTAAAAAAGGGCAGAGTTTGTACAGGAAAAAAGATGTAAATTTATTTGCAGAAGAACTCCCCCAAGACCTTTCAAAGGGCAAATTGTATGTAGAAAAACAGCACAGAGATGTTGGTGTTCTCTTACAACAGGGACAGTACTGTAGAAACAATTCATCTTTCTACGTGAGGATGAATAGCTCAAAGATCAACAATCCTACTGTACAGTTCTTACGCTTGAGAGTCTTACAGAAGCCACATATACCCGTTGCCCTCCTGAGATGCTCCCCAGTTATCTTCCTTCCTGTGTTTGCTAGGGCAACACGCACAGTGTGCTTCCCTTACTACTAGAACCCAGAAGGAGAACATCTGGATTGCAAACGGGAAGAGAACGTGCAGCTGAAAAGCCCACGAGCTGGCTGACCCTTCTTAGGGCGGAAGAATGGCAATGATGATGGACTTCCAGAGCACTGAAAATCTCTTGCATTGAAGATGAACAACCCCTCTGATCCCACTTGTAACAATTTGGGAATATTTTATGCACTCAGCTTATAATTTTGATAAATCATGCAGTATTTTTTTTCCTGGGAGGGTTATAAATAGAAGCCGTTATTTTCATAAGAAAGCTAAGGAGAGGAACAGGGGTGGGTGGGAGCCGCTATCCTCGACTTCATGAATAAATCATTCTGCTCCAAAGGAAGGCTAAGTGGACAAAATGAAGACACTGATTGCATAAACTCAGAACAATCTTCCCTGTAGGATAAATGCCCTGCTATGTGTATTCTCTCCATTCCAAAACCACGTTTTGGATTTTGTTTCTATTAAAGTTCCCATACACACACACCATTTGGTATTTACAGTGTTGGTACCATGTCCCAGTTCACAATTACTTTCCCCCCTACCAACTAAAGCTTGGAAAAGTTACTTTTTGGACCAAAATGCCCAGAATCCCCAGCCCACAGTCCAATCCAAAGCAGGTGGCTTAGAAGAAGCAGACAGGATCTGGCACTGACTCCGAGCTTCAATTTCTCTAGTGAGAAAGCAAAGGGGATGGAAATTACCACTTATTTCAATCTTGCATTCAGGAATAAATAATTTCCCTCCCTCTGTGCAAGATGTTTCTGTGCAGTTTTTGATTGCTAGTCTTTTAATTTAAAAAAAAAAAGAATTTTTAAAAAATTCATCTGTGCAAAAAAAACCCACAAACCTTTTTTGTGATTTCTTTGCACAGAAAAATTGCTTTCTGCATAAAAACCAACATTTGGGGGCCAGGAAATAATGTACAGTTGACCCTCCACATTTATGGGTTTAACTTCCATGGATTTGATTATGTGTGAGTTTCTCCAACCCCTGCCGCTCCCATCTCAAGCACTTCTTGTCCAGGGGAAACTTCACTCTTGGTGGCTTCAGTCAGGCTGTGCAGCCCTTTAAAAACCCACCTCTCCCTCCACCGGCCACTGCCTGGACAGCTTTAGGAACTCTAGGGCAGTTTTCCCCAACATCATACACTCTGGATGTGTTGGGCTACACTTCCAGTCATCCCCAGCCTGCATGCAGGTTGTGAATGATGGAGGCTGTGATCCAAAACATCTGGAGGACATCTGGTTAGGGAAGACAGCTCTTGGACAAAGGACCTTTTGAGCTGGAACAAGAATCAGAAGGCCCTGCTTATCATGATGATGATGTAATATCTGGAACTGAATGCAGCTAATAAAAGCTAGAACAGATATAGTTAAAACGGATCATACAGAACTGAGAAATGTGGTTAAACTATCAATAAAATTAAAAGCAATTAAAAGCATAACCATCAAAAAGGAATATGAAATACTCAGCACAGGGAAGGCCTTTTCCTCCTGAGCAGTCAGCCCTCAAGGCCTGATGGGACAAAAAAAGTGTTCAGCTGTCTGTAAAAGGAGAACGAGGAGGGTGTCACCCTAATTTTTCAAGGAAAGGTGGCTCCCAAGCCTGGGAGCTGCCACTGAGAAGGTCGTCTCTCATGCTCCCACCAGATATACCTGTAAGGATGTTGGAACAGAATGAAGGAACTCCCTCGAAGATCTCAAGACACGAGCCATTTCCACACTACACGGTTATAGTGCTATTATTCCTATGGAATCCTGAGGTTTGCAGTTTAGGGATGGGCTTTTAGAATTCTCAGCCAGAGAGCTCTTTAGCCTCAGGAAACTACAAACCCCAGGATGTTGAAAGTGGAATAATAGCGCTATCACAGTGTAGTGCAGAAATGGCCACGGACAGGATCATCCGGGGAGATACAGTTCTTCAGCTAACTTGGACCTGAGCAGGGCTTTGCAAGTCATCCTCCGCACTTTGAATTGTGCCCAGAGACAACAAACTGAGCTAGCGGAGCTGCGGTAACAAGGGAGCTACAAAGATGGAAGCCGAGTCTTTTTCCTCACTTGAGACAAACTTAAGTGTGTCTGACCTCCAGCCGACCCACCTTCAAAGTTTATTTCCCCAACTTCCATCAACTCATCATAAAGTAGCTTGTTCTGTAGTTTATTGACTTGGCCCTGTGCTTGCCATTTTCCTCACTGCTTCACAGCCTTCAGGGATCTGCTCCAGTTTCTGATTTCTATTTCTTTTGCTGAGGCTCTTTTGGATGTTTGTTGTTTGCTTGCATGTTCCATCTACTTCTAAGAAGCACTTTCTCCCGCCCCCCCCACTTCCAACCTTGTGGCACTGCAGTTCTTTCTCCTAACAGCTGATAAATCAAACAGTCCCCCATTTGAGTTTGGTGAGGGAGAGAGAGAAAGGGAAAGAGATGTTAAACAGAGATGCTGCTGTGCTCCCTTTTGGATGGAGTTTTCTGCCTTAATTCCTGCACTTAACAGGAATCTGAAGAGTTTCCTTATGAATTTCACCACCCTAATGGTCTTTCTTTCCCGGCTGGCCGTGTGTCTTCCTCTGAAGCAAGCATCAAGTTGAAGACTTCTCAAGGGACAGTCATCTGTTTGATTGTGTCCCCCATTTGAGGGGCTGTTGAGACAAAGGTAACAACCAGTCTGCCTCAAAGTATCAGAAGTTTCAATTATTTTTATTGTGATTGTATCTGCATATCATATCCTTCAACAGTCCTGATTTGTCAGGGACAGTTCCAATTGATCCTCCTTTATCCCAGATTTTCACCTGCTTTTAAAATGTCTTAGCTTCTCTCTCCTCCTCCCATTTTCCTCCTTGGTTCTTGCCCTGCTTCAATTGCTGCAAACTGAGTTCAAGGTGCAAAAGGAGTTTGCATTCAACAAACTTCCTGCGGGAAGGGAAAGGGGAGAGGGATCTTGCTGTTCCTAGTAGGAACAGGCGAAAGTTTATGTGTACTTCCTCACTAGTAACTTGTTGAACGCAAACTCCGTTTGCACTTTGAACTCAGTTTGCAGCAACTGAAAGCAGAAAGCTGACTGTAATACATATTAGTGATGACTGAAGTGCAAATCAGTTTCTGTGGAAAATGCTGTACCCTAACTTTTCACAGATGAAAACTGGGGCATATATGGTCAAGCAACATGAGGGTGTGGTCAAGATGGCAGAAGTTATTAATCAATAACGACACACCAGCCAGGAGAGGCCACTGCAGCTTGCTTTTGCCTGAGTCTACAGGGAAAGACAGGGTTCCACCCCTTTCTCTCCTCTCCTTGCCGCTGAGTTAATTGAATGCAAACTACTTTTGCACTTCGAACTCTGTTAGCAGCAACTGATGCAAACAAAGGATGAAGGGGGAAAGTGGGAGGAAGAGAGAAACCAGGACATTTTAAAAGCAGCTAAGAAAGTGAGAGAGCAGAGGATTAAATGTATGATATCATACAATTGCTGACATCACTTCCTCCTCCTCAACCTCTGTTCTATTGAAGAGGTGACATCTTTGTGGTGGTAGCAAGCATGGCTACTCCCTCTCCAACTTATTCAGACTTAAGATTTCTCTTATTTTTCCTGTCTCGACATAGTTCCTTTGCTAAATACTAGCTTTCTTATTTTCCTAAGTGCCACATTATACAGGGAAAGAGTGCAGTGTGACTGCAGCGTACATGTAGTAGAGGAGAAAAGATGCTCTGCAAACTGTTCTAATGTTTCAAAAGGGCTCATTCTGCAATTGCAGTGGAGAACTCACTTTGCTAAGAAGGGCCTGAATCCTGATCTTGGTCCAAACTGGGGTCAAGTCTCCTTTTTAAAACCTACATTGAAAGTGTGGTGTGTTCCAGGTGGGGATTGATTTGAGCAAAACCCAAGTTTTCTGCACAGGAGACATTACTTCCTTGCAGGACACCCATTTTGTGTCCAGAAAGCAAGTTCTTTTTTGCCACAAAACACCCCCATGTGTTTTTCTCACTCCGGATATTGGTACTTTTCCATAGAGTAGCTTTTCAGCACTCCTTCAGACTTCTCAAACTTTTTAGAAGGAGGCATCAATTAATATGTGCTCAAATCACACCGAGTTCTTGATGATAAAGCTTAATTCCATGTTGCTTGTGGCATGGAGCATTGACTAAGCACACAAACTCCCTTTACCCATGGCTTCCTCCATTCTGGGGGCAGCTGTGGGATATTAGCATCCATATGGTGTTTGTTTCAGACCACTTATCTGTAAGGGATGCAGCGGGCGTGATAAGAAAACCAGGAAGGCGGCAGCTTTCTGCACAGCAGGGTGGACAAAATGGAGCCGAAATTTGTAGCAATGAAGAGCATTAGCATGTAAATGGATTGCAGAGAGGCGTCTTCTTCAACCAAGTGGTTAAAAACTAATTTGCTCTCTGGAAGTCAGCAGGTTCTAGGTATCTAGAAGTTAGCAGGTTCTAATTTTTCACTAAGTTTCTTCCAAACAAAGCAAGACCATTTTCTTCCCCCGTAGGAAAACCAAAAACCACACAGTTTTCAAAGCCTACTCACAAGTCAGGGCTTATTCTGAACAAATTTTGCAAGTTTTTTTTTTTGCACCAAAAACAGCACTTTCTGCACAGAAAAGAATATTCTGTGTTGTTAACTGTCATCAAGTTGATCTTGACTTATAGCCACTCTATGGATGAGAGACCTCTAAGCCATTCTCCCATCAACCACCCTGCTCACATCCGCTTCCCTATATTCTTCTACAGAAACATTCTTTCCTGCACAGAAAATGCAGTTTTCTTTGCAAAACATCCATGCGCAATTTTTGCACAGAATAAGTCCCAAATTATAAAGATTCTTGTCAGCTCACCATTCTTCTTCTCTTGTTTTTTGATCATTTTTTGAATATTTTTGCATGTTCTTTCCATCTCGAGCAGGTTCCCAGGTGGTCATGTGTGATCACCAATAAGAAGTTTCTCAAAGGTGTTTCTTTATTATATGACAATTAGCACCAGCGTGTATTATAAGACGTGATTCTGCATATCAGTGGTGGTCAGGAATTCTTTCTAGAGGGGTGTTGAGGAAAACAATTCATTTTTTCTGCATGTAACTTTTTTTTAATTTTTTTTATTAACATGTATTTCATAAATAAAACAACATATAGGAAATTTCAAAGATAAACAGTAAGTAAACAAACAGAGAAACTCTAACATCTAACCTAACACTAAATTAAACTAAACTAAAAAAAGGGCCAAAAATACATATAAATGACTTATAACTCACCAGCTTTTGGTTCTAAGATAATCTACAAGATATACTTCTTCTAGTGTGTCTGTCATTATCACACTATAGCTTAGTATTTAATAACTGAAAGCTTAACCTTCAAAACCAGTAATTGATTTTCCCCCCAACAGCCTCTTAGACATGCAATCAATTTACCCAATCATTTTTAAATTTAGTTTGTCCATTTTTGCCAAATCCAGCATCTCCAAATGCCAATCTTCACACAAAGGAATAGCTAGACTTTTTCATTTCTGTGCATACAGCACTCTCGTTGCTGTAATCATGTAGTGAAAGATTCTTCCCAACCTCTTATCAGTCTATTCATGTAACTTTTAAGAGAGGGCATTAAGCCAAATATACACACACAAAACTGTGCAGTCTTTCTCAACCTAGCCAAAACCTGTGCAGAATATAAAGCAATAAATTGCACTGTAATGCACATTAATGACACTTAAGTATGGGAATGAAGGAAGGAAGAAGGGTAATTGGCTTTACGTTTATTAACTACGTTCCTGAAGGACTGGGACAGAAAATAAAACTGCATCTGCATTCCTCTTACAAGGTTCCAGTGGAAATAGTTGACTGTGTGCCGTCTGCAGCCTTTCCCCCAGTGCTTTAGAAAGGTCACTGAAAGCCAACATTAAAGCAGCCAGAGCTCTGTGATTTGCATACATTGTACACATCTGTATATATTATTGTGCAATCTTTAAAAGCAGCTTCCAGGATTCGGACTTTTCAACAGCATTGGCCAGAGAGTGGTCAGAGCATAATGGAACCCCAGGTTATCCCAGTGTCTGTACTTTATACATACTTGTTTAAGGCAGTATCCAAGTGAATATATGGAAGACTACATGCAAATATTCCATCAGTGGTTGCATAGGATGCCACCTTGCAAACTCAAGGGCAATGCTAGCTGAAAACTGACTTCCGTTGCATCAGATACACACAAATGTCCTCAGGATGCGGATGTGACTTTAAAGACTTGCATCTTGGGAATCTGCCTTTGTACCAAAGACTGTCAAGAGTACAGGCTGTGTTGCTTTTTAGTTTCCATAATCAGTCCTTAGTTTTTCTTAAAAAGTTTATTAGAGTGTTCTTAAGCATTTCAATCAGAACTTGAGGACCTTGCAAATTTCTTTCCCCAGAGCCTGTTCTGTGGTTTAGTTGAAATAACTGTACATTCATTACCATTTATTATGGGTTCTGAAGATGCTTGAGGTACATAGCTGCTGGCTGTTACAGGTAGCACAGGATTCTCCACATCAGTGGCTCTCAGGCTCTGGTTCTTCACATGCTTGGAACTTCAACATCCAGAATCCTTGAGCATTGGCCACACTGACTAAAACTTCTGGGAGCTCGAGCCCAAAATATCTCACATCTTGTAGCCCTTCAAATGTCATTGGACTACAGGCTCCCATCACCCAATCCATCATATCCAGTGATGAGGAATGCTGAGACTTGCACCTGGATGCTATCTTCCCATCCCAGCTTGTTGGAAATTTAAAAAAGACTTCTTAAAAACCTGCTGCTCACTTCTAGTTTTGAAAAATGAGGAGGTACAACCCACCAGAGACAGCAACATACTTCCCACTAGCCACCAAAATTTATGATGAATTAGATTGATTCCCTTCTGATTTGTTGTTATGGTTTCAGTGTGATTGGTGACAATGATGGTGGCCTACCACATTGTTATTGGAGATGCTCTCCAGCTTTGATTGTACCATGCATAAATTCAGCTAGGCTTGCATGGGATGGAAGAACTTACCAGAAGATTGTGCTCTCATTCATGATAAGCTATCTGCCACGTCCAACATTGTTGCCTGTTTTGGATCCTCACCTTGGGCCCCAAATGAGGAACAACATCCTGCTCTCAATTATTCAACATTTGACAGAGTCATTACAGTCAAGGAGAACCAATCTGAGGAGTTATGGAATTGATCAGGCTGATCTGTGCTGAAGCTTCAGCTGTATGACAGTCTCTTGGAAAAGACATTTATCAAAATGAGGAGATAGCTTATCCATCGAACTGAGAGGAGGATGAGACACCAGCACTGTCATGTCCTGGATAACTTGCACTCCACAAACTTCACATGGAGTTAAAACAGAAGTGTTTATTTGGAGCAAAGTAAGCAACACAGCAACCTTCCTGGGAAGTTGCTGAGACCAGGGCATATCGGGTGGCAACAGATTTTATACCTTGTCAAACAAATTTAGGCGTGCATAGCAGTGATTGGTGGAAGTCATAAATCTCAATCACCCCCAGTACAGGCACTTTCCCAGACCCTTGGTTATTTACATATCTTTTGTCCTTGAAACCAGAACAGATTCCTGCCCCCTTATCTTTGAGCATTACCAGTTCCCATAACACCTTCCCGATACTTTCCTATTCCCCCTCTAATCTTCTCCCCCTTGCCAACATACATTGTAGCAGCAAACAATAAAACAATTAACATTACTAATTACCTTAGGGAGTTTCAACCAGTGTCATAGTTGCAATCAACAATTGGCCAATGGAACATGGTAGCGCTTTAGCAGACTATAGCAACAATCTAAGCTAGCCGATCTATTCTACTACATCTACTAATAGACATCCAGCAAATACCAAGACAGGATTCATGCATCCTGACAAGCATTGACTAGCAACAGCAAATCCTAGGAACACTTCTTTTTTGGACTACAGCTCCCAGATAACACATGTCAAAGATACTCTACAGTAGGACAAAGAGAACACAGCCAAGCCAATCACCCATGTTCTGGGTGTCACCGTGGAGGAAGATAACCACAACTGAGACCATGCATTAAGTAGATAGAGCACAACTTTATGCCCCCAAAGTTATGAGGCAGTGACTTGCAGTGTTGTGCAACTTTATGCACATTGTTAGGCATTAGTGTGCAACAGCATCACATGGGAAACTCTACTTCAGCATCTAAAACCTGGTTACTTCCATTGCACAATGGCGCAAAAGTTTGATCTGCTGGCATCGTAAGGCAATTTACGCCTATATGTGTCACCAACAGGATGCCAGCCATGCAAAAAAAGATTCCCATTTTTATGTATTTTCCTCATTCTCAGCTTAACCTAGCAAAAGATCTGACGCATCCATTTTCAACAAGCAGCCAGACTTATATTTTCAGAGATACTCACTTGATGAAGGCCTGCTTATATTGGGACCTTGAGTCAGAGCCTTGAATGTCCCCATTCTAATATACACCCCCCCAAGTTAATTAGCCCATCCAAAAATTTCATTGTTGCAGAGCTGGAAATGGTTTTTATTTGATAAGGAAACCATTCGCAATAACTCAGCTGTAATTATACCTACCTCTTCATTTTGGTAATTAGCATTAGCCCAGCAGATCAGGCTCAAAAGCTCTCCTCTTTTCTCACAGTGCAGGCATTGCACTTCATCTAACAAGCACCGGGTGCTTGGCACAAAACACGGAAAGGAGATGATCCCGGCAAGTTCTTTGTATATCCCTATTGCTTCCACAAAGCAGCAGAAAGACAGAGATTGTGGGTTTCCTTACTGGGATGAGCAAAATTACTCCCACTCTGATCCACCATGAACCTGGATTAGAAACCTGGACATCTGTTGCTTCACCCTGATTAATTTCAGGTTTTTTAATAATATATTGTGTGGAGTCCTCTCAATCTACAGTATTTCCAGTTAGCATTTGCAGCAGAGTTGGAGAGCTGGTGAGTCTCTTCAGGTTGTTAAACTACAACTCTTATCACTCCTCCCAAGTGGCATTGCTAGGTGGGGATGATGGGACATACAACAATGTAGAGAGGGCCACAAATTCCCCATCCTGATTGGATAGATGGATAGAGGACTGGATGAGGGCAAACATATTGAATCATAATGCAGATAAGACAGAGGTGCTCCTGGTCAGCTGAAAGGCGGATCAGAGATGGGGTTAGACTCACCCTGAAATCTCAGGTTCACAGCTCGGGTATTTTCCTGGACTCAGCTCTGAGCCTGGGTGTCCAGCTTTCAGCAGTGGCCAGGAATACATTTGCACAGCTAAAAACAGTGTGCCCACTACATCTGTTCCTTGAAACATCCGATCTGGCTCCAGTGGCAGATGCCTTGATTACATCTCAGTTGAACTACTGTCACACACTCTGCATGGGGATGCCTTTGGAAACTGTTCAGAAACTTCATCAGGTCCAAAACACCGCAGCCAGAATGCTGACTGGGATCAGTTATAGAGTGCGTATAAGCCCTTTGTTCAAATAGCTTCAGTGGCTGTTGGTTCCTTTCGAGGCACAATTCAAAGTGCTCGTCATGACCTATACAGCCCTCTATAGCTTAGGTCCAAACTATCTATCTGAAAGAACTTATCTCCCCTTACAACCCACCAGAGTGCTAAGATCTGCAGGCGAAGGCTTTCTCTTGATCACACTACCATCACAAGCTCACTTGGGTGAGGATATAGGAGAGAGCCTTCTCAGAGGCCGCTCCTATCCTTTGGAACTTCCTTCCAGGTGGGGCTAGGCTGACCCCCTCCTTGCTTTCCTCTCACCAGCAGGGAAAGACCTTTTTGTTTAAGCAGGCTTTAATATGTAGACAGTATAGTTTTATTTATTTATTTATCTTTTTAAATGTTTGTATGACTTTTACGTGACTTTATGTTGTTTGATGTGGAATTTTAATTCCTTTAAAATTCCATTACCATTTTTTTTTTAATGACTTTCTGGAAGCTGCCTTGAGTCCCACTCTGGGAGAAAGGTGGCATACCAATGAAATAAATTGAATAAATAAATAAATATGTGTACCTCAGAAAAGAGAAAACTGACAGATGACATGATAGCCATCTTTAAATATCTGAAGGGTTGTCATCTAGAAGGTGAAGCAAGCTTGTTTCCTCTGGCTCCGGAGACCAGAAGATGAACCAGTGAATTCAAATTACAAGAAAACAAATTCCACCTAAACATTAGGAAGAACGTAAGAGCTGTGTGACAGTGGAATAGATTGCCTTGGAAACTCCATCTTTGAAGGTCTTTAAACAAATGTTGGGCAGGCATTTTTGAGGAGTGCATTAGTTGTATATTCCGGCACAGCAGGGAGTTGGACCAGATGGTCATGGCAGTTCTTTTCAGCCACAAGATCCCAGCAATTTTAGTGACTGAGAAAAACTTCCTCCTTTCCACTAGGGAAGTTGCTTTCGGGAACATTGGTTGGAAGCTGAGAATTAAATTCTGCTGAATAGTTTCCTTGCCTCTCTTCTTCATCCTCCAGTTGCCTGATAGGCTTCCCAGGACTCCTGGAGACAGAGCAAACTGTGCTCGGCTTCTCATTGCATGCAACGGTACTGCACTAATCACATCACATTGCAGCAATAACATTTCAAAGGTTCATTACCCCTGGAAGTTAAATGTCAGGCAGAAGCCAGCCCATGCATTAAGATCTTTTTCATTCCACCACCCTAGAGTTTCATAAAAGTATGCCCCCAACACCACCCAATGACAGGCAGGTGAAGTAATCTAGAAATGGGCATTTCTTGTTCTTTTTTACACAATTCACAGCAAAAATCTTTGGGTCTTTCCATCAAGTTGAGAAAGGAATCTAAAGCTCATCAAGAATGAACGTAACAAAATCTTTCCCCATAATAAAGAGGTACAAGTATTCCCAGCATGAAGAACACCACACTGTAACTGCCTGCTATGCCTGTTGTTGTTATATGCCTTCGATGTATTTATGACACTAGTCAGTTGTTTTGGGTGAATGCCTTTGTAAACGGCTTCTCCTGTTTTCAAAAAGGTAGCGAAATGGCAATGCATGCTTCTGCACCATCACTGCATTTGGGCTTCAATGATGTTGCGTCCTGTGTTTGCTTTCTCACACTTACACTATGACAATACCCTTTGGACCACCTTGCTTGCATTGCTCCTTCCCCCAAAACTGGTGCTTGTTTAAAAAAACAGGAAGACATAATCACATAATTGCATAATGACAGATCAGGAAGGACTAGCACACTCTGCATCACTTCCAAAAATGATTTTCTATCCTTTTTTCTTGCAAACCAACACTTGCCCTGCTCTGCTTTTGTATATTATTCTTTAAATTTCTGTGCATTTACTTTTAAAACTTTTGCTGAACCTCATATTTTCTCTGAGTGTTAATCTTTAACAGGGCTGTACTAGAATTGTGTCATTGTGCTGCTACTCTTTTTTTAAAAAAAGTGTACAAAAAACCTTCCAGAGGATAAAGAATGTTCATACAGTGGTTCTTTTGAGAATCCCAGTGACTTCCAAGTACTCTGGGAGTTTTGTGCTGGATATTCCCAGGGAGTCCCCAAGAACTGAACAATGAAACCACACTCACGTTGTGCTCACTCTTCTCCCAATATCATAGTGAGCAAGACATTCACACCCAAAGTGGTTACTAACCCATAACAGCATAGGGAGTCATTAATGGATTGTTTCAAGTGGAAAAAGAATCAGTTTCCAAATGACTCAATAGCAGTACAGCACATTACAGTGCTGGGAGATCAGCAACATTGTGCAAAAAGCTCTAGGCCAGTGGTTCTCAACCCGTGGGTCCCCAGATGTTCATGGACTTCAGCTCCCAGAAGCCCTGAGCATTGACCATAGTGGCTGGGGCTTCTGGGAGCTGAAGTCCATGAACATCTGGGGACCCACGGGTTGAGAACCACTGCTCTAGGCAAAGACAGACTAACCTAGTGCAGTTGCAGCATAACAGTGTTGTGTAGTAAGTCCCCAAGGCAGACCCAACTTATCGCAAGGCTATCATAGTGATTTCTTGGCGTAACTTGTTCAGAAGAGTTTGCCATTGCCTTCTTCTGCATAGGATACCTGGTATTCCCTGGCAGTCTCCCTTCCAAGTGCTAAGTGGACCTGGCCGTGCTTACTTCTGATAACAGACAGATCTGGTGCCTTAATGTCTGAAAGAGAAAGAGAGATGGCATCTATCCCTTCCCAATTTGACTCAACGATACCAAGAGAAATTGATCAAAAGCATGAAGAAATATCCCCTTTTTTCTTAGCCATCCCTAATTGTAACTGTACAAATTCATCCATAATATTTTCTTCCTCCTCACTGTCAGCGCCTATGATAAATGGCTTCTCCTTGGATACTCCAATTAATTTCCTAAACTTTGTCCTTGTAAGTGTCCTTAAATGAGAGAAGAACACTTGAAGCTTCTCCCTGCCTCCTGTCATGCCACCAAGGGTAATCTAGATAGACGATCATGCTCCTATTTTATTTTGGGCTAGGTTTATTTCTCTCTCTCTCTCTCTTTTTTAACGGAGAGAGAAGCTGCAGATTTAGATACCTTTCTTTACTTCCAGCTCTTGTTTTTCCCTCTTGGGAATTAATCCTGCCAATCATACTTCCAGGCCCATAGGGTGGTCCACTTCTGCTCTGTCTCGAAGGGTGCACACTGACCTCCCAAAGGAGGCCCCAGGCTGCTCCTCGTGATTTCAGAAAGTCCTCAGAGAAGGAGCTGATGCATTCTGCAGCCTCCTTGCTTGCTCAGCTGCATTTCCATCTTCTTCATCTGAGCTACTTTGAATTGGGAAAAGGCAGCCAATCCGCACTTTCAGCAAGTCAGTTGCCTGGACACCTTTCTGTATCCTTCACAATGCTCACAAGGCGGTGTTGTTCCAGAATGGTTTAGGGAGGACAAGGAATAACAACCTGCACAAATACGCAGAATTAATTGTTATACTTAAGAATTGCCTATATAGGAAGATCTCTAAGAAATAGCTGTGTTAGTCTATTATAGCATAAAGGTGGAAAGAAAAAATCCAGCAGCTCCTTTAAGACTAAGTGATTTCTATTTTAGCACAAGCTTTCATGGATAGCAATCCACAAAAGCTCAACCTAAAATATGTACCAGTTAATCATATAACCTCCAGCTGTCCCAATTTGGAAGGGACAACCCCAGCTAATTCTCTGCCTTTTCACTTTTTCAGCTGCTTTTAAAACGTCTCAGTTACTCTTTCCTCCTCCTGCTTTCTCCCTTTGTCCTCAGCTTAATTCAGTTGCAGCAACGTCACTTCAAAATGCAAACTTAGTTTAAAATCTGTAAACTCAGCAGGGGAAAGAGAAGAAAAAGGGAAGAATCTAGTCTTTCCCAGTAGACTCAGGCAAAAGCAAACTGCTGTCCCCTCTTCTAACTTGAATGTTCTTTCTCATTTATAACTTTTGCTATTTGGACCACTTTCAGAGGTTGCTTAGCCACAGATGTCCTCATTTTTGTCTGTGAAATGTTAGAGAGTACGTAGTCTTATAGGTGCTGCTAGATTTCATTCCCTCTATACACACTTTTTTCTTTCTAGATAGGAAGAGGAACATCAGGTGTTAGGGAGAACTTCCTTAATTTTTTATATACTTTCGAACTTTGCATTTTAATTAATTCTTACCTTTAAGAAGCACAAGATGTTAAGTTTCACACCTTCCCTTGCCCTTTCGCATTCCTACTGCAAACAAAATAGGAAAGTTAGTGACTAGGAAGCAAAAGGAAAA
Source organism: Iguana delicatissima (assembly GCA_948472985.1). Taxonomy (NCBI): domain Eukaryota; kingdom Metazoa; phylum Chordata; class Lepidosauria; order Squamata; family Iguanidae; genus Iguana; species Iguana delicatissima. The sequence continues at coordinate 41,258 of CAOKZL010001398.1, read as the reverse complement.
GGTGGCAGCTGTGGCAGCCCTGCGGAAAGAGATGACAGAAGACTAGCACCTTCATACACTTCCTCCAAGTGTCCCCCAGTCTGTGAGCAGCATACAAATTGACAAATGAGCCATTGCTCTCAATTAAATTTTCAAAGCATACCTTCCTCATTTTGAAAACAACAGTACCCACTCATTCGGGCTTGGCCTTGATCTTTTGGCTCTGCCATGGCCTGCTGTGCCTTCCCGGTCCCTGACATTTCCAGATAATTACACAATCCTGAGGGGCTTGTATTTATAAATTGGCTGAATTATTCATAGCAGAAACTGCCAAATAAATAGCCAGCTCTGGCCAAACAGACCAACAGCGATTGCCTGCTTGATCCAAGGCATGCTTGTCCAGAAGGAAACCCCACTAAGGGCCTTTCCACACTACATTGTCATAGTGCTATTATTCCACTTTCAACATCCTGTGGAATTCTGGGCTTTGTAGTTTCCTGAGGCCAAAGAGCTCTCTTGCTGAGAATTCTAAATGCCCCTACCTAAACTGCAAACCTCAGGATTCCATAGGATGTTAAACGGGGAACAATAGCACTTCGACAGTGTAGAGCAGAAAGGCCCTAAGTCTGGAGGAACTTGCTCAAAAGAAAAAGAGAACGTGTGTGTGTGTGTGTTGCCACCAAATCTGGCCCAAAGTTACATTTTCAAGGGAAGGTTGGAAGCTCCTGCTTCATAGGAGGAGGAAAAATGTTTTGATGGAAGCATCCTGTTTAGAAAGCCAACCATAATTCCCAGTTTTCAAACCCAGTCTATAGTAGCAGGCCCAGCCAAGGTTTGCAGAAGCGTTATCAGTCAATTACCTCTCCTGTTTCATCAGTCCTACTTAGCAATAAATTCAGAGTGTCAGCTCAAGAGAGCATCCAGCACCATGGTCAGCACACAAAGCAAGAGTCAAGGTTTTTCAGGAACATGAGCCAAGGATACAAATGAAGACCACATTGCTTTCACCAGACTGATCAGTTGTTTATAACAGACTCCTCCCCGCCCTGCCTCTGGTCTTTATTGGCCAGCAGCCTCCCCCAGCTCTTTGCCTGACTAATTAATAAGGCTTCCCTATATAAGTTCCCTGAGCCTCATGGGCTCTTGCCTTTCAAACATGTAGTGGTGATAACATCATCAGATGCCAGGGAAGGTCAAAATGTATTTGCAGAGAAGAAACAGGCCAAAAAGTTTAGCATGAGGGAACAATGAACATCATCTTAATTCTCCTTGTACAAAACTTTTTTTGTGCCCCCCCAATTACATGAGAAAAATTTGACCACTCAGAGAAATAGGTATTCATCCTCCCAAGGAGACGAAACTGGATGTTCATTAATGATATTTAATGATTCTCTTACTAATTCTTACTAATTCATTAATGATATTTAATGATTCTCTCACTAAATATTTAAAATATTTGTCTATACAATATCTAGTCTGTGCACATTTGGGGCATGTCAGTGTCTTCTTTTGACCTGGTGATGCTTATCTCTTTTTGGGGGCAAGGTTTAAATCGGGGAGGACAAGCAAGCAGTTTTATGCTCAGACACCCTCTAGGAGCTACAGTGACTACCAAAACAAAAAGCCCAAAGTATCAAAAAAAAAAATCTACCTCTCGCTCTCCAAAAACAGATGTCCTTTGGTGTTAAACAGTACAGCGAGGTCTTGCAACTTGCTCAAATATTGTTGCACTTGGAAGCTTCAAGGAATAACAATTCATCCTCTCTTTTTGGTCAGGAAAATGTCTGTCTCTAGAATCTGGAGGTATCAAGGGCCACCAAAGCTTCCTGGAGGGGTTGTATGTAGCCCTAGGGCTACACTTCGCCAATCCCTAGTCTATATGGTCTCCTTCAATTTAACTGACTCCTGGAGGTGTTTTTTGAGTGTACTCATAAATGGTATTGAATCAGCTTATCCAACCTACAGTTGTCTTCTCAGAGATTAGCAGAAACTCAAGCAGGGAAAGAGCATCACTATTCCCCATTCCTTGAGTTTCTGTTAGCTGCAGGTTTAACATGGGACCTTCTGCAGGCAACCCATGCACTCAGCCTGTTGACCCTGGGAACAAATCCAAATTCTTCTCTTCTTTCTGGAATAAAAAAGCATATTAAAAAAAGGAGTCATGCTGGATGTTTCAGAGCACCTCCTCATAAACTGCTAAGGAAAATCCTTAACAACACCTTCCGCTGTTTAATTCCAACACCGCAGGCATTGGCTTAATGCCTTCTTCTGCATAATGCAGGAGGCCATTATGTTTGTATGAGAAGGAACGGCTGCTTGTTGTGCTTTTGGTTACTCCGTCTCTCGTTTTGTTCTGATTGTCAGAGACGATGATCTGAAAGGAGCAAACTGCCAAAATGAAAAACAACAAAATAAGGAGGATATGTTAAATAATTACCAAGTTAGATGAGAATCCTGCAGTGGAAAGAAAACCTATTCAGAATGCTCTTCCAGATGTCTCCACAACAGACCTTGCACATTGTTCACACTGGATTTTTTTAAAATGCAGACATGAATCAGTGGGAAAGGAGTCATCTAAGTTCCTTGCAGATCCCTAGAGTGTCTCCACAGTGGAGGTCTTAACCGTCATGATGATGTTGTTGTTTGCCTTCAAGTTATTTCCAAGTTTTGGTGACCTTAAGGGAAACCATTTATGGGGTTTTCTTGGCAAGACTGGGGGGGGGGTTCCATTTCCTCTCTCTGGTCTTTCAGAGTCCTAGTCCAAGACTCTAACAATTGAACCACACATAGGCTCTCTTTCACCCTCGTTGTTGCCGTGTACCTTCAAATAATTTCCAACTTATGGCACCCTAAGGAGAACCCATCATGTTTTTTTTCTGCGGTTGAGAGTATGTGATGTGCCCAAGGCCACCCAGTAGTTTTCCATGGCCAAGCAGAGAATCAAACCCTGATCTCGAGGGTCATAGTCCAACACTCAAAACACTACACTAGCTCCCCTTTCCCTTGTGACTGTACTGCCCTGTAAATTCAGGGCCCAGTTAACCCCATGACATCAAAATGGCATCTCTAAATCTGCAACATGAGAAACTAAGGAAGCCAAAGAAATGATATTAGTACTATATCAGAAACAATTTTCTGAGTATTAATTACATCATCCAAACCATTCTGGGGGTCCTTTGATGACACTGCTCTTGCCACATTATGGCTGCATACCAAAATCATGTCAGCCTGGTTGTGAATCATGATCTGCTTGGGTTTTAATCAGGAGAAAGCGGAAGCCAGGGAAAAGCAACTCCATCCCAGGCAGCTGACTCAAAGCAGGGGAATGATGGGACACGACATTTGCTCGCATTAAAACAAGTGCCTTGTCAAATGGCATAATCTTCACGGGTGAGCCCAAAGCTCCCCAGCTGAAGAAAAGGTTCTGTGAAGGGATCTTACAGAGAAAGCACACATAACCATAAAGGGGCAACAGATAGTAACATAAAGGGTCAGTTTTAAAGGCCAGCACCCTCTCTAACATGAAGGGTCTGTACTTTCACAAATCTCCAGTGGCTCCTAGACAGAATTCAAAGTGCTGGTTTTGACCTATAAAAGCCTCAACAGTGCAGGAACCAGATAGGTGAAGAATAACCTGCCCTCATATAAAACTGCCCTTCTGTTAAGATCTTCATGGAGCAATCCCTCCCCCATCTGTTTCTGCCTTTGGATGACAGCTTGGAAAAAATTCCTTTCCTGAACTGTGACTCCCAGCATCCCCCAGTAAACATGAACAAGGGATGTAAGCTTATAGGGCAGGGGTAAAATGGAGGCATTTCCTCCACAGTGATCCATCCATGGTGACTAGGTCAGTGGGAAGCTTAATCTGCTCACAGTTTAGTGTTGAATCTATTTAAGGGTCAGGAGTCAGCGCTCTGGATAGCTCCTGTAAAGCGAGCAACCCATCAATTGCCTATTGATGAAGAACCTTCTTTGCCTGCTACACTTATTGACTCTGCAGCTGCCATTCCTCCTCCTGCCTTTCTGTGGATTAATAAATTAATCATAACTACTCCTTTTAAAGCAAAATGGAACTGGAGACTGTTTAACAGAATAGTTAATCATGCAAAATGGATTCAGCTGAACTGTCAAATAGCTGAAATTCAAAACACATTCAGCAATATTTACCATCCCAGTTGGCAGCTACGAGGGAAAGGATGGGTGCTAACACAATGGCGTTTGGGTGTTAAGAGGAGAGATATATGTTCCACCACTCTGATTTGACTTCTAGAGATTTCAGAGGAGACATACCGTAAATGTTAGTGTTAGCAGCCTTTGCATGCCTATACTCACTAATTACTAATTTGTATGTAACTCTATAGGAGTCTAGGCATACTATTTATTTTTAGTAACCAAACTTTCCCTTTTCCTGGATCACACAACCTGCAGCCACCTTCTCTCTCACTTTCCTTTATAAGAGCACATGTTTTTCCAGAGTCTCTCTCCGTGGAACACTTATTCTTCCTGTTTTCTGATACCATGTCATGCATATTCTCTCTGTTTTCTCAAGAAGACATATTTGTGTTTGACTACACACAAAATAAAATTATTCTTATGCTATACAAAGAATTTTTTTTTCCTTTTCAGCTAAACTCTGTGTGTATGTTGGTGGGTATAGAACTTGTTGTTGTTCAGCTTCTGCCTTAGCAATTTGCTTACTCTGCTTGAGAGATTTGGTACTATCCTCATTTTTCTCAATAACGACACATGGGAAAAAGGGACCACCTCATGCTAAGTCTGTCTTTTTTTTTTTTCAGATACACTGTTCAGATTTCTCCAACCTCCCCCAGAAAGACAGCTTTTCCCCTCCATCATCCTTTCTACATATAACAAAATAGAGTCATAGCTCAGAATAGATGTCCCAACTCATAGCGTTCTTCTAGCTGTCTTAAAAATAGGAAGTGACCCCCAGGTCACCTCCTGTTGTTACAAAAGAGGCCTAAAATGGTTTAGGGGGGACAAAAGCATGATGAAATTGCCCCCCACATCACCTTGAAGGCATCTGAGGGGACAAAAAATATTTTATTTTATTTGGGGGGATTCTTGAGGGGAGGGAAACCTTCCAAGGTCTCAGAGGTGGAAATGCCAGCCCAGCTTCCAACTCTGGTCCAGACCAAGGGTGGGCAGCTACAGATGATCCAGGGGTTCAAAGTACCCCCAAATCCCAAGTAAAACCAGAAGTAACCAGGTTACTTCTAATTGCAGGGGAAATGTCCAGTCTGGACAGCTTATCTATATTGGTAAGATTAAGCCAATCCATTTGTGTTGTACAAACAGGATAATCTATGAGGAACAGCCAAGAATTTGAACTTTAGCTCTGGTAACATTGCTCAACCTGGTTTGTACATCACTTTTGTACATTTGCATAACTTTAGCTGTCCTTTAAAAAAAAACAACCTTGCATTTTCTAAAACAAACTGTAAGCTCACTCCAATCCATAGCACTAAACAACAGAAAAGAGAATAAGAAAGGAAAAAGAGAGAAAGGTGAAGAGCCAAAGCAAGGACTGTTGTAAACCAATATTTTGGGAGAAAATATACTTTTTTGGACTAAACTCTCAGAATCTCCTAGCCAGCCTGGTCACACTGGCCAACCAGATATCTTTGGAAAGCTTAAAAGAAGGGCATAAGATGGCTGAGAATGATATTCTTCAGTATCTGTGACATCTCAGTAAAACAGGCACCTAACCCAAAATTAAACTGGTATCACCATTAGGTTATCAATAAGATCATTTTCCTTCCAGCAACTTCTTTATCTCCCTTTTTTCCCCTCCAGAAACTGGAAATGAGATCACAGATATCTTGATGACAACTGAAGCACTCTGGAAGGCAGAGAATTATACAGAGAATCTCTTGAGACTATATATAGTACTCCTGCAAACTTTCATAGAGCCTTTTACAAGATTCTTGACAAGAGGCTTTTAGAGGGGTGGAGAAAAAATTAGGCCCCAAACAGATGGCCAAGAGCAGTTTTGGCTCATGGGTGCAAAGAATATCTATTTGGGGCCTTTCCACCTGCGATGAGGGTTTGAGGGTGGAGTGAAATTTCACACAAGGAATGCAGCATCTTTTGCACACATAGCCCAGGATTAATGGTGGAAGTTGTATCTCAACCTAAGGTTGCATGGCCCTCAGTCTCCAGTTTTTGTGCTAATGCAGTTGAAATTTTATTGTCTGGATTTTACACCTCTTTGTCTCCAAGGCCCACATGGCCAAAGAAGGGAGTGGCCTCTGCCTGCATTGATATCCCATCTTAACTGACAATAACAAAAGCAACATCTTGACAAAACATAGGCCTTTGACTCTAATGTCATCATTTTTCTCTTCTCCTATATGATTATTAACACAGAAGCCAGTGGAGCTTTGAAAGTCTGCATTATGCATTTTGTGCAATTTTAGTCGGCCCAATAAAGGGTTCAGTTCCCCCTCAGCCATGCAAACCCACTGGATGAACTTGGGCACATCACATACTCTCAGCCCCCTGAAAACCCTGTGATAAGTTTGCCTTAGAAGGCAACATACAGAGCAAAAGTGTTGCATAACATGTTGTTATTGTTCTTTCTTCCTCCCTTCTTCTTTTTCTTCGTCCCTTACTCATGTCACTTTATGGGTGATTAAAACCAGTATGGATTCAAAGGTAAACAAAAAGCATCAGCTAAAAATATAAAGGTAGAAGTCGTTTTAAAAACGATCTGTAGAATTCTAAAACCATCTAAAAGGCTTTTAGGAAATTTTAAATGCTGACAGAAGAAAAGCAAGGAGAGCAGCCATCCTAGCCTGCCCAGGGAGGGAATTCCAAAGTCTGGGAGCAGCCCCCTCTCCATTGTTTCCACCAAAGGAGCCTGGGAAGGTAATGGGACAAAGAGAAGCACCGCCTTCAAAGGTCTTAGAACTTCAATGGACTCACATAGAGAGATTCAGTCCTTAAACAGCCTGAATTCTGGCTGGAAACAGTTCAGCAGCCGATGGAGCCATTGCAACAAGAGAAACTATTGGATTCCTCCTTGTGCAAGGTTCTATTATTCAAACAAGAGTCCAGCCATTTAATCAGTGACTAAAGTTCCCTGTTTCTGCCGGGGTGGAGACTCTTAAGAACATTTGGTTAGACGCTGAGATTACACTTCTGCTAAATGGTTTCCTTTGCTCTCCTCCTTACCACCCAGGATGTTCTTCTTTCGTGGTCTTGGATGGCCGTCTTTTGGAACTGCTTTAGTTATATATTCCTCCATGGCAGAGGGTTGAGCTAGATGACCCTAGTGGTCCCTTCCAACTCTATGATTCTAAGAGTGGCTGTACTTCCAGATTTGCCGCTGTTATTACTGCTGGTAAAATAGCTTGCCTTGCAACCTGATTCTGCAAAGCTAGGATGTCAGTCAGGAATCCAGGTGATAGTGGAGCTAGTTTTATTGTGGCCACAGCATCTCCATTCACAGCAAAAAGACCATATTTCAGTGGCAGGTCAGACAAGTGAGCTGGGCAATGAGATACTGTAGTAAGGGTTTCCCATGATAAAGTGGAGAGGAAAGAGCTATGTACAATAGCTTGAGTTCTTGGAGAAAAGGCAGGCTAAACGTGCAACTAATAAATCAAACAACAAACCCAATACAAACTCCAGCAGCAGCACTAGTTGCAGCAAGAGATGAGGAGAAGGTACAATGAATTCATCTTAATATTTCTCCTGGCTCAAAAATCCCAAAGACCTGTGAAACTTTTGCTCCTTGCTCCTGCCCCATTAATAAGCCTAATTTGCAGCTCGCTTACCACTTTGGCCACCCGTGCCAGCCAAGTGCCTTTCGATGAATCTACAGGGTGGACATAAATGTTAATTCTCTGCCTCCTTGTCAGTTGAATGGGGGAGCACAGCCCTTCGGCAAATTTGATTACCTCTATATCACCACTGAATGTAATTGGAGGACATGCCATTAGTCTTACATTGTACACTGTATTTATTTCCCTCGTAGACATATTTATTTTAACTCTCTGAGAAAGTAAATTCAATTAACAGTGATGCTCAACAACTCTCCGCTGGAAGGTCATCGGAAGAAAATGCATAGAGCTGGGATGAATTATGAGGAGAGAGGGATATTGTTGTGCAAATTCTCCTGGTTTTAAGGGCTGGGGAAAATCTGTTCCTGGTGTATGAATGTGACAGGTGGTTTCCATACACGTAGCTCTTTTCTACCTCCACCCTCACACTGCAGGTAGGAAAGCACCAGCAAATGTCTAATACCGTGAACACTTGGAAATGCCATTACATGTCATCCAACAAAGAGCCCAAATTTGCCCAAAATGCAGCCAAAATGTACCAAAACCACAGCAGTTTGCTTTCCCTCCAAAGCTCTATCCCAAACATCCCAAAAACACAAAAGAGGGGGGTGGAGGGCCCAAAATTAGCCAAAATGATGGCCATAAGGAATATCACATCACTTTGGGCATGCCAAAATGAACCGGTGTAGCCTGCCAGTTGGGTTCAGGATAGAAACAAGGCCCCCACCTCCAAACAGCTGCCCACCCCTGGATTATAGCTAAGCGTAGAGGGAACTGGGAGCATGAATGGAGTGGCAGTCCTGACATACCCTGGGTGCAAATTAGTCCTGGTGTTTTTACCCTGCAAGTTGTGGCTGTGTGATACCACTCCACCGCCAGGTTATCTGCTACCTTTTTTGTATACTAGTATCATTTTTTCCCTCCCACACTGCAGTTGTGTTGTTTACATGTCCCGTCATCTTTTCTTTGATGGATGTCTTTGGCACAATACCCAGACACTTCCATCCCATGTAAAAATAACCGGTCATATCCCTTGTGTGGGTGGCCATTAATGCACAGTTCAGCACAGAATAATAGATTCCTTGAACAGTAATAAATAGAATCTCAAAAACCTGGCACCGTTGCTTAATTAGTTTCGGGGTCTTCTGCATTCAGTGGCGATCCATCTTCAAAGTCAATGGATTAATACAAAGGGGCCCATTAAAAAGACATTTAAGCTGAGAATAACAACACAGAGAGGACAGAAAATAGAATACAGGATACAGAAATGTGAGAGGTAAAACTCTCAGCACTGCGGACACATACAGAGGGCTCCAATTGAAGAAAGGAGCTTGAAATGACGTTAAACCAAGAGATTTTAACTCAAGTGCCTGTAAAACTGACCAGGAGATTAAATCACTTATCAGCGTATAAAAGCATTTTGACATTGGGAAGGACACTGCATGGATGTTATTCTTGTCCACAAAGACAAAGACTGTGGTGAGGAAATCAATAGGATATTTCTTATCTAGGCCCAGGGTATGTCATTCCTACTAGCCGTGGCAGCTTCCACGTCGGGGGGCAGTGAGTCTGCTCCAGTCTTTAGAACAAACTTTAAAGAAGCTTACCGAGGGTTTTCCAATATCACTTAGACTTTGGGGTTAGCTTCTCTAAGGTTCTGACTGAAATCCAAAGTGGATTCATCCTACTCTGTCTTCTGACATGGCTCAGTCATCAGTCAGAATGGAAACTGCAGTCAAGAATCAGAAGAAGACTAGGACATAGAAGGGCAGCCATAAAAAATCTAGAGAAGATTCTTAAGAGTATACAATTGAATATCAAATTCAGGATTGCCCATGCCATGATATTTCCAGTTTTTTGCATGGTTATGAAACCTGAACAGTGAAGAAGCCTGACAGGCAGAGAATAAAGTGGCCCTTTTGCAAGGGTTTGGGGTGCACACCCCCTGCAAAAGTAAAACACACACACAGAAATAATTCCTCACCTGAGTAAGCACCCCCCTCCCCTTCTCTTCCGGAGCCCCCTCCCTCCCATTCCCTTGCCTTTTGCCAGGGCACGTATGCTTTCCTTCTCCACTCCCAGGCAAAGGCAAGCAAATGGGAAGGGGCAACCCCACTAGTGGAGAATGTGCACGGATGCCTTTCCCCTCCAATCCCTTTACTTTTGTCCGGCACGCTTGCCTTCCTTCCATGTGCCCAGGCAGAAGGCAAGGCAATGGCACAAGGTAGCCCTGTGCTCAGAAAAGGTACTCACGTGCCTCTCCCCTGCCCCATTCTCTAGCCCAGAGCTTTCCAAAATTTTCATGTTGGTGACACACTTTTTAGACCATTTCCGCACTAGACTGTTATAGCGCTTTTATTCCACTTTCAACATCCTATGGAATCCCAGGGTTTGCAGTTTAGGGAGGGGCCTCAAAAGCCCCCCTCTAAACTGTAAACCCCAGGATTCCATAGGATGTTGAAAGTGGAATAATAGCGCTGTAACAGTCTAGTGTGGAAATGGCTTTAGACATGCATCATTTTGCAACACAGTAATTCAGTTTTACCAGCAAACCGGAGGTTAAACTAACCCCTAATAAGAGATACAGACACACACATAAATTGTAATAACAAAATGTACGGGGACACAACATATCTCATGAAACCCTTTCATATATTTTTAAAAATACATGATTATTAAAAAAAGCATACATTTCCAGGATTGTAAGCGACATACCTATACACTTCAGGTGACACACTAACGTGTCGCGACACACCATTTGGAAAGCCTTGCTCTAGCCTTTTGCTGCACATGCACGTGCCTTCCTTCCATGCACCTGGGCAAAAGGCAAGTGAATGGGAGGGGGATAATGGAGGGAAGGCTCCCACGTGCCTTCCTTCTCCATTTGCAGTTCTTCTTCGTGTTTAGATGGAATCTCTTTTCCTGAAGTTTGAAGCCTTTGCCCCATGTCCTAGTCTCCGGAACAGCAAAAAACAGGCTTGCTTCATCCTCCATATGACACCCCTTCAAATATTTAAACATAGCTATTATGTCCCCTCTTAACCTTCTTTCCTCCAGGCTAAACATACCCAGCTCCCTAACCTGCTCCTCATAGGGCTTCATGGTTTCCAGGTCTTCTACCATTTTGGCCACCCTCTTCTGGACACATTCCATCTTGTCAATATCCTTCCTGAACTGTGATGGCCAAATTGGACACAATATTCTAGGTGGGGTCTGACCAAAGTACAATAGAGTGGTACTAAAATAGGCAGCAACTCCAAGATTGAAGGAAGGGAAGGAAGAGGGGGGAAAGGGCTCTAAGTTGAGTTCCACTGGCTAAATCCAAAACCAACAAAGTAGGGCCAGCATATTCAACTGTGCATTCCAAAGGCAGCCTGATTAACTATTACTCCTAGGGTCAGCTGTAATCGTTATAAGAACTGTTACGATGTCACTAAATCTTCATCAAACGTCCTTGTTCCTTTGTTTTCTGCTGAAATGTCATTGTGAACCTAGCCAAGAACAAGCCCCTACACCTTGTTCTTGTAGCAATAAAATCATACCCTGGCTCAGCTAGAAGAGAGCAAGAGCTTAAAAAAAAACCTTTGAGAGATTTACTGAACTCTGAAAATAGTGTTATCAGCCACAGGAATGTCTCCTTAAGAGGTGAGCAAACTTACTTCAGCTATAATTACGAGCAGGAGAGGCAACAAGGGGTCACTTGCCAGAATTCTCTCTTGCCCTTGGCTAGCCATTGCACAATGGCACCCCAATTGTGGATCGCCCTTGCCTCGGATGGGCAATTGGCATCAACACTCATTTCACCAAGTGAAAACTTGGCTTTTCATCAAGTCCTCTAGGCATTATTAAATCATCTCAAATTCTCAGGGAGATGATGTTTAATTTTTTATTCTTTTAAAACTGTTTCAGTTCACATTTGTGTTTGACATGTATTTAACTTATTTAACTTATTTTTATTGTTTTATTGTTGTTCTAATATTAACTGTAATCTGCCCTGAAATGATGATAACAACAGTAATAATAATAATAATAATAATAATAATAATAATAATAATAATAATTTACTTCTTATGTGCCTCTCCTCAAGATCAAGGTGGAGTACAACAGATTAAAATACAACTAAAAAGGCATAAAACCATCTAAAATACGCCAGTTTAAAATTCATAGTTAAAAATTGACTGCGGAGGCCTGCCGAAAGAGATAGATCTTTAGTACTTTTTAAAATTCAGACAGATGTTTCGCTGTCGAATGTCTTCTGGCAGGTCATTCCGCAGTCTAGGGGTGGCTGACAAGAAGGTCCTCTGACTGACCACTGGCAGTCTAGTCTTGTCCAGCTTAAGTTAATGCCCCCCAGAGGATGTGAGTGTACAGAGCAGATTGTACAGGAGGAGCCTGCAGGTAACTTGGACCCAAACCATTTGGGGTTTAAAAGGTAATAACCAACAGTTTTGAACTTTTTTTTTAATATGAGGTGAGATAGAAATATTTTAAATAAATTTTAAATAAAGTTAAATGGCCTCCCACAGACCTGATAGCCTGGTATTGGCCAGGGCAGTTGTCAACACTGATGGCTACTGGCAAGCCAACAAAATGAAATTTTAACAGAGAGAAATGTAAGGTCCAACACTTTGGAAATAAAAATGGAACGCACAAATATAGGATGGGGGACACATGGCTGGAGAACAGTACACGTGAAAGGGATCTAGGAGTCCTGGTAGATCACAAGCTGAACATGAGTCAGCAGTGTGATGCTGCAGCCAAGAAAGCCAATGCCATTCTTGGTTGCATCAGTAGGAGTATGGTGCCTAGATCAAGGGAGGTAATGGTACCACTCTATTCTGCATTGGTTAGGCATCATTTGGAATACTGTGTCCAGTTCTGGGCACCTCAATTCAAGAAGGATATTGACAAGCTGGAGCGTGTCCAGAGGAGGGCAACCAAAATGGGGAAGGATCTGGAAGACATGAAGCTCTATGATGAGTTGCTTAGGGAGCTGGAGATGATTAGTCTGCAGAAGAGAAGGTTAAAAGGGGACATGATAGCCATGTTTAAATATTTGAAGGGATTTCATGTTGAAGAGGGAGCGGGCTTGTTTTCTGCTGCTCCAGAGACTAGGACAAGGAGCAATGGATTCAAGCTGCAGGAAAAGAGATTCCACTTGACCCTCAGGAAGAACTTTCTGATGGTCAGAGCTGTCCGGTAGTGGAATCTGCCGTCTTGGAGTGTGCTGGAGTCTCCTTTCTAGGAGGTTTTTAAGCAGAGGCTGGATGGCCATCTGTTGGGAATGCTTTGATAGGTGTTCCTGCATGGCAGGGGGTTGGACTGGATGGCCCCTGGGGTCTCTTCCAACTGATTCTATGATTCTAAGAAATTGAGGCCCTAGCAGTTGCCCAAGAGTGCCCAGTGCTGTTGCCACCCCTTGGCTTCAGTGCTACAAGTCCCTATACAGCAGTGAGTCTCCTTACATAAGTCCACCCTTGGCACAGAACAATCAAACTCAATAAGTCAAGGGCTGTGCCAAGCACTCTTGCTGATGGAAAATTAGACACACATTTATTCGATATTCTGTACTACCCAAAGCCCTTTAATAACTATATTAATCTAAAGGCTACATCAATAAAAGTGCTCCAGCATGTTCCTCGCTGAATGTCGCTTAGATGGGGTGGCAGCCGAGCTGGGGTGGGTGGGTAGGATATTTCTTATTAACATTTAGCAAGAGCTTCAGGTCACCTTGCCGTTATGGCCCAAAATGCCTATGCCTTAATGGCAGTTTAATTAGATTTACCGTAGAGAGATGCCATGTAAGAATGCTGCAATCCTTGTCGTAGATCATGGGGAGGGCGTCATAAATAAAGTCAGAATGAAATATAGCAGGAGAGGAAGTGAGAGCCATGTACCTCTCCTCCATCAACTTCATCTTTCATTCCATGCCATATAAACAACTTTTGCAAGTACCTGCCAGACACAACTCCTATCAGGTTGAGAGTGAGGCATGTGATGTTTTCTCTGTGGCATCAAACTAGAGACTGGAAAATCCCACAGAGCTCAATGAGAGTCTATAAGGGTGCTTCCAAGCCTACCTGATATGGGGGGGCAACAGCATTCCCTTCCCTCACCTCCTTGTGCCAGGGAATGGCACCATTATACTGCCCGTGACTGCAACTCGTTCTTTCTTTCTTTCTTGGAAACTTTACTCAAACTGGCGGCCAATGGCTCATGGACTAGCACCTTCCCATTGACTGCCACTTTGAGTAGTCAAAGTCAAACTTTATTTTGCGGTCCATAGACCCAACATAGCGAACCATCCAATTGTACGGTATAGAGAAAATACATCTACTAAAAATAGGATATAAATAGGATAGACAGAACATAAAAGCGTAAAATAGGACATAAATGTGTAAAATAGTATAAAATACATGAAGTAAATTAAAATCATAGACAATATGGATCATTAGATAAAATATAAATAGGCGTTCATTAATTCCATCTCATTGAAACAATAGAATTGGATTGACCTTAAAGTATATTGCCAGGATTCCTGACATAGTTTGGATACTTTTTTCTCTCTCTGATCGTAATAGCTGATGATAGAAATTTAGCAACTGGCAGGGTTATGTTCGGACGTATGTCCTCCAATAGGATTTTTTACATAGAATTTTTCCAAACAGCCCAGCATACAGCTCAATAAGGGAGAGATCAAATGACGGCGACTCTGACTATAGAAAATACAAGATAGCAAAATATGCAACACTTCGAGTAGTGCTGCTTTGTGACACTGACATTATCAACCAGAACTTCCTCACAGGCACATCTGGTGGGGACTCAAGAAAGAACCTTCTTACTGACTGCTCCAAAACTCTGGAACTTCTTTCCTGGGGAGGCCCGGCTCCTTCCCTCTTTCGTCTCCTTTTTATTGACAAGAGAAGACCAGCAGGATGTTGCAACCATTGTTTTACAAGAAAAGGACTTCTCCTAGTATGCCTGGAATCCTATGAGTGGGTTACACTGGTTTATTTTGGACTGGACTCCTTCGGCCCCAGGAAACCCCATCACACTCTCAGTCCCAGAAAACCCCATGATAGGTTTGCCTTAGAGTTGCCATAAGTCAAAACAACTTGAAGGCACACAACGCCACCTGGAATATTGTGACCGGTTGTGGGCACCACAGTTCAGGAAAGGTATTGACAAGCTGGAATATCTCCAGAGGAGGGTGACAAAAATAGTAGAAGGCCTGGAAACCATGAAGCCTTATGAAAAGGTGGTATAACTAAAGTAAGAGAATAAAATAGAATAGTGTTGTTTTTCAATAATAATAATAATAATAATAGATAGAAATTATCTCTCTATTAGAAATACTTAGAAATACTTTTTCAGAAACTTTGAACTATAACTGTAAATAATAATAATAATAATGTTTACAGTTATAGTTCAAAGTTTCTCAAAAAGTATTTGACTGATGCTATAGACACAAATGGATAGTAATCTTTTATTTTCCTGTTTCTCAAAAGTAGCAAATATGGTATATATACTCATGTATAAGTCTAGAAACTTTAGTAAAACAACAACAACAACAACAACCAAAAAACCTGTGTCAACTTATCCACAGGTCAGTGTAAGTACTGTACCTTAACTCTTATCAAGGAAAGGAACCATCCCCTTCTCTGAATAGGGTGGCTAAATGTGAGAGCTTACTCCACCCCAGGAGAACCTAAAAGAAGCACGGACCTTCTTTACTCTCTCTATAGCAGCACCACTTCTGGTCTTTTTGAATGTCTGGGTGGTAAAATGGTAGCAGCCAGGGGCAGCTGCCCCCCTGACGGTGCTGGCGCTTTTCCCTCTCTGTGGAATGCCCCATAACTTATCCGTGGGTCATATCAAAATCCATAATTTTGGCCAACAAACCTGCCCTCAACTTTTACATGAGGTCAACTTATACCGGTGATGCATTCAAGTCTTGTACTCCAAGTTACAAGTCAAATTTTAAGTCAAGTCTCAGGTTTGGGAGTCAGTTTCTAAAGTGGGGAATAGGATCCTTCTTATTTCCCATTTCCAAAGCTAGAGACTTTTGCAGAAATGCGGAATAGGATCCTTCTTATTTCCCATTACTGAAGCGTCAAAGACTTTAGAAGGAAGGATCGTTCCCTGTGCTCTGGGGGCGAATAATTCCTCCTGTTCTTAGAGGAAGTTTTAGAAGACTCCTCCGATATGCAGTGGGGACAGACCTCAACCCTGTTCCAAAACCTGTTGCCTGTGTGCTGTTCCCCTCTGAGAAATGGCCCAAGCTTTGGGCTTGAGCGAGATCGTCATGAGACCAGTCGGCAAAAAGAAAAGTGTTGTAAGGTTTCTGGGTGAATGTGTTGTGTTACTAAACCAAGGGCAGCAAAAATATACAAGACACAAGTTGAGTCAGTGCGTCATTTATCGCCGGGTCAAGTCCGAGTCGAGTCATTGAAGTAACTTGAGTCAGACTTCAGTTCGAGTCAATTGACTTGAGTCTACATCACTGACTTATACATGAGTATATCTGGTAGTTACTTTTAGATACTTTTCAAAAGAATGTCTGGATGCCACAAGGGGCTGCTCTGTTGGTATAAAACACTCTCTCCTTTCCTTCATCCCTTCTATAAAGCATCAGGACACATTGCTGTGAAAGCAGCAGGGGATGGTTTAGTCAAAAGACCCTCCAGAGCATTTTTTCCTTTTTAAAGTCAGAAAATTGGATTACATCAGCACTTTCAGCTGGGTAATTGATATCTCCCCCTTTCCTATTGACCACAGGGTAGCTTTTCCTATTTCGGAGGCATCAACCGAACTCCTGTTCACTCCAGGAGAGAATTGCCATTGGGCTCCTTTTTCCCCCTTTTCTTTGTTTCTTTTCTTTTTCTTTTTTTCAGTAGAAATTAAAGCTGGTCAGCAAAAGCAATGCATAAACCCCAGGGGAATGCTGGAAGCCTCTCTGCTAAGAACAGTCTCAAGTAATCCTTTTTTGAAATGATTGCATTTTCTGCCATTGACTGCCCGGTGAAGAGGGATAGCCTCATCACCCGTTTGCCTTGGTTTATGGTGTATTAATTTCTAACATTCAAGTGTGAATGTCTTGGTGCCTTAGTGATTCTCCAGTTACATATAAATTAATATTAGGCTGCCTTTGAAGAGTGTTTGGAAACTTCAAGTGGTTCCAAGAGATATAGCAAGATTCTTAACTGGGACTAGGTACTGGGTGTGTGCAACTCCCTTGTTGCAATAGCTCCACTGGCTGCCAGACTGTGGCTGAGTTCATGTCAAAGTGCTGGTTATGACATACAAAGCCCTATATGGCTCAGGTTCAGACTATCCAAATGACTGTATTCTCCCATATTATCAGGTTGCATGGCTCCTATCATATGCATGCATTAGTATATGGAATAGTGTTGCTGTGCTAGATCAAATAGGACTATAGTTTGCTGAAGCACAATCATGTATCCATTGCTAATTGCTACCTACAACTACATATCCAGTTGGAACATTTAAAATATCCCAAGGTACCAAATGGTTAATTGGTGTATTTTTCAATGTTAATCGCTGTATTTTTCAAACTTTGTGTCTGGGCAAGAGAGAAGATGATCAGAAGGGGGAAATATGAAATATCAGGCAGGTGTTATGAGAACAAGCAATGCAAAGATAAGAGGAAAGGAACTTGCCGTAGCTGCCAGGATGAAAGATATGTAAGTAGTAAAAGGTCTGGGAAAATATCTGTGGGGTGAGGGGGCATTTATGACTTTCACCAATCAATGATGTGCATGCTTAAATGTGTATGACAAGATATAAAAACTGTAGAGATCCTGTATGTGGTAGTCTGAGCAACTTCTCAGGAAAGTTGCTGTCTTGCTTGCTTTTCTCCAAATAAATGCTTCCGTTTGAAACTGAGTGAAGTTTGGGAGAGCAAGTTATCTAGGACATGACACATATGAGCCTGCCCATGTTTTGAGGTCTTCTGGGGAGTCATTTCCTTCTGTCCTACCAGTCACACAAGTGTGTCTGACAGAATTAATAAGAAGGCCTACCAATCAACTCTCCAGTGCTTAAAACTCCACTGAACGTCAACTTCAGTAAAAGGCAGAACAAACACTACATACCATTTCATGGCAAAAGTCAAATATTGGTGACTGCTGATGTCAAATATTGGTGAACTCTTATGCTGTCAGAGCACACCTGGAACACATGCAAATTCAAAATTCAAAGAAGGAATCAGAAGACTTGAGGGAGGGTATTGGTTGTACTTCTGTAGCAACAGAGGGCTAACAGTGATAGATTGCTGTGGAGCGGTGAATCTACTCTGGGTTTTAGTCCAAACTCTGAGTTGCTAGCCCAGCTGCTGGACACAAAACAGGCTCAGCAGTTTGGATTGCTCCTTTGAAGCTTGGACTAAAGCCTGAAACAGAGTCACTGCTCCACTGGCACAGAAGCCACCGGAAGACTGGAAAGAGAGGCAGCCCAGGTTCCTGTTGGCCAAGCCTGCTGTGCAGCTGGTGCCGCTCCTTCTGCTGCTTCCCAGCCAGACAAGGAGGAACTTGTGCCCTTTCCTTTCAGCAGCCAGCGGCTCATCCATTTTTCATGCCAGGCAATCAATTATGCATAGTGAATGACAGATCAGTCAGACAGTTTATCTCCTGGGTGAAGTGCTGGTGTTTTTAATACTTGCTGTTGGCGGGGGTGGGATGATACTCTTGACTCTTTCCATGCTGACGGCCGTTCCATGGCAGCGTGCTATTATTTTGGTGGTGGCATGAAAAAGCAGGGGCAAGATACTGTGCCTGATCTGGATGTAAGCGGAGAAGCCGTTATGGTTTCACCTTGATGGAAAAAAGGAGAGAGAGAGAGGAAGGAAGGAAGGAAGGAAGGAAGGAAGGAAGGAAGGAAGGAAGGAAGGAAGGAAGGAAGGAAGGAAGGAAGGAAAAGACTTAGAAATAAAAAGAGATCCACTGAGAGAGAGAGAGACAGAGACAGAGACAGAGACAGAGACAGAGACAGAGAGTGTACAAAACGAAGCTCAGATTTTTCTTCCAGCTGGGGATATATTGTGACTTTATGGTCAAAAGGCACATGGTGGGTGACTCAGATCTACACATAGCACCCATTCAAATAGATGACCATCCTCTATATAGCACAGAGTGGGCAACTAGGAAGGGGGGGCACTATTTTCACCCCAATGCCACATTAATGGGGTGTACCAGAGCATCTTAATACACTGGATGTGTCATCACATCACTTCTAGCTATGATTTTGGGTCCAAAACTGGGCAAAAGGAAACAAACTACACATGGTTTGGCAGTAGACTGGGGAGATTTTCAGGTGGGCAATTGCCTACTAATCATGACTACTTAAAAACATTTTTGGAAGATGTAGGAGGAATGTCAGGGGTCTTCAGGGGTCACACCAGTAGAGTTTAGGGACTTTCTGTTCTCCACTCTGATACAACAGTACACATAGTACATGTGGGCAACTACTGTCACAGTGAGGATTATGCAGAAAACAGACCTACTCCTGTAATCATTCTACAAGCAATATTCTCAGCAACATTTGGAAAAGTTGCTTGCTTTACTCCAAATAAACAGTTCTGTGCAAATTTTTGCACAGAATGAGTCCTAAACTGCTAAGAGTTTCTTCAGTCCAGGTTTCTCACACCCCAAGAGGCATGTTTTTCAACCATCCTTCAAATATTCGTTCCACCCCTGTTCAAAATATGGTTCACCTCCTAATATCGTAAAAATAATTCTGCACCAGGCCTCAAGAGATTTGCAGATTCTTGCACCTTTCGTCTGCCAGGAAGTGAAGCATCAGTCACACATTTTAAAAAGAAGGCAGAATATATATGGACTGACTGACAGTTGTAAATTTCTCAGCTCTCCCTAGCTGCCACACAAAGGATCTTCGAATCCAGGGTTGGAGATGAGAGGCTATAAAATGATTTGAGTTTATTGGAGAAAATAAAACTCCCAGTGAGAGAAGAGGATAAAAAGAAAACAGTATCACCTGTGGAAGGAGTGTTTAAAAAATGATTAGGTTGCAGCAGCAAATAGAATGAGGTTGCTTTAAAGACAACTGACATCTGACAAAACCTTTGCATGCAAGCAATGGGAGAATGCAGGCCATTAGAACTGGTGCATGGAAATTACACTTTTAAAGTATAATTATACAGCTACATTTTTAATAGTGACACTTTCTTCTCCGGTTTTTCAAAAGGAATCAAACCAAGTGCTTCTTGGTTACTTTGCTTATTTGAAATATTATTTTGAAAAACATTTAATGATACAAGCCACTGAACTATCCCTGCTGCAATGCAAAGCATTTGAGGATGTGTTTGATTTCAAAGGAGCAAACAAGAGCCATTTAGTTTACAAAAGAGGTGTTTATGCCAAAGATAAAGCTAGTTTGTTGCTATGAATCAACACAGCTGCCTGCCTTTGGGGACTCTCCTTGGGGTTAAACAGAGACAGGAAAATTTGGCTGTTTTGCTTTCTTCAGAATTCTTTTTTTTTTTCAGAGGCTCAAATTTTTTCCATCTCAAGTACATAGAAATACAGTATACAAATTTGAATAAATTCTTCAAGAGCAAAATTTTTTAACAAATCTCCACTTTTGAGCCATTAAAACTTTTTGTTATCCTCCTTATGTTTGGCTGAGAAGTTGGTCCTAACTCCTCAACGGAAAGGTTTGCATACCATAATTTTATTTTATTTATCTGTGTCACCTCCCAGTCCTCAACAATTACAGAGGTGATGGACAAGGAGAACACCCATTTTTTAAAACTACAAAGATAAAAACATGTTAAAAACATGCTCTGATCTGAAAGGGAAGTTCTTGGACTAAGATTTAGATACTTTTGAAAAAAGGAAAGCTTATCAGAACTGACAAGGGTTTGCAAGATGACTCCTGCCTGAATCTGCCCTGCCTGTGACTTGCCTGAACTGTCCAATAAAACAGGAGATGACTTGGTTTAACATCAGAATGGTGGCAGCTTCAGGGGGAGAAAGCCACCAGAAGACTCTACTGCAAGATTAAGTCTGACGGATGAGAAAGAGCCTCTTATTCTTGACCCAAGTGGGATTTCTTTTCCTGTGCCTTTCTTTTTATTAATAAAAATATAACAAATGCATCCAAGTGATTAAAAAGGAGAAAAGCGCATGTGCAATAATAATATGCTGCATACCAGACCAGAGGTACACAGGTATACATCAATTAACATCAGTTAAGCACCTGCAATCAGCCCATGCTCCAGTCGCCACTGGCCATGTGGGAAGGGCAGAAGTGCGATCGTGCACTTCTTTCTCTAGCACAGCATGGGAAAGAGGCCGGCTGCGTTCCAGAAGGAAGGAAGGAAGCAAGGTGTGTTTCACTCACATTCCCTTCCGCAGGGGGCAAGTGCAAAGGGGAGCGTTCGTGTTGCACTCCCGTCCCAGCAAAGGCGCTGCCGGGATCACGACAGGCTGATCATGGGATCCTCTAAGTTGCAAAAGTGGTCTAAGTTGCAAGCCCACTACCAAGAGGAGGGAAATGAGGGTATATTCAGAGCTAGGAAAAATTAGCTTTCAGGGCGATGCACCTCCCAGAAATTACCAATTAGCAGTATCACTGACCATGCCATGGGGGGCTTCGAAGATTTGTAGTCCCCCAAAAGTAAGTTATATAAACTCTGGTTCAACTGTAGTTCATGCCTGAGGCTAAATCTGGAAACAGCCTGGGAAAAATGCTGTCTAAAAACTCTAAGATTTCTCCTCAGGCTTACACTGAAATCACAGTACCTACTTTCTAAATTTGACACTCTGGCAATACCAGTTTATTTATTTTATATCTATTTGTATCTATCTATTATTTTATTTTACACCTGCTTTTTTGTATTGGAGTATTTTTATCCTCTCCTTTAGGATGAGATCTCAAGGCACCATTTCAAATAAAACATCAACAATTTAAAATGATTCCAGATTAAAACCATAAAATGAGAGGGAAAAAAGCATTTCTCTTGCATGCATTTCCTCTTTCAAGTTTCCTGTCCTCATGGATGCTAAAGAAAGCCTTGGAATAGTTCAGCGCCCTTTTGCTTTCTGAAGTTTCCACTTGTTCCCCGGCTGGAGAATGTAAAAAAGAAAAAGAAATCCCAAGGGAGAATATATATCATGTGTTGGGACGGAGGGGGGTAGCCAAAGAGACTACTATTTGGCCACAAGATGGCAACATTGGGTCGTTCGTTATCCAATAGCTTTTTTAAAAACAGCATTCCAGAAAAATTGTTTTGTTTTTGCTTTTTTTCCTGAGAAGGATAGTGCACTTCTGGAGAAATACACGTGGCACATCTCATTTTGGACTGGACCCCTTGAAGGTTGAAAATAGTCACATATTTGAAGATTTGAAAAGTTTTTAACTTTAAAAAAAGCCACATGTATCCGAAATATGTCTGCTTAGATCCTGATTTTTTTAAAAAAGCATTTAGCCTTTTTGTTCCTGCTGGAAAACTTGTGTTTAAACACCAGTGATTTGTTCTGATCTTGCTCTAGATTGTGAGGGAAGCAAGGGCCACATTCTGAGTTTTGAAAGGGCTTTCAATAGATCTTCAGAAAACTAAGAATTATATTTTGCAGACATTTTGTAAAGCCATTGAGTGGAACTGACCTGTGCCCTTTACAGGCTCTGTACTTTTTATGATTGGAGAAAACTTCCAAAATTGTAAGAATGACGTGTAGTCCTACCCACTTCTGGATCCTAAGACCCTTCTAAAATTGAGATTTCGTTCCCAGTTCTCCATTCTTGCTCTAACATATCACATGGAAATTTTGACATGAGTCAAGGGGCAGGAAAACAGCTATTTTCCTCCTGTTTGCAACAGAGCAACCTTGTTTTCCTTAGAGAAGGCTTGTGAACCAGCAATCCAATGGCGGCTGTTGGCTCAGTGTCAGTACAGCAGTGAATTTGCTCCACATTTTTTAAAGAGAACTGAGCAAGATGCTGAAATTATTCCGAGGATACAATTCAACACCTTAGGTAATTTCTTTAAAGTTCTGACTAAATCCCAGAGTAGATTCCGTGCCCCACTGGCATCAGACTCATCAGCTGCTACTGAAGTCATCTTCATGTGACAGGCTACTAAATAATTTTCCCTGTGTGCAGGCATGAGAAAAAACTTGTAATAAATATTGCAATGCCAGGATCAAAATCTGAAATGTGAAACCAGAAGGTTTGATAATAGAGGTCAAACTAGGTTCAGATTTATTTTTATTTATTTTTGTTTTTACATCTCAAGGAGAGAAAATGTATTTGCCCCCAAACCACACACACTTACACAAAACTGGAACTGTGTCGTCTCTGCCCATCACCGGCAAGTATTCCCTCTCTTAGCTGCTGGCTGGGCTACTGTTGTGTTGCGAGATGTTTTTGACATTGCAGCTCCCCTGGGAGAAAGTGTCAGCAGTAGTATGTTGACAAAATGGTGCCGTTTCTGTTTCGGGAAAGAGGAGAGAAGGAGGTTTGTATGAGAAGAGGTCACAGGATGAAGCAGAGATGAAAATCAGAAAATTCAGAAGTATAGGCAGGCAAAAGCCTATGGAAATGATCAATAGTGAAGGCAGCAAAGTTGGGATCCAGAGATGTGATAATGCCACTTATGCATTACCTAGTGGTTATAAACCAAGCTCCATCCAGTAAACAAGGGGTTAATTTACTATTTAGGATGGAAGTCGGTTGTGCAAGATAAGAGGAGATGGTGTTGTTGTGTAAGATAAGAGAAGATGGAGTTGTTGTGAGTTTCTGACTTACGGTGACTCTAAGGTGAACCTATCATGGGGTTTTCTGAGGCTGAGAAGCCCCTCCTTAAACTGCAAACCCCAGGATTCCATAGGAGGTTGAAAGTGGAATGAGAGCGCTATAGCAGTCTAGTGTGGAAATGGCCGTAGTGATCTGAGCATTGGACTCTGACCTTCGAGACAGGGGTTCAATTTCCTGCTTGGCCATGGAAACCCCCTGGGGATAGTGGGCATGTCACACACTCTCAGCCCCCAGAAAACCCCATGATAAGTTCACCTTAGGGTTGTCATGTCGAAAATGACATGAAGGCACGCGATAGCAACAAACATGTTCTCTTTTCCTCTGTATCTTAAAAACCTCTTGCCTTTGGTCAAAGATATACCAAGCTCCCCCTCTCGGTAAGGATGCCTGAAAACGAGTGGAAAAAGAGGCAATGCCCAAATGCAATTAAGAGAAGTGGTCATAGGAAGGATGGGAATCCAGAAACATTTGGCTTTCCCAGGGCTCGAAGTTTGTCTCATGAGCCCTGTCCATTTCAGCATTAAGAAAGACATTCTCTAAGCTGAGAACACACGATTCAAACACCCATTAAATTACTCTTCCATTATATCTTCAAAGTGCACCACTAAATTATTAACATAAGCATATAGGGCTTGTAATTACCAACTACATTTCTTTTTAACAGTGCCAATCAAGACTTTGTCAGGGCCTTGGCACATTAGAAGAGTGCTGTCATTCTCAAGATGATAGGATGAGTCACTTTGGGGATTCGCTGATGAGGTCTCAAATCAGAGGAAAGGCATTGTGACCAGGGGAGGATAACAACACGGCAGGGAATGGGGGTGTTGTTTCCCCACCAACTAAAATTCTGCACCCCAAAGGAAATTTTCTTCCAGACCCCAAATCTGTAGCATTGCAGTAACATAAAACTCCATTGAGCTTTTAGAAGGACAGTTTAGCCTTCCAAAGAAAAAGGCCAGGAAAAGTGACCAAGAGAATGCAAGGACATCAAAGAGAAGAGCTCTAAGGGTGAACAATTTCCAATTTTTCACTCTCTTCCAATGCTAGAAATTTGGAGATTGAAGAAAATGTCCACGGTGGCGCTGGGAGGCAGTAGAATTCTTCCTGGAGAGACTGTGTCTTCATTTTTCCCCAACCCCTGCTGCCACATCTGCATCCCTGTTCACAGTCCATAAGGTTCTGGAACGCTAAGAGATCAGTCTGATCCTGCCACTGGATACTCTTTGGATACTATAAAAAGGGAAAGTATGCTAATTCTGCACAGATTATTTTTGTTTAAATGCTGAGAAATATAACTCCCAAGACACTTGGTGCAGGTGTTTTGCTGGAGACAAGAAATGTCACAGCAGACAGAGATTCCTTGCCAGGCTGTTGAACCATGCCAAGACAACCTGTCTTGACCAGACCAACTGCACAATTTTCTCCTCCACTCTTCCTGCAGCTTTCCATGGCATTTGAAACCTACTGCTAAGGATTTTCCACCTCTACCCAGAGAAGGCTTTTGGAGTGTCTAGGGGAGGGATGAAAGAGGGATGGAGGGGCTAGCACTGAAGCAGCATGATCCAGTGGTCCTATATTCTTGGATCCCTTGTTACAACAGCTCCAGTGGCTACTAGTCTATTTCCAGGCTCAGTTCAAACTTCTAGTGACACCCTATAAAGCCCTATATAACCTAAGTCCAGGTGATCTAAAGGACTACATCTTCCTATATGAACCCTAAGATCCTCAGGCCACACACTCCATTCAATCCCATCACCTTGACAGGTGGGTTTGGTGGGAACGTGGGAGAGGACCTTCTCTGCAACTGTTCCCAAAGTCTGGAATTTTCTTCCTAGAATGAAGAGGCTTTTGCTGCCATTTCACCATTAAGACTTTTCTGTTCCAGCAGGTATTTAGAAATCAATTGTTTTCTATAGCGGGTTTTTGTTGTTGTTGTTGTTTTAGTGCTGCACTGTTTTTAATCTATACTTTTAAATTAATACTTTATATGGGTTTAATTCTATAGACCAATTGCTCTTAAACTGAGTTCCTGGGGGTCCACAGAGCCCTTATGGGGGGCCACAAAGCCCTGCTGCTGGATACCAACAGCTGTGGTAGAAACAGGGACTTGTCCAAGCTCACCCAGTGACTGAGCGAGGATTGGAACCCTAGCCTCCGGAAGCATTAAATAAATAAATAAATATTCGAATATTTAAATCTATATTTAACTATTTAAATCTTGGTGGTCCCTGGGACCAAATTATATCTACAGGGGGTCCCCAGGAAAGAAAAGGTTAAAAACCACTGGTATAGACAGTTTAATATTATTTTAATCTTGTCTTTTCAGCCGTATGTGGCCTTACTTGTACCTCTTTTCCTTCTTGAGTCCTTCTGTTAGGGAAAAAGTGGGATAAAAATAAGTGATTGATTGATTGGTTGATCGACTGACTGATTTGATTCTGTTCATTAGTACTGGTATTCCTTTTGCAAAGAATATGCCTGGCTTGGCTTGGGAATTAAAAGTCAGAAGGGAACACGATGACTAGCAATGGAGAAAAGGAGACTGTTGCAGTGATTCCATTCTCGAGAGCAGAGCTAGCCTAATTTGACATCCAATTAATGATCCTCTAAATAGGGCAAGCAATTCTGCTTATTAAATTATGATCCTCACTCCAGCACGCCAGGCGGGTAAGCAAATGCCCCAGCAACTCAACAGAGAGCTTTCTATGCCGTGTGGTGTCACTGCGTATACATTTTTTCATCATAAACATGCTTCATTAGGCTGCCAAACACTGGCAAGTCCCATTGCAGCAGGCCCAGCTGAAAACCATCACAATTATGCAAGTGTGCGTGGAGGACGTGTGTTTTTACAAGAAGGATAAATGGAGGGGCTTGCACCAGATCAAGAGAAGTGCCGCAGAGGCACCTCCGCATTCAAAGCAAGCTGCCGTTCACTTAAAAAGACCCGCTGTGTCAGAGCTCTCCCCTTAATTGTGACAAATTTTGGCCCCCTCATCTGCGAAGGTGACATTTCATGGCAGATCAGCCTGGGAAATTGTCTGGAACAGGGAAGGGTTTCATGTTTGTTAACTCATTTCCCAGAATGAGCCAAACGTGGGGATGAAAGGGGATTGGAGGGCAAGGCAGCTTTGAAGTTTGCTGGTCACGATTTGTCTTCATCGAGCTTTCAGGATCCAACTCGGTGCAGATGGAGCTGCGACTTATTGGAGCAAATTACTGCAGTGTTACTGTGTAACCTGTCAGTTGTGAAGGTCAGGATGGTGCTGTACCACAGAGGTGGGAAATGTGCAATCTGTGGGCCACATACAACCCAAAAGTAGCCTCCTGTAAGGGCCTTGGAGATGTCCTCCCATCCCCACAATCACATACCCTCCAATGCTTCTCGGATGAAAACTAGGATGTATGTGGCCAAGAAACATTGGAGTGTGATCAAGACGGCAGTTGTTGTTAATTCAGAAGGACACACAAACTAGGAGACTCTGCAGCAAGTTACTTTTGAGCCTACTGGAAAGGGAAAGATTCTGCCCCTTCTTCTTGCTGCTGAGTTTATGCTACTTTTGCATTTTGGACTTAGGCCATTTTTGCCCTATACTATTATAGTGCTATTATTCCACTTTTAATAGCCTGTGGAATTCTGGGGTTTGTAGTTTCCTGAGGCCCAAGAGCTCTCTGGCTGAGAATTCTAAAGGCCCCTCCCTAAACTGCAAACCCCAGGACTCCACAGGATGTGTTGAAAGTGGAGTAACGACACTATAACAGTATAGTGCAGAAATGGCCTCATTTTGTAGCTACTGAGGTAAGTTGTGGACAAAGGAGGAAAGTGGGAGGAGAGAGAAACTGGGACATTTTAAAAGCAGCTGAGCAAGTGGGAATTTCCCTAGTCCTGATTAACCCTCTGCTGTCCCACTTGCTCAGGGAAGTTGCAGGGTGGCTACTGTGACAGGGCTAAGCCAGTCACTCTGGATCTGAACCCGGATTCCCCTACTCCTAACCCCTTTTAACCATGGAATCTGGGGGCCATTTTCCATCAGCACCCAGACCTGCAGCAAGCTGTACTAACTAACTATAAGTCACTGCAAGTTCGGTTCTTTTTTCCCAAAAAACCATTTTAAACTAAAGCGAGGACCAAGATTGTGCACGGGAGACTTGGGCTATTTCCGCACTATACTCTTAAAGTGCTACTATTCCATTTTCAACCTCCTGTGGAATTCTGGGGTTTGTAGTTTACTGAAGCCAAAGAGCTCTCTGGCTGAGAATTCTAAAGGTCCCTCCCTAAACTGCAAAGCCCAAGATTCCGCAGGATGTTGAAAGTGGAATAAGAGCACTATGGCCATTTCCGCACTAGACAGTCATAGCGCTATAACTGTCCGGTGCAGAAATTCTGTGTAACAGTGTAGGGTGGAAACAGGCGTAGCTACAATGATATAATTATGATCTATGTCCTCAGCCAGCCTCCCCAAAGCCATATTAAAAGCCAGGCAGAAGGAGTTCTGCAGTTTGGGCAAGCAGGGCAGTGAAGTACGATGGGCCCAGCTCCCTCTTTCCAGCGAGTTGTGGTGTGCCGCGCAGAAGCAGGGACCTCGAGGGGTTCCGTGACAACCACTCGTTGTGCCTCAGCTCTCAAACAGGAGGGGGCTGGACGCAGCTTGCTAGCGCTGCAGAATTCCTTCATTTAGTGTGGCTGCCTGGCTTTTCAGGTACATTGTGGAGGACATTTGCCATCGTTACAGCTGTGCCTTGATTGTAAACGTGAAGAGCAAAATTTATGCAGTCTAGCTTACAATATCATAAATACTGAACCGGATGACAGCCAATGTTTGGAAAAAGGATTCACTTTGTTTTAAAGGAGAATTATACCTTTTGGAAACTTCTGAAAACATAAGTCTCCTAGTTTTCGGCAAATTTTTTCAGGACGAGTCTAATGCCATTTCCACACTACAGTCTTATAGCGCAATGATTCCACTTTCAACTTCTTATGGAATCCTGGGGTTTGCAGTTTTGGGAGGGGCCAAGTGGCCCCTCCCGAAACTGC
Source organism: Iguana delicatissima (assembly GCA_948472985.1). Classification (NCBI taxonomy): domain Eukaryota; kingdom Metazoa; phylum Chordata; class Lepidosauria; order Squamata; family Iguanidae; genus Iguana; species Iguana delicatissima. Next base: position 12,647 of record CAOKZL010001398.1, on the reverse strand, counting down.
AAACCCCAGGATTCCCTAGGAGGTTGAAAGTGGAATCATCGCGCTATAAGACTGTAGTGTGGAAATGGTCTACGTTCTGTTGGCCACAGGGCCACATGTGGCCCATGGGCATGTGATTCCCACGCCTACTTTAACCACTACCACTTCGATCAAGAGGAGACTTTTTTGTGAAGCCGTAGGCAAATTGTAAGTCCCCTCGCTGGTGTTTTCTTAACAGACAATAGAGAACGTGATATGTAACAAGAACGGAAATCCATCCACCAGACTGTGGAAAGCAGCCCTCCTTTCTCTATGTGCTGGAATGGCTCCCACCATGAACTGAGCCCATCCAGGCAGCGCCATGGTTGAGCAGAGTTGCTCACATTCAGTGCAGGATTAACTCATCAGTAGGGGCAACAGCCTTTGATTTAATTTGAAAGACGACAAAATGATATTTCTCTGCTGATTTTCCAGGTGGCGGGATTAGTTGTGGGGCTTTTAGCTTTCTCCCAATTCCTCTTAACTTAATTTGACAGCAACGGTTTTTAGTACAAGGCATCGTTCGATGGGCACTGTGTCTTGAATAATGAAAATGTCAGGAAAATGGCATGGTGTAATTGGGGGAGCTTGTTTTCTTCTATCCAGAAGGCACTCAGGCAGGCAAGACCAAGCAATCGAATTTGTCGTGCGCACACAACTTGGAGAAGCCGTTGGAACAACCCACCAGCAGAACGGTGCCAAACACTTGCTATTTCTTTGTTGGAAAGCAGGATTTCTCAGAGGAGATGCCTTGCTCGTTCCTAGCTCCTTGCTCTTAGGAAGAAGGAGAACCAGTGACTGCTTTTGCTCAAAACATCTGGGCGGGGTAAGGAGCCCAATAAAAGACCACAGGAAAAGGGCGGCAGGTGTCTTCTTTGGACCTGAGTTGCACAAAGGGCTGTGAACTTGTGCAACGGTTGGGCTGAAACCTTTCTTGGTTCCCTTAGTTGGGAAGACACCCAAGACAGCTGTAAGTCAAAGGCTTTTCCGCCCTACGCTGTTATAATGCTCTTATTCCACTTTCAACCTCCTGTGGAATTCTGGGGTTTGGGGTTTCCTGAGGCCAAAGAGCTCTTTAGTCCATTCCCTAAACTGCAAAGCCCGGGATCCCACAGGATGTTGAAAGTGGAATAACAGCACTGTAACAGTGTAGGGAGGAAAGGCCCCAAGTACGAGTTGGAAGGAGCCTGATGAGCCCTCCACAGATGGGAAAACCCAACAAGTGGACATGGTAAAGAAAAGACGAGGGATTGCTGATGTGAGGCACTTTTTATTATCTTGCCTGGTACATTCTCTTTATTGGTTTGCTTATATTTTTCGCTTACTCCTTTGGACTGTATCTCTCCCAGTCCATCTGTTCCTGAGCTATTCCTCCTGTAACTGCTTACCAGGATCCTACTAAGATCCATTTCCTGAAACCACCAACTGTGTACCACTGAAGCTCATTCTCCAGCTGCTTCCACTGGTACCTTGCCCATTCTCCCTATCTGAGGAGCTCTCTAAATTTAGAACAAGGACTCGTCTCCTTACACAAGAGGCTCTGGGTATGATCGAGAGTTCATGCAAGCTGGGAGATTTGATGTTACTCCTTCCCTGGAGGCTATGACCTCTATGACATTCTCCCATAGATATTGGCAAATTGTGCCATTTTGCCTGTGGAATGTTTGTCTGCAAAAGCAAGTGTGCAATGGGGTTAGATTCTCAAAATGGTTAGCTCACATCCTTCTGATTTAGGATTACCAGGGATCCATTCACACTATGCAATTATAGTGCTGTGATTCCACTTTAACTGCTATGGTTTAGTCCTAGGGAATCCTGTGATCTAGAATTCAGGATGAGGCATTCAACCGAAAAGCATTAATGCCTCACCAAGCTGGAAACCCTAGGATTCCATGGAATGCCACCATGGCAGTCAAAGTGGAGTAATAGCACTGTTATTCAGATTTGCATTGGATCGAGTAGATATTTGTCCACGATGTTGATATATATATATATAGACATCAATATGATATATAAGGAACACTTTGTTTAAAAGTTTAACGTGACACATACTTTTAAAACGACCTACAACAAGTTATGGACACTTCAATACATACCCCAGTAGTTCAGCATGATATATAAGGAACACTTTGTTAAAGTATGTAATGTGACACACACTTTAAAAATGACCCACAATAACTTATGAGCACTTCAAAATATATCCCAGTAACTGCACACATTCCAGCTGCGTTTATTTATCAGAAACTGTCCCTCTGATCCGGTATCTCCCATTATTAAATCTTTGTTCCATTCCTTTTTCTCTATTTGTTTGGCTTTCAGAGATGCTTTATTAAAATCAGAGCCTGGAAAACTTACCTTTTTTCATTATCACTCCCAGAATCCCTCAATCAACATGCCTAAAATTCAGATACATTAATTTATAGTGGTTAATACAAATTTAGAAATAATTATAATACAAAGGCATGTGCAGACTTACCTCCATTAAAAAGAGTAACTATGTTTCTGAGCATTACTCCTTTGGTACCAGAGGCAGAAATAACATGGAAAGAATAGGAATTTGTTCCTACACCACAAAAAAAAAAAAAAAAAAAAGGAAGGAAGAAGAAGAAGAGCAGTCGTACTGTTACAGCAATTTTTTTGTTCAAAAGTAATGATATGTACCGCTGGCCTTCTACATTTTTAGGTTTGACTTTCACGGATTTGATTATTTGCCAGTTTCTCCAATCTCTGCACCCTCCTTCAAGTGCTTCTTTTCTGGGGGGAAACTTCCCTCTCAGCGGCTCTGACCAGGCGATGCAGTCCTTTAAAAACCCACCTCTGGTCCTTCTCCTCCTCCACCAGCTGCTGCCTGGCCAGCTAAGGAGGGAGCAAGCTTGTTTTCTGCTGCTCCAGAGACTAGGACAAGGAGCAATGGATTCAAGCTGCAGGAAAGGAGATTCCACTCGAACCTCAGGAAGAACTTCCTGACAGTCAGGGCTGTCCAGCAGTGGAAGATGCTGCCTCAATGGTCTGTTGTGGAGTCTCCTTCTTTGGAGGTTTTTAAGCCGAGGCTGGATGGCCATCTCTCAGGAATGCTTTGATGGGTGTTCCTACATGGCAGGGGGCTTGACTCGATGGCCCCGGGGTCTCTTCCAACTCTATGATTCTATGATTCTATGATTGCAGCCCAATTTCTCAGCATCACAAACCCTCTCCCAATGCCCTCTCCACACACACACTCAAGAAAGGAGACGGGTGAGAGAGAGGAAGTATAGGGCCAAGATGCCAATCCACTCCCCTTCCCTCTCCTTTCTCTGACCTGGTTTGGACCCTGGATGTCCATTCTCCTCACTATGCTTTGGCCCCCTTCCTACAGACACACATTTTGATATTTGCAACATTTCCACTTTTGCAGGGGTCCTGCATCCCTAACCCCAGCAAATGTGGAGGGTGGAGTGCACATGTAAAATAAAACAACCAGCTCAGGTAAGCTTTGTGTAAGTAAGCAAAAACATTTTGAATTTTCTAGAGACCACTTAAAAATACCTTCCCATTGCAAATTTGAAGTTGCAAATTGGAAAATGTCTTCCAAATGTATCAAGGGGTACAGGAACTCCAGCTACAGCATCCCTGGTAGGTAGCAGTTCAGCATCTTTTTGTAAGTTTTCTTTTTATTCTCTTGAATTTGACAGATTTTCTTTTCATCAGTATGTTAGTGCGTACCCTACTGGGTGGGGAATGGTATCTGCATCCATCAGAATAGCCAGCCACCTTTGTCAGGTAAGGCTTAGTGGAAATGAGAAAGTTACTTTTAAGAGTGATTTGTTACCGTCATAAAGCCAAGACTTTGGCACAGAATTCATTATAGGTCAGTCAGTAAAGAGAGATGATTGATAAACCCCACCTTGAAAACTGAGATGTGTTCTGGGCACCACAGTTCAGGAAAGATATGGACAAGGTGGAATGTGTCCAGAGGAAGGCAACCAAAATGGTAGAAGGTCTGGAAACCATAAAGCCTGTGAGAAGCAGGTTAGGTAGCTGAGTACATTAAGCCTGGAGAAGAGAAGGTTAAAAGGGGACATGATAGCTATATTCAAATATTTGAAGAGATGTCGTATGGAGGATGGAACAAGCTTGTTTTCTGCTGCTCCAGAGACAAGGACACCGAGCAATGACTTCAATCATCAGGAAAAGTGATTCCACCTAAACATTAGGACGAACTTCCTTACTGTAAGAGCAGCTCAACAGTCAAATACGCTGCCTCAGTGGAGTGTGGTGGAGTCCCCTTCTTTGGAGGTATTGAAACAGAGGCTGGATGGCCATCTGTCGGGAATACTTCGGTGGTTTATTCCTGCATGGCAGAATGGGGTTGGAATGGATGGCTCTTGTGGTCTCTTCCAACTCAACAATTCTGTGATTCTATATAAGAGCTCTTTATAGGGTGGAGCTTCCCTTTGCAAGCATGCGTTCTTTAACTACAAAAACACTAGAGGGTGCCAGTGCTGTACATTTTTAAATTGAAGAAGACTTCTGTCCTCTGTTAAGCCAACATGTTTGTTGGAAAAATAAAAAAAGAGATTAGTGGACAAAAACTACTATATAGTGTAGAAAGAATAGATGCTGGAATGTTATGTTCTAAAAGTATTCCATTAAAATTACAGTCCCCAGACCCAAATCGGTTAAATACCATGAGATTAATTATTGTTTGAAGTCACCTTTTACTGTCTGTTTTTCCAAAGTAGATAAAATAGTTTATTTATTTTTCTGCCAAATTCAGCACCTTCAACAGCCAGTCTTCATGTGAAGGAATAGCCACATTTTTCCATTTCTGTGCATACAGCACTCTCATCTCTGTGATCACACTGTGAAAGATTTTTCCCAACTTCTTGTCAGTCTGTTCATCAGTTAGACCAGTGGTTCTCAACCTGTGGTTCCCCAGATGTTTGTGGACTTCAGCTCCCAGAAGCCCCAGCCACTATGGTCAATGCTCAGGGCTTCTGGGAGCTGAAGTCCGAAAACATCTGGGGACCCACAGGTTGAGAACCACTGAGTTAGACCGAATTTAAAAAAAAGTTCAGGTTTGAGTTGAATCTTTACATTTAAGATATCTTCCATCAGGCAACGTACCCAAAATTGCTTAGCTTTCATACAGGTCCACCACATGTGATAAAAGGTTCCTTCTTTGTGGTCCTGTCTCCAACAAACATTCCAAGAACCTTTTATTCCTTTTTGGCAACCTTTCTGGCATTCAATATCATCTACACATCATTTTGTAAAAAAATTCCATAAGATCATAACTCAGAGTATATTTCAGATCTTTTACCCACATCCTTTCCCATTGTTCCACCTGGATATGAGGTCTCACATTTTGTGCCCATTTAATCATGCAAGCTTTCACTTATTCATCTTTTGTTTCAGTTTTCAAGAACTCACACTCCTTTACATCAACCCGGAAATGCCCAGGGGTTTTTGTTGTCGCTGCTTTATTAATTAATTGATTGATTGATTGAATGATTGATTTTTGGTGCCACCATAGAGGAGGACATGCAACTGTAAGTATTATTTCTTTGAATTACTTTCAGATTGCTTTTAAATTGTGTGCATTGTCAAATGATACATTGTTGTTAACTGCCATCAAGTCAGTTTAGACTTACGGCAACCCTGGAAATGAGACATCTCAAAGTCCCTTGATGACCAACAGCCCCACTGAGGTCTTGAAGATTCAGGGCTGTAGCATCCTTGGTTTGAGTCTATCCATCCACCTGTAATGTGGTCTCCTATTTTTCTACTGTCTTCTACCTTACCAAGCTTTATTGTCTTTTCTGTTGAGTCAGGTCTTCTCATGATATGTCTAAAATACAACCGTTTTAGTTTAGTCATCTTGACTTCTAGGGAGAGTTCAGATCTGATTTGCTCTAGGACTTATTTATTGGTCTTTTTAGCAGTCCACAGTATCTGTAGAATTCTTCTCCAGCACCACATTTCAAGGGAATTGATTTTCTTCCTATCAGCTTTCTCCACTGTCCAGCTTTCACAGCCATATATAGAAACCGGATATACGATGGCACAGACAATCCTGACACTGATGTTCCTTCCTCCAGTTTTCACCAAGTCTAATCCTGCCTTACATCTAATATGTTCAGCATACAAATTAAACAGACAGGGAAATAAAATGCAGCCTTGCCTAACACCCTGTTCCTTCCTTATTCCTACCCCAACCTCGTTTTCTAAAATCATATCTATTACTTTGCAAGCCTGCAGGCAGAGACTGTGTTGTTTTCCTAACCTTTGTCCATGGCCCAAAACACTTTAAGCATTTGATATGTCATAAATAAACAAACATATTGGTCACATCACTGCCACGAGAGACAGAAGTTGAATTCAAATACAGTAACCTGGTAAGATATTTGGCTGCCCTGCTCACCTGCTCATATCAGTATTGCTTAGGTGTAGCCTTGCAAAACAAAGTTTGGTGGTGGTGGTGGGGAACCTTCTCTGCTGGATAGCTGAGCGAGATCTTAATTTGCTACAGGCAACTGGGTAGTTATTTAAATGGCTAAGATAGTAATTCCGTGCCAAACATTAAGTGCTACCCAATGCTGACCAGTAGCTTCCATGACAGTGGCCTAGTGAAGGCACAAAACAGCAACAACGTATAACTGTGGTGTCTCACACCCACCCTTCTTTAACCCTCACGACAGCCTTGTGAGGATGGCTCTGTGGAAAGCGGTGGACGCCGATCTCCTTTGCAGCTACCAGGGGAGAAGATGGGGTAACCAACAGCAAAGGCAAAGGGGTACCAGAAGCAGAGGCCATAGCATCTAATTTATTACCTGACATCCTTCCTTGAAAATAATCTTGTACTCTTCTCTGCTGGTTGGGAAGGTCTTGGAGAGTTAGCCAGCTGATGTCCCACGTACCCAAACATTAGGTCCACCCTGGCTAAGAGGCTGTGACTGGCTGAAGGCCATAGAGTGAGAGACTTGAACCCATGTTTTTCCAATTCCAGTCTTGTAGAGTTCTCCATCTTACACTTGGGTCAATCAACCTTCTGCCTACCAAATACTTTGGACTACAGTCAGACTAGTCAATGATCAGGGTTTATGGGCACTGTAACCCCAAATATCTGAAGGGTATCAAATTTCATAGACTGTTCTGTGCCCTACTGGTCCTCAGATTGCTTGTTGAAAAGCAGCCAAATATTCAAGCATGCTGAGAATTTCTGGAGAACATTTGAGATCCAAGTTTAGGGAAAAAGCCCCTGAGGGAAAGACTGAGGAACAAATACTTTCCACCTTAGAAGCAGCTCCCCACGCAGATGCAATTTGAAGCATGTGAGGAATTTGGGAAGATAGCCCTCCACAATCTGTCTGTGTTATCTGTCTCCCTTCCATAGAAACTATCCACACATCTTTCTTCTCTGTAGGCTAAACATATCCAGTTCCATGGATACTCATACCATGCCATTTATCTTCTAGATCCTTTACCTTCCTTGTTTTCTTCGTCATGGCTCCATCTTGACTCCCTTACAGCTAGTAAACATCCTGCTTGAACAGTTGAGGCCAAGCCTCAAAAAGCAAATTTTCAACACAAACCCTTTTGCCATGTGGAGAAGAAGAGCCAGTTTGACCAAGGGCCCTTCTCATGACACAGAGATAGCACTATAATCCCTCTTTCACAGCTGTGATCCAATCCTATAGAATGCCGAGACTTGCAGTTTTCTTGTTGTTATATGCCTTCAAGTCACCTCTGACTTCTGGTGACCCGAAGGTGAACCTGGAACCAGCATAGTGTAGTGGTCTGAGTGCTGGACTACTACCCTGAAGATAAGGGTTCGATTCCCCGTTCAGCCATGGAAACCCACTGGGTGACCTTGGGCATGTCACACACTCTCAGCCTCAGAAAACTTTGTGATACATTTGCCTTAGGGTCGCCATAGGTCAGAAACGACTTGAAGGCACACAACAACAGCAATAAAGTGAACCCATCATAGGGTTTTCTGGGGATGAGAGTGTGTGACATGCCCAAGAGTGGGGAATTGAAATCTAGTCTACAGGGTCGTAGACCAGTGCTCGTACCACTGCTCCATACTGACTAAGCCTGCTTCTTCCAGAGCTTAGTATCCCCTCCCTACACTGCAAATCCCAGGATTCCATAGGATGCAATATGGTGGTTAAAATGGGACTATAATTGAGAACCAGTGTGTTATAGTGGTTTGAGGTTGGACTTTGACTCTAAAGACCAGGTTTCGATTCCCTGCTCAGCCATGGAAACCCACTGGGTGACTTTGGGCATGTCACACACTCTCAGCCTCGGAAAACCACATGACAGATTTACCTTAGGGTCACCCTAAGTAGGAAATTACTTGAAGGCACACAACAACAAGTTGTGGAGTTTGTGGGGTGTGGTAATTGTGGGGTGTGAAAGGACAACAGATGCCTTTCCCCACCCCACGGTGGGTTCCATTTTCCTTGTTTAAAAAAAGAGAGAAAAAGATTTCTCAGCCTTTCCTACAATTATTCAGGGAGCATCGGCTCATGGAGAAGAGAAAAGGGAGGCTTTTATTTTAAATAGTCCCCGAGTGAGCCTTGTTTAAGGATGAAACAGTCCCTGCAGGCAAAGCTGCGTCAGAGGGGGGCCCAGCACAAGGCTGTTTGTAATGCATGAGTCTGTGTGGGCTGCACTGGGAATGCCTTCTTCCCCCATGGAGATAAGTTATTTCTTTTTAGCCGTGTGTTGATTTAGGGGAGTAAATAAAGCTTCATTGGGCAAGGTTAACAGCCATTACATAACAATCTTTCCAGAGCAACAGCAGGCAAACAGGAAGGGAGGGTTGTGGGATGGGGTGATTTCTTTTTTTCTTTCTTTCTTTTTAATTAAAACAAATAAAAATACGATCATTTCATCCTCTCCCCTCCTTAACTTTAGTTGATCAGACTTCTAAAATTAACATGGTGTAATGGTTGAACATTGCACTACAACACTGGAGACCAGGGTTTGATTCCTGCTAGACCTTGGTCATGTCACACTCTCTCAGTCCCAGAAAACCCCATGATAGGTTTGCATCAGGTGCCACTTCCGCACTAGCCTGTTATAGCGCTTTGATTCCACTTGCAACAGCCTATGGAATGCTGGGGTTTGCAGTTTCGGGAGGGGCCGGCTGGTCTCTCCCGAAACTGCAAACTCCAGGATTCCATAGGATGTTGCAAGTGGAATCATAGCGCTATAAGAGGTTAGTGCGGAAGTGGCCAAGTCATAAGTCAAAAACAACTTCAAGGCACACAAGAACTTCATGCTGTACAGCTTTGGCAGGGAGAAGGAGAGCTGCCTCTTACTTCGTATTTTCCAAGTGTCTCAGTTTGGCAAAAACACCCTCAATTATTTTTCTATCATCTCACTTTTTCAGCTGCTTTTAAAATGTCCCGGCTACTCTCTCCTCCTCTTGCTTTCCCCCTTTGTCCTCAGCTTATTGGAATTGCTGCAAAGTGAGTTCAAAGCAGGTTGCACTCAATTAATTGAACAGGACGGCAGGAGAGGAGGGAGCATAATCGTGCCCTTCCCAGTAGGCTCAGGCAAAAGCAAAGTGCTGCAGCCTCTCCTAGCTTTGTTTGTTCTTCCTCTTTGATAATTTCTGCCATCTTGATCACACTCTGGTGTCGCTTGGCCCCACATGTGACCTAGTTTTCATCTGCGAAAGGCATGCCAATCCACCAAAGTTGTGGAAACCAAAAAGGGATTTCATAACCATTTATGGAAGGCAGACAGGAGCAAAATGTTCTCATTTTGCAGCTTTTAAGATGCTGCATATTTGTTCATTTTTCTTCACTTCTGAGGCGTCTAGTACAGTTCTGAACCTTCAACTGACATAAGGCTTATCAAGGTATATCAGAACATAAAAAATCTACCTGATCTACTTAATGATTAAAAAAGGAAAAGAAGGGGAGAGGGAGGATGGATTCTGTGTTCAGGGACATTGTTTGGAAGGAGCAACCAAAGATAAATGCCTACATTGTTTGTTCCAGGAAACGGAGCACCAAGATCAAATTGAAATGAATTTTTTCCAGCTCAGAAACAACAATGCTGAGCATGACAAGCTATTCTTACTCTGTGTCTACACCAGTGGTTCTTATACTGGGGTCCATAGACCCCTTAGGGGCCACAGTATCCTTACATGGGGGTCTGCAAAGGCTTGAAAAAATGTTATATGAGTTTTTACAGATAAAACAGGGAGGGAGGGTGGGCAGACAGGCAGGCAACAGATGGACAATCATATGTTGATCTCAAAGAGCAAGACTCTTTTGTTGGTGGCCGCCATCATTTGTACGAAGTTTCATTACTAATTTGGGTTCATTACACATTCTCAGTCCCAGAAAACCATCTGCCTTTCTGGATTGAAACAGAGAGGCACTATTTCCCCTACTGGGAATGTTCTCCTGCTCATACCCATTGAAATGAACCAGAAGTTGCATGAAAGTATCTCCATGTTTTCTGCAGATCCTTTCATTTCAGTGGGGCTGAAGACCTGAGGCTTTTGTCCTTGTTGTTGTTGTTGTTATTGTTGAGTCCCGCCACCTTCAACTTATGGTGATCCTACAAATGAGACACTTCCAAGTCACCCTCTTGCCAACAGCCCTGCTCAACTCTTGCGGACTCAGGGCCTTTTCCCTCCAGGTAGTCAAAAACCTGCCTGTCTCCTGACCTCAGTTCCCAAAAGGGCACTAAAAGCTGCAACCTCTCTTTGCCTCAAAGCTCAAGGCACTTTTATTACAAAGTTCAAGCTCTCTCCTTCTCCTCACAGAGGAAAAAAATAGCTGTTGTACAGTATCTTCAAGGGCCTCCGTTCTTAGTTGCAAACCACCGTGAAGTGGTTTAAACCAGCTTTGTCACACCCAGACGGCTCTGAGTCACAAGCAAAAGATCTCCACAGCTTTCTCAGTGTTGCTTCATGGAGTGGCCAACACTTGAGAAGGAGAATTGTACTTGCTTAGGTCATGATTTCAGAGTTCCTCATGAGTAATAGGTCACGGATAAAAGATTACACACACACAAACACAGAGCACACAACCTTTCCATTCTGATAATCTTGCTGGTGGCTTGCCAACGGAGACTTCTCTCCAGTAACCCAAGAGTATGATGTCATTTCCCTCTCCTTTTCTGAATTAAAACTGGGGAAGGGGCTTTTGGGGAAACTTGGTGATCGGGGAGGAGATGACAAATGGAAGCCAGTGATACCTTTGGAGACTTTGGAGCTTCATAGCCTGAACGTTGGTACCTCTACTTAGAACAGGGCTGTGATCTGTGTGGTCCAGGTGCTGTATGAGACCCTTTGGAGACAGCAGTGTTTCCATTAGGACACCATACCCTCCAACATTTTGCAGAAGAAAACTGGGACATGTGGGCCTAATATACTCTGGGCAGAGCCAAAAAAAGGGGGGGGGAGTCAACCAAGCATCAAATCCTAGTTGACTTTCTAGTTAACACCAAACCCTAGTTGACTTCTAAAAAGACCCCTCCTGGCCCCAAAAGGCTGAATGAGGACCCCAAACTATGGTGAAATTCCCCAGTACAGCTTAGAGACATTTTCAAAAAGGGTAGCAGAGTGTCGATGGGCCCTAAAAAGCCTCAAAAACAAATTTTGTGTCACCGCACCCTCCAACTGTCCCAATCTGCAAAGAGCAATCTTGATTATTTCTCTATCATCCCACTTTTTCAGCTGCTTTTAAAATATCCCAGTTTCTCTCTCCTCCTCAGCTTTCCCCTTTTGTATTCAGTTTATTTCAGTTGCTGCAGACTGAGTTCAACATGCAAAAGTAGGAGTTTTAGTCAACCACAAGCTGAACATGAGTCAGTAGCGTGATGCAGCAGCTAAAAAAGCCAATGCGATTCTGGGCTGCATCAATAGGAGTATAGTGTTTAGGTCAAGGGAAGTAATAGTACCACTCTATTCTGCTTTGGTTAGACCTCACCTGAAATACTGTGTGCAGTTCTGGGCACCACAATTCAAGAAGGATATTGACAAGCTGGAACATGTCCAGAGTAGTGAAGGGTCTGGAAACCATACCCTATGAAGAGCAGCTTAGATTGCTGTTTAGCCTGATGAAAAGAAGGTTAAGAGGTGATAAGATAGCCATGTTTAAATATTTGAAGGGATGCCATGTTGAAGATGGAGCAAGCTTGTTTTCTGCTGCTCCAGAGACAAGGACACAGAGCAATTGATTCAAACTTCAGGAAAAGAGATTTCGCCTAAACATCAGGAAGAACTTCCTGATTGTAAGAGCCTCAGAGTGTGGTGGAGGCACACCTTTTTAAAGGTGGACAGCCTGGATTTCCCTAAGGAATACAGCCCTTACCCCCACCTTTTTGGTATCATTCTTCAGCTTAATTTCCCAGGAAAACACTGGCTGATACTACCGGGGGCTGGACAGATCAATAGCTGTGCCTTCATGCATTCCATGTTTGGGTTATAGTGATGCTAATGTGAAGTCAAACACAAGGATCTATATTATGGCATGTGTTTTTAGTTGTACCGACCTTGAAAATCTGACCTCACAGTTAAGGGTTTATTTTGCTTTCAGATAATGTTGCATAAAATCAGAGGTAATGAGTTGGCCTGGTGGCAACTAGAGAAAGAAAATAAAGCAGGCATCCTG